>OZ005648.1:111271888-111871888 GCA_963930645.1 Salticus scenicus | reverse complement strand
TAAAGGTTTTGTGAAATCGCGTTTTGCCCCCGTTCTTCCCTATGGAGGGCGAATTTTTTTTAATTGCTTCTTAGTGGGCGTCTACATCACAGAAGATATGTTTTTAGCAAGTTCCATGCTTCTAGATGTAGTAGTTTGAGTTGGACGGTGAAAAATCACTCAGTCAAAAAACCGGCACAAACTTCTAAATCTACTCACACCAGGAGAAACATGCTCAAAAATCTTTTAATACATTTCCTTCTTTAAGCCAAAGTAGATTTCGTTGAGTTCCTTTCTTTTAAACTCAAGCAAACGGTGGGACGCTGGATCCCACCGTAAAAAAAAAAAAAAAAAAAAAAAAAAACTAATATTTGGTTTTAAGGTACGTGCTATTTTCTGCTCGATTTTCATTTATACATTTCTCAAATGTATTTAATTATATTATGCTTTTTGTTTCAATGCACCCAACAATAAATCTGCGATATTCTTATTTGCTGGTTTGCTGGTAAAGCAGCAGTGGCACTAAGCCTACATCGGCAATCGGAGCGAAAAGTTCTTCGGCGAAAATGACGGGAAATAGCATCCGCGCTTTATTTATTTATTTTTTTAACCATTGCGGTGGATCTAAATTTTATATTTAAGATTAAGACTTAAATTTCTATTTAAATTTTAGCCTTAAATGCTAAAAACAAATTTTACCTAATTAAACACTAATTATTATGTTATCAATACTTCAAAGTATTACTAAGTATTATTATTTTTTTCTTTTTAAGTAGTATGTTCAAAATAATAATAAAATTTATGAAAAGTATTCCTTTTCTCTGTGTAATCCATGTGATAATAATTTTACAGTTTCAGATATATTCATTTTTCAGACAATTTAATCAAAAAACTGGGGGTGAATTTGCTTATTCCCTTTAAAATAATTTTTAAATGTACCTCTCGAAAGTGGAAAAAATTACTCCTAATGATATATTTTATTAAAAACTCCATACAAGTAAAAAACAGCTGAATTAAAAAAAAGAAAAAAAAAAACATAAAATAAAATGACTGAAATTTTTTTTAACAATCTGTAAAATTTTGTGTCCCTTAAAAACTTCGTGCCCACGGCACGAGCCCTGGGTGCCCGTGTGATAGTCAGGCCCTATATTACATTCATCTTTCGTGAGTCATGAGACTGGGAAAACTATGGTTACTTCTTGACAATTCCTGAGAAAAATTACACAAACTGTAAATTGACTTTTCATTTAACTTAAAAAATACCCGAAGTACCCTCATGTCAAAATTACCCGCGAGATTTCAAATTACCCATTTTTCGGGTAATTACCCGCAATCTGGCAACACTGCCAGTGATGACCCCACACCTCAGCGAACCAGAAAATGGTAGCAGAAATGGGTCAAGTACGTGATGGTCTGTAAATTTAGTTTTTTTTTTTTTTTTTTTTTCTTTTTAATAATTAGGGGAGACCCGTGTACCTAGGGCCGCTTTTTTTCAATGGCCGAAAACAGAGCCCTTGACCGGTTTAAAATTATGAAACTGATATTTACATATCTTTAGGATTATTTACTTCCAAGTGGGATTAATATAAATGCGTAAAATAATAAATCCTGGCAGGTTTTAAAATAAATTCCTCCGATGGCCCTAGGTACAACACCCTCATTGTACCTAGGGCCAGACCTCATTGTACCTAGGGCCCAATTCCCAAAAGCAGAGTCCCTGACCTGCTAAAAATCATGAAACGGATATGCACATATCGTAGAACTAATTTATTTTAATTGAGATTAATATAAACCCTTAAAACAATGAATTCCGACAAATAGAAGGTTTTTAAATAAATTTCACACATGGCTCTAGGTACAAAATGCTCATTGTACCTAGGGTCAGACCACATTGTACTTAGGCCAGACCTCATTGTACCTAGGGCCATTCCCTTAACCCTTTCGCTCGGCATATTTTCCGTAAGACACGCCTTTTCGCGTTCCTTAAAAACAGGGGTGGCGCCAGCTAGGGGGCCGGGGGGGCCCAGGCCCCCCCCCGTCGGGGAGTCTGTGACCCCCCATCGGGGCATACTCCTAAAATCTCTCGGAGGGAAAATTACAAAATTTTCAGTTTTTCTATTTTTGGCAGCATTTTTCTTCCTTTGTACAAATTTGGAGCATTCCAGTTTTTCCATTCTATATTCAATAGAAGCAAGTATTGGATTCGTAAAAATTTTCAGCTTCCAGTTTTCCATGAATATACACGCTTTGAGAGGTCCAGAACACGTTTTGACCTCGATATTTTTAGAAAATGTGTCTGTCCGTGGCACGATTATCTCCAAAACCATGACGAGTACTAACAAATGGAATGGTTCAAATATTAACAGTAATATTATTAACAGCATTGCAGTTTTTGAAAAATACTTAAATAATAAACTCTCTTTATGTAGTGCCCCCCTGTCGGGGAGGTGGTGTCCTCCCGTCGGGGAATTTCTGGTGCCGCTACTGCTTAAAAACATCACACGTATAGTTTCCAACTTACTACCTTTTGGCTACCGAAAAATTGTAATAATTTGTTTAATTTTACTTCATCATTAAATAAAATAAATCTTTCTGTTAAAATTTTCCGGTAGCCGAAAGGTAGCCTATAGTTACACGTTTTAGAAAAATAACATTTCATTTGCAGAGAAACAACTTAAGGCGTGGCTCGATTTTTTAATGTCCCCTCAGAAGGAACATAAAAGCGATAAGGGTTAAAATTATATTTCACTTTGTAATGAACAGAAAATAAACATATGAACATATATTTTATAAAAGAAACAATATCAAGTAACGCGTTTAAATTTATTTATCATATAATAATTATCATGATAATAATTATTATGATGTTGCCTTAATATGAAACACCGAATTTTCTCTTTTTTAATTTGGGATATATTCTAATAGCATATTTTTCTTCAATTTCATTCTTTTTTTTTTTTTTTTTTTTTTTTTTTTCTGGAACGTCTCTTAAATTTCTAAATCTTCCTGGTTTTCGGCCACATACTTTCTTTGAGTAGTTTTTGTACGAGGTTTTCCTTCAGGAAAAGTTGTACCTGTTCAAGCATGACACACGAAAATTTGTTAGATGATGAAGGTTTCGAAATTTCAACAGGACATGAAACACAGAGATCCAGTTCCATCATTGTTGGTTCATTTTCTTACTGAAGAAAATCTTTTTTGGAAATTTAGGGAGGGAGCTTGTCTCTCGGCCACATTTGAATTTAAATATTCGCTTTCACAAAGAAACCATCCCAATAGTGTAATAATAGAAATCAATTGGATGATGTTCATTCGAGACGGCATAATATAACATGATTTTTGATACACAAACTGTTACCCCTTAAAAGTCCGTTCTCGAGTAATGTATATTTAAGTTTGAGTAAAAATGTAGCAACGAGAAAAGGGTGGGAGGAGTCTATCAAAATCTGCTAGAACCATGACTTTTATCAATATTTAGATTCTATTTTAGCGAATTTTTAGGCATTATATCTCAATTGAATATATCTCAAAGCTGAAATAGGCAACTGATGAATGCATCAAAGAACAAGTTTATCTATGCTATTTCAATTTCTGCTTGTTTTGAATTTCATTCATTATTTCAGTAAGGTGTGGTGTTATCGATTTAGGCGTGGTTGCACCGATTGTTAGTGAACTTTCAGAGTTTATAATTCGAAAACGAGCTGACGAGGGCTAATGCTTTATGAGTCAAGAAACATATTTATATATGCTCTCAGTGGCGGATCCAGAACTTAACTTTTGGGGGGGGCTAAGACTTTTCAAAATGTTATTCTATACCAATAAAAAAAAAATTACAATTGAAATTTTCAATTGTGAATGTCAGTGTTTTGGGGGGGGCTTCAGCCCCCTAGCCCACCCCTTAAATCCGCCACTGTATGCTCTTTCGATGAATGGTTGTTTGGATTTTTTTATTTTTTTTTATGATTACAGTGTGGTATGGTTTCCTGATCAGTGAATATGTTTTGATTCGCTATGTTTTGATGCCAGTTACACGAAAACCTGATAAAATGTTCACAAGAGTAAAGACCGACGGATAGGACTTGCCAACACTTTCTGCAACGTCATATATAGTAACTGGTTTTCCAGAGTTTGCCAGCATCCAATTACTACATGCTGTATTGTAGTACATGTTATAAGGTCCAAACACACCTCTGACCAACGATTGAAGCTTATGACTGGTGGTGGGGTAAAGTAATATCCCTCATACAACAATATCCTTCATTTAATTCTAAAAGTTTTTAATTAAATTGTAACAACATGAAGAATAAAATTACAATTGTACCTAGGGCCATGCATGGCCCTACGTACAATTTAGCTAGGTGGCCCTAGGTACAAGTTTCGGTAACTTCATTCAAAATACATTCCACTAAAAAACCCACACACAGAGAGGGCAAATTAAGTATCTCATTTATTACTCAAAATAATGAGAAAAATTATACACTAGAAATAAAAGAAAATTATTTGATTGACTTTTGTAAAATAGCAAAAGAGATGAGCTATAAAATTTTACTTCAAACTATGTAAATTCTTTTTCTACATGTAACTTGTAAAAACTTTCTCCTGAATGGTTTCAAAGTGATTGTAAATGTAGCAATTGGTGTTGTTACTCGCCCAATTGAATATTGCAACTTAAAACTAAATATTATTCAAATAAAGTGGGGTGGACCTAGGTACATGATGGCCCTAGGTACACGGGTCTCCCCTAATATTTGTGTACTTTTTCTGGTGTGAAACTTAATAAATAATTTCTAATCTATGGTAGATCATGATTTATTTTTTTCTAAAAGTATAGACGGAACCGTAATATATTTTTGCTTGTAACTCTGTCAAAAATTGGTTTAAAGTATGTAAATGGGACTTGTTCTGAACTTTTTCTGAAGTTGATGCCTGTTTTAATATGTAGATGACCCCTTAAGCAAAATCTAACTATAGCATTATAAACTAGACATTATTACAGATCGATCGGTACCAGCAGCTTGTTTCTACGATAATTTATTCTAAAATTAGGTGGTGGTGGTGGTGGGGGGTTGCTAACTGTACAAACAATTAAAAAGAAAAAGAAAAGAAAAGAAAAAAGGATTAGAATCCTTAAATTCAGAACCAGGAAATTTACAACTCAAGTTAAATGAGTTTTTGCTACAATACCTGGTAATGCCTCATATTACGACGGGGGAAAGTCCGGCATCATTATTTCTCAAAAGAAATATCAGATCAAAACTTGATTTGCTCTTGCCTAACGTAAAAAAAAAAAAAAAAAAAACACTTTGAAAATAAGCAACATAAAAACGCATTAAATACTAAAAAAGTAATACAGTTTGAAGTAAATTAAAAAATTGCTGTACGCAATTATACGCCAGGAGAAAAATGGAAGATAGGTATAATAATTGTTAGAGAGGACAAATTATATTACAAATAAATTAAATTAAATTAAATTAAATTCAAGTAGGTCCACATCTATGGGAAAAAAAAAAAAAAAAAAAAAAAAACATCAACCAAATGACTAATATTAGCTCCAAAGTACAATTGGAAGAATCTAAAAATCTTAGTAAAAGCGAGGAAATGATGATCTTTGACACGAATGATCGCATGGTTCCAGAGAACATGAATCTACATCCAAAGTATAATGGAAAAACTATTTCTGGTGAAAAGCCTTCCATGACACCAGACGCGGAACCGGCTGACTTAAGAGAAAATACACCTGGCGAAAAGCCTACCTCTAAACCAGATCTGGTACCAAACAACATGGGATCATCGATGACTACAAAGCCTAGCAAAAACATGACAGCTCCTAATGATCTAAATCCCAAATGCATGCCTAATCAGGGACTAAAATTCTAACATGCCTCTTTCTCAACAGGTTTTAAGAAGATCCTCAGACCTAGAAATCCCCCTAACAGGTATGGTTCAAAAAATTAAATGGGGGAGAGTTGTGGTGTTTCTGCATCAACGTATTCTGAGTGTTAGCGTATTGGTTATTGATATAATGACGTCAGACAAAATACAGGTACCCGTGAATTGTAACAACCAATGTAAGATCTTTATAATTCCTATACGTTGGTTGACTCTAAAATTGAGTCAGTCTTTTAAAATGCAATCGTATGTGTTATGTGTCCGCGTTGAGTGTGATTGTCTTTCATTAAAATATGTGCAAAAATGAAATGTTCTAATTAATGTTCTACTCATGAATTTTCGTGAATTAAAGATTGCGGGTTCGGTACTCGAGCTGGCCAAAGACCGTCGTGTACACTAATGGTGGCTGGTGCAAGTAAAATTTGTCGAGACCTCAATGTTCCCATCAAAATTATACCTCTGGGGATCACTGAAGCGGGAGGGCCATCCCTTCTGTGGAGGATCAAAATTGTGATGGGATGACTCCGGACTACCTCTAGGTGAGTCCCAGACCATCGCCAATTGCCCATTGTGCAGCATTAGTGCGACGTAAAACTCAACCAACCATGAATTTTCATACAATAGTGGCCACATTAATTTTACGGACTATACAATCAAAGAAAAAAACATATGACTATTCGATTAATTGAAATTAATATTTTAAAAGTAAATATATACAAAACTATTATGACGTCAGTTTTATTAGAAATTTTTTTTATGATATAGGTTTATATAAAAATAAATAAATATATATTTTTTTTAATTCGGAGAAAAAAAAATAAGTAAAAATAATAAATAAATAAATAAATAAATAAGTAAATAAACGCGTTTTTTTAACGTTTTTTTTTTCTAAAAAAAAGTTAAAGTTAAATCTATTGAACCACTTATCCGATTGAAATAAAAATTACGGCGCTAGACAGATTTTTTTTCTGATTAATAAGTGTACCATTTTTTATAGCGATCGGTTGAACGATGTACTTTGTATAGCGAATTAAAACGTGATATAACATTCCATCCATTTTAAAAATAAAATCCCGGCCCAGGAATTTTTTTTGGGAGTGGTCGTACCTGGCACAGTTCCGGAGGCCTCTACATTTTATAAGATTGTATCCCCTTTTACATCCTATAACTGCAAAATTCGGTGGTTTATCACGGGAGCCGAGAAAGAAAACTGCCAAATCGCTAACTGGTAGTTTTCCGTAGCATTATATATAACTTCTTTTAAAGTATATTTTTGACTTAATTTGTTTCAAATTGCCGACAAAAATTATTATTTTTTCAATACACTGTTGTAATTGTTAGGTCATTTTTTTTTTTTTTTTTACGGCTAAATCATCATTTATTCCATTGGTTTATTCATTTCTCCAAACAAAAGATAAAAATTTATTTTCTTTATAACAGTACATTATTACAGTTGTGACATTATCTGTAAATTTTTGTAACATTAGCGTTATCCCCTGAAAATTTGGGCTTTTATTATTAAGAAGTTGATAGAGATTTAGAATACGGAATTTGAACTTCTTGCTAATATTTGTTTTTGAGTTATGCTGAAAACAGACCACTAAAAACCTGATCACTGGATTCAGAAAACCTCAAAATGTATAATTATTGCAATAATTGAGTTTCTAAAATTTTTTCTGCTATATTATGGGTATGAGAAAATAAAAATAATATTAACGATAATAATAATAATAATAATAATAACAACGGTAATTATTTTTTCAGAATTTTTAGATTATTTTAATATACTGAAAAATTCGTAAAAATGTTTGTCTCAAAATCGAAGTATATTGTTTCTAAGCTTATTAGTTGAAGAAAGAGGTATTGAAAAGTTTTCAGTGTGTTCTATTAATCTAGCGCGAAAGACTTGTCTTCATTCCAACCATGTATTTAAAGTTATCATTAATGGCCGTACAATCCTCTCTTAAAAAAAATCTGGACTGACTCCACTCGACTTCCCGAACATCGAGTAATTAACGGTTTTGTAGATAAAGTAAAGTAAGAAGAGTTGTTAAATAAACAAAAGAGAGAAAATTATAATAAGGCGTATGAATATTTTTCTCCATATAGTACAGGATGTTTTATTTAACGCTACTGAACTTTGAGCCCATCGATCATAATGATAAAGAATTTTTCGTTGTGTCTCTGTAAAAACCTATAAATGATAGATTTACCAAAATGCTTATAGTTAGTGCAACAGTGGCTTATAATATTCATATAAATTTTCAGATCAAGTGAATAAGGGGTTTAGATTGCACTTTAAAAAAATTGGTCCCATAGCCATAATGATAAAGAATTTTTCGTTGTGTCCCTGTAAAGAAACTGTAAGTGCTAAATTCCCCTAAATCTATACAGTTGGTGCAACTGTGATCTATAACATGTGTATAAATTTTTTGCTCAGTTTAATAAGACGTTTAGACGCTATCCCACTTTTAAAAATTTGGCCCCACAGGCCATAATGATAAAGAACTTTTCTTTGTGTCCCTGTAAAAAAACTATAAGTGCTAGATTTACAAAATACAATAGCGTTCGTGCTACGGTGACTTACATCATACGTATCAATTTTCAGCTCATTCGAGCAAAGCGTTTAGACGTTAACGTGTTCACCCACCCACCCACCCACACATACATCATCGTAAAAATAGTGAAAACGGACTCAGGGGACCTCGAAACGTATAGAAACATCAAAATCTCAATTTCAGATTTTTGACATGATTACAATACTTTCCTTACATATGTATGTTCGGAAAGTACAAATCTTGTTGTATAGTAACGCTATTCTTTCCATTAAATTGCACATATGATGGCAGTTAAAAAGTATTTTTTGGCTTATATACGCATGGAATAAAAAAGGCATGAATTTCCATGTACCAATTTTATATCGAACATATGAGTAAATATGCTGTTTTAAACTTACAATTAAATAATCTGGTACTCACACGACTTTCTCTTACCCTGACTTATTCAATAGTATAAATGCCGATTGGAGATTAAGGGTTAAGATAACGAGTATTGCTATATAAACATAAGTTAAAAACAATTCAAATTAGGTTTTGGAACAGCTTTATTTGACAAATAATGCTGTGTGAGAAGTGAATACTGCCCACCTCAATTCCCTGTTTGGTTATTGTACCCTCATTTAGATGCAGTTCAAATCTGATATTAAATTTAAAAAATCATTTAAAATTAATCACCAACTTTCACCCTCCCCATTCCTTTAAACTTATCCATCTTAATCAAACTTTTCCAGTAAAAAATTTATATTAACTTCAACACATATCATTTCAATTGACTAAACTATTTCCTTTTAAGTTACTCTGATAAGAACAAAGATGAAACATTAAAAACTTGACTTCAGTATTCAGGGAACCTTAAAACGTGTACATATACAAAAAACACGTACTGAATATCTAGCTTAAAAAATATTTTATTTATCGTATGGATATGAGGAATTAATTTCAATTCCTGAGCATTTTTTCAGGACATGTTAAAATATTATAGTAAGGCACATCCTTTATTTACATTCAATAAAAAGAAGGTTTTCGCTTAATTATTGGTATCTCTGTATATCTTGTAAAAGTTATGTGCATTCCACATAATGCACATAAATATAATCCTATATTCATTATACACAACACACAACCTCAAATACTCTTCCACCAAATTTTCAAGTATTGTCCTACTGTATTCTAGTTCTTTTATGTAGCCCTGTAAACGGACGGTGAATGGTTTTCATACCATATTCTTCATGAAACATGCTTTTACGCATACAAAAATATATGTTCATTTCATATGATTTAGTGCAGCCTATAGATGTTAAACTCTACTTACCTGCAATTTCGCCTATCTACGTAATACATTTGTATTCTCTTGGATGTTCCTTTACACGAACCATTTGCTTGATCTCAAAGAAAAATTTAGTGTAGCATCCCTATATCATACACATTTAGGATACCGAGTTTGTACTTTCTGCTGTTATTTGCCCAGACACACACACGCACAGAGTTCAACCACTAAAAACATGTTTTTCGGAATCGAGAGACCTTAAAAGCGTAAATATAACAAAAACTGAATTTCGAAAATTTGATTTAAAAAGCAATACTTTTTCTACCATACATGGGTAAGAGAAAGTAAAAAACTAGTATCTTGTGTCCACGACGAAACTCTTTCGTATTTTCCTGTACAAATCTTGTTCAGGATATCTCAAAACGTGTAAATCTATCGAAAACTAGAAGTAAAAAATTTTCCCAAATCCAGTACTTTCTTTTTATGTATATAGAAGAAAGTAAAAATAAATAAATAAATAAATAAATAAAATTAAATAAATAAATATATTCTCGGAATTTAATTAATTTTTTTCAATAAGTGTCTAAGTCTTTATTTTGCAGTTTATTATTAGTCAGATATATTCTGAAATTGTACTATAAAGCTGGAAAAAAGAAAGAAAAATTGTGCGGTTCACATAGATTATAAAATGCTTTCCATCTGTACTTGTTTTGACTTTGACACTTCAACTTTGCTTCAAATATTAAAAACGCAAAACACAATTAAAAATTTACTTCGTGCAATTTCTATGTATATAATAGAACGTGTCTAAATATTTTTGTGTGGCTTTGCTAACTAATCATTATAATGTTCATACGATACTTTGTAGGAAACATGTTTTTGTGCATTTGACTAATTTATGTTAAAATTGTTACATTTTGTGCAGTGTAAACATAGTAAGTATACTTTAAAGAAATTCCTGTTATAGATCGTAATGTGTCTAAATAATTTGTCAGTTTCTTAAATTAGTGACGTTATTTATGATTTCCATTTAAACGATGGAGGAAGAAACCCAACAAAGTCTATATTTATACTCAATTTTTAAAGAGAAAAACATCAAATAAATTTCTTTTCTGTAGCGTTTTGTAGCTTAAAAATGGAATATGCCCGATATAATCTACTAAAAATTTAGAACATACTTAAGAAAAAGAGAAAAACTGATGTGGTCACCACATGACTTCCTTATACACCCATTAGAATATACACATTGTTATGAAAACATTGACATTTTTGTGTGAGGTAAATGATACGTAAATAAACCGACAGGTTCCAGTTCACGAGCATTTTTGAAAAAAAAAAAAAAAAAAAAAAACCTGCTACTACAAAAGTTACGATAATAGGATTATGCCTAACGTCGAGACAAATATAATAGTTTTTTAGGCATACTTTATGGTTTATTACAGAATCTCTCATTGACAAATGCACAGCTTATTCAATGAAAATCATTACAGTATCGATGACCTAATTTTGTTCTCTTTGGCAAAAATTAGTGGCGAGAAACGATACATTTTACCAACACAATTAACTCCGTTAAAATTGAGAAAGTGTTTACTAATTCTGGCTATCCTGAAACAATATTTACCGCCAAATTTGATGCTAATCTCGTCAAACTACAAAGTTTGTAGCCATCGCAGATTTTGGTCTTGACATTGAGCTTGGCGATTTGATGTCGAATTTGGTGATTTGGCGACCGAATTCGGAGAAATTTTGTAGTTTAGGGTTGCCAAAGTTTGAAAGCTTTAACTTCAATAAGAACAGAGTTCTGAAATTTTACGGAAAGATTCATTGATTTATAGCGCAGAATTAAATTCTTCGAAGTTCTATGGATGACTAACAAGACCATAAAAAAAGAAGGGCGATTATTGACGATTACAGACTTGAACTTGTCCATATCTTTACGTACTACTTTCTACACGTTATTACGGCAACAGTGGAAACAGATGGTAGTTTATTTCATTTCCACAAAGGTGAGCGTTGACTTTTCTGAATATTCATTAAATAAAGTTCATTCATCGATTAAAACCTGCTTACGTCTTTAAGAATAACTTTCTACAGGCAAAAATGTTGAGGACTTTCATAACAATATAATTATGGACTCTGTCTACGGACTGAATATTCATCAAATAAAAAACATTCGTCGACTATAAGCTGCTTATGTCTTTAAGAATTACTTTTTACATGCAATGTCGACAACTTTCATAACAATATCATTACGAGCTCCATCAAACATCTGAATATTCATTAAAGAAAGTGCATTCGTCGTCTAGAATTTGCTCATATACTTCCTACACGCAAAAATGTCGGCAACTTTCATAACAATATCATTACGGGCTCTATCTAAGGGCGGAATATTCATTAAATAAAATGCATTCGACACTGGAACCTGCTTATGTCTTTAAGAGTTACTTTCTCCGCGCAAAAATGTCAGTAACTTTCATAACAATATCATTACGGGTTCTATCTACGGAAGGAATATTCATTAAATAAAATGCATTCGACGATTGGAACCTGCTTATGTATTTAAGAGTTACTTTCTACACTCAAAAATGTTGACAACTTTCATAACAATATCATTACGGACTCTATCATCAGCTCCTTTTGAAAGATTTTTGATCATTGTGAATATAATTTTCATAAACATCTCCAAAACGAAATGTCACAGAAAGACTAAAAAGAGAGATGCACAACTAGATGTTACAAATCCACATACTGATTTGCAATGTTCTACGTTAAACCGTTTTTGGGTTATGCGAGATACAGTCACGCATACACACATACATACAGACGACACGAAAAACAATGTAAAGTCGTAGATATCTCTAAAATGGGAACTCGTATTAAGACCAAAGTTGCAGGTGTACAACTAGACATCATGACAGTTGCAAATATAAATTTACAAAATTCTACGATGATTCGTTTTTGAGCTATGCGAGAAGCAAAATCCATTTCGCAAATCGGGATTACAATACTTTTTTACCTTTTGTATAAGGAAGTAAAAATGAACCCTCATAATACAAATGAAAGGGCCTTTCGAGTAATATCCACTTAGTTTTCATAATTTACCTTAGTATTTCGTGTGATATGCTAATGTTGATCAAATTTTTCAAGTCTTAATCTAATACGAACTTAAAAATACCGTTTCAATTTTCTGCAGTTATTTGTTTTTAAGTTATACTGATACCAGATATACATACAGATCAACCACTAAAAATTGGATTTTCGTGTTCAGGGTACCCAAAAATGTAATATTATACAAGAAACCAAAGTTAAAAAATAGAACTTCAAAAAATACTTTGTTTACAGTATGAGTACGGAAAATGAATTTTCCTTCCTGAGCAGTATTCGTCGACATAACTGTGTCTGTTATAAAAAACACCTAACATAAAATAAAATACACTTCCAGCAATTTCCAAATATATCTAAGTACTTTGGACAGCCCTGTAAATGAATAATGAATGATTTTCATACCACAATCTACACAAAATTTGCTTTTATGCATATACAAAATATGCTCATTCTATTTTGTTTAGGGAAACTTATAGATGTTACACTGTACTTAACAGAAATTTTCCGCTTAGACCTAATTATATTGAATTCACTTGTATGTCCCTGTATATGAACTATTTTTTGATCTCAACAAAAATTTGAGTGTAGTATCGCACTATATGATACAGATTTACAATACCGAGCTTGACTTTCTTGCTATTAATTGTTCAACAGACACACAAACACACACACAGACCAATAGCTAAAAAAACGGTTTTCGAATTCAGGGGACCTCAAAACGTGTAAATATAACAAAAACTGAATTTCGTGAATTTGATCCAAAAACAATACTTTCTCTACCATATATATGGGTAAGAGAAAATAAAAAAATCTGTTATGAAACTTTTTTACAGAAAATTTCTGTTTTCTAAAATAATAGATTTTTATTTTTATTTTTCAAAATTTCATCTCAATCTGCCAAAAGGCATCTTTTTTTTTTTTTTCTTTTTTTCTTTTTTTTTCCCCCTGTAGCCGGATAAAATTTGTAACCATTGGTACTATTTTGTCCGGTTGGTAATTATTTTTCTGTTTTATTTGGTACCAGTGCAAGACTGGGAAGTACTAAATCAGAGCTCAAAATTAGAGATGGGATAAATAGTTACTTTTCAGTAATAGGTTACTTCGTTCCATACTTCCTTTGGTAATAGGTTTTTGCAACATATTATTTTTTATAACCTATTACTTTTTAATTTACATATGGCTAATGCAGGGATGGAACACGGGCGCAGAATTCATACCACTATCAATGTAAGAAAATTTTCTACCTGTTAAATCGACGATATTATAGGGAGAGAAATTTCTTAAACACATTCCGGTGTGAATTCTGCGCCCGTGTTCCATCCCTGCTAATGTCTTTCTAATCCTTTCTGGATGATATATAATATATACATGTGTCCTACATAGTGGATGCGGTTCATGTTTTTAAGTCCCAATGCTTTCGAATAGTAATCTTCACTTTATTTAACGCTAGAATTTCTTCAATTAAAAAAAACAACAACAAAAAAAAAAAAAAAAAAAAAAAAACGCTGATATGAAATTGTGGTAGAGTCACAATTTTACACAAACGTTTTTCCCAATCGAGTAAGCTTAAGGTTCATTAAACCAATTCCTTTAAACACGAAAACAGAATATTTCAAATAATATCAAGAAACACTTACACGAGAGCCGTTTTCTGAAAAAAAAAAAAAAAAAAGAATTCTCATATTATAAGCCATATATGTAATTAAAAATCAACTAAATAATAATAGCAAATTTTTAAGAAACATCTTTAAGGCATCCCAAATTTTAAACTACCGAGTGACTGTTTTGATTTTCCGAAGAACTTGAACTTTCCAGATTGACAAGAAAATTAGTGTTTTTCACTCATACTTAGCAAACAGTCACTTTGAATATGTTTTCTAAAATTAGAAGCACTTGTTAAAAAATATAGATTTTGCTTACAAAAATTGCATAAAATGATGTATTTTCTCAGACACTTAATTTTAACATAAGAGCATAATTAACTATTCTTAACACCTTTACTCATTTTAAATCTAAAAAAAAATAGTCTCAAGAAAAAATCAGATTTAAAAAAAAAAAAAAAAAAGTGAAGAAAAGCTAAACAGTAAAAATAAATAAATATTCAATTTTCTTCTCAAATTATTCTTAATAAAACCACAATAAATGCTGTATGCCATTGCGCATTTTCAATTCTACCTGCTATAAGCAATTAAAATATAAACAAACACTCCTTCCTTTCAATTATCACGCTTCCGAAACATCTGTTTCCAATACGCAAGCGAATCCAATCATGGCAAGGGTAATGCCATTCTATTTCGCGTGCAGCGATAAAGTTAAAAATATTATTTTTTTAATAGGATTTTTTTGTGATATATTACAGTGCTAATAGGCTACAATGCAATAATAATATTACTTATTATGTTACGTGAAATAACGCCCATCTCTACTCAAAATGTAATCCTGTGACTAAGAGGTAACATGGTCGCCTGCACTGCGGTGAACCCTGGTTCAATCCTGGCTGGTCAAACTAAAGAAATTTATTGAATACGAGTTATCTGTATAGTGCGCTCTACGGAAAAATGTGTTGTGTAGTAATATTTTCTGTATTGTTCTGTTAATTGTTATTCTGAAAATTTCTATTATCGTATTTACTTTTTCTTACCCATATATATTAGAGAAAGTATTGTTTGTGGGTCAAATTTTCGAAATTGAGTTTTTGTTATATTTAGACGTTTTGCGGTGCCCTGAATCCGAAAATCATGTTTTTAGCAGTTGGTCTCTGTGTGTGTCTGTGTGTCTGTTATCAGCATATCTCACGAACAAACAGTAGAAAGAAGTCCAAACTCGGCATTCTAAATATATGTCATATAATGAAAGCATACTAAATTTTTTGTTGCGATCAAACAAATGATTCATGTACAGGGACATTCAAGAGAATTCAAATACATTACGTCTATGGGGGAAATTTCTGGTAAGGGCAGTGTAACATCTATTGGCTGCTCTAAACGAACTGGAATGAACACATTTTTTTACATGCATAAAAGCATATTTCGTGCAGATTGTGGCATGGAAATCATTCATCACGCATTTACAGGGCAACACAAAGTATTTGGATATATTAGGGATATATGTACATGGAAACTGCTGGAGTTTTGTTTCATTTTGTGTTAGGTGTTTCATATAAAATTAAATTAAAGTAAACAATGTGATATGCATATAGTTTACAGACAATATACTGGGCCATCCAAAATTAATCTAAACGTTCTTTTCTATTGAACGTAATTGATGGATTTGCTTTGCTTAATTTTATGTTAATGAACACTGCTCAGGAAGAAAAATAAGTTTTTCATATCCATACTATAAAGAAAGTATTCTTTGATGTTCAATTTTAACTCTGGCTTTTTGTATAGCATCAGGCCTTTTTGTATAATGCGGGAAATTCAAATTTGCTATTTTGAAGTTCGTATTAGGTTGCAACTTGAAATATTTAATCAAGATTAGCAAATTTAAAGGCAAATTAACGAGCCTTGATTTTTCTTTTCTTTCTCTCTTTTTTTAAAAAAAATAAATGTAGGCATTATAATTGAACGGGGGTTGAGATGGGCGGCAGCCCTCCTCACACAGAACTATATGTCAAATAAAACTGTTCATGGACAATTTTAGATTTTTAAAAAATACGCAACATGTTAAAGAAATATTAAATATTGTTGAATAAATAATCTAATGTGACATTCACATGACTTTCTCTCACCACGCATTTTAATATTTAAGATACATTGCATATTAATGGGGTATAAGACAACAAGTACTATAGATGAATCTATTTTATAAATAACTCAAATGTAGTTTAACAACAGTTTTATTTGACATAGTATCCTGCTTTAATATAGTATCTATATTTATGAAGAATTTCGTAATTGTTATTAAATTTAAATAGGGTATGGCGGGTTAAGCATATGATAACTGCACTAGCGTCGAATGAAGAGTTCTTGCCTTCCATTTATTGTTTTTCATTTGAAATATCTTTGCACATAATTTTAGACTTCTACCCTCAATGATTTGGGATTAATGGGGGTGGCAACTTAAAACGTTAAATTTAATTTTTTTAAAAACTATTTGAAATAGCTTATCGAGGGTGAAACATTTATAAATGTCTATGAAGTGCATAATATATATTTTTTTCAGAATTTTCACTCGATTTTAAACATCCGAAAATGATAAGTATATTTTGGATGGACGATTTTTTATGCTATCTACCGAAGTGACACCTAGCAAAAAAATACTGTTTATTTCTTTATTAGTCAACTATTACATATAAAAATTACAGAAGTGACAAATTGCGGGAACGTAGTGAAAAAAAAAAAAACCTTATAAATAATAATACCATAACTGCCAACATTTTTAACAGAACTGACACCAGTATTTTTAAATGGATTATGTTGTATATATTTTCAACAATTAATATTACCGAAAACAGCTATAAAAATTTTCCGGTTTGAAGTCTCCCTTGAAAAATGGGAGACTTGGCATCTATGACAACACCAACGATATAATATTTATTTTAAAAATCTACTTAAAATTAATAGATAAACAATGCAAGCAAATATAAAAATGCTCTATTAACATTTGTTATTAAAAAATAACAATTAGCAATAAAAATAAATAAATAAAATAAAATAAAAATACTCTATTTAATTGTTATCAAGGATCTTACATCTTGCCTTTTTTTGAAGGCACATTTAGGGATGAAAAATTTCCATAATTTTTGCTACCTTTATTTTTATACAATAGTCTCTATCCTGTTTAATCACGACATGTTTCTATAAAGATACTGATATAAAGATTTCTGTATGAAAATAGCATAGTTGCCAATATTTTAATTTATTCTGGAGTATTTTTAGCCCCGCTTTTTTTCCATACCACTTATTTCTTAAGAATAAAATTGTCTAATTTTTTCGAAGTTATATATTAATATTGGAAAAAACTTTTCTGTAAATAATGTGGTGCGAAATTAAGATATCTTATGGAGGTTGAAACTATTTTTATATGTTTGTGAGTTATATATTATATATTTATTTCAGAATTTTTGCTCGATTAAATCTGCGTAAAATGACAAGTATATTTTTGGGGGACGACTTTTTAAACTATCCACCGACGTGACACCTACAAAAAAAAAAAAAAAAAAAAAAAAAAAAAACTACTAAATAATAATAATGGTGCAGAAAATTAAGAAAATTCGAGGACTATATGAACCATGCCATTTTTTGATGGGTGGGGCTATGTGAAAGATTAATAAACGATGCTATGTCAATTGTACTAGATTCCGTTTAAGAAGAGTAGATGGTTTATTAAAAACACACTCGTAAAAAAATAAGTAAATAAATAAATAAAACATTATGCATGTAGAATAAATGAATTTGTAGACCTTTATCAAAATATTATTATTTGAAAGAACGGTAACGCTCATAAATATAGTTTAGCTAAATTAAATAGTGCTTTTCAGGCGTATAAAATTCTGTGTTACTGTATGTCAAAGGGTTAATTGTCTAGTAAAGTTGTTATAACTCATGTTTTGAAGTAAGCTCAAAAAGAAGAAGAAGGGGAAAAAAAAAAAAAAAAAAAAAAAAAAAAAACATAGGTAACATATTACTAATTGTTTATTGTAGGGAAAATGAAAATCCTTTTCGCAGCAACACGTAAATAGTGGAGACATATGCATAGCTGTAAACATTTCTAATTTATTCTGTAACATTGTTTGTAACTGCATAACAATGTAACGAATCAAAATGGAAATGTTGGAAGCTACATTTGCAGCTAATAATTTGGCTCGTACTCCCCACCCCTTTTTTATGACGCATTCAGAGAAGGGGGAAATTCCTGCTTTTTTGCTACTACTATTTCCAGAGATGCCAGTATTTTAATTTATTCTGGAGTATTTTTAGCCCCGCCTTCATTTTGCATCACTTTATTAACAGAAAAATTTTCTCTAATACATAACTTCGATAAAATTAGACAATTTTATCCTTAAAAAATAAGTGGTATGAAAAAAAGGCGGAGCTAAAAATACTCCGGAATAAATTAACACTTTCGCGACTGCATCTTTTTGTCTTTTTGACAGTAAGGTCCACCTGTGGGCGTTATTCTCCCAAGTTACAATATTTCAGAGCAAACTTTTCTATTTTCAGATTCATAGTACAAATTGATATACATTATAATTATATTCTTTATAATCAAAGTATTTATATCCATTGTATATTGGCTGTACAAATATGAATATCGTGTATATTTTAAAGAAATAAATGACATGCAAATTGAGAAAGAAATGCCCACAGGCGGTGTTACAGATTTTGAAATGACGTGAATCTACGTCAGCGGCCGTGAAAGTGTTGAAATGTTGGCACCTATGCTATTTTTATACAGAAATCTTTATATCAGTATTTTTATAGTAATACATACTTGACAACCATCTCATTAATAACCGCGCAATCGTTAACGCCCCCTGAAAACACGCCCCTGTTCTCACACCACTATAATTTTAGAGTTGTTCTCTCCAAATGTTGTTAAGATAAAATAACACTAAAATTACTCTAAAATATTATTGGTGTGAAAAAAAGAGGCGGGTACTAAAAATTGTACGGTTCATAATGAGATGGTTGACAAGTATAGTAAGTACAGAGCTGCCAACCTAATCCGGCAAATTGTTAACGCCTATTGAAAAACGCCCCTTTTTCTACACCACTTAATTTTTAGAGTATTTGTTTTCTTCATTCATCGTAAATATATTTGAAGAGAATTACTCTAAAAATTAAGTGGTGTAGAAAAAGGGGCGGTACTAACAATTTGCCGGATTTGGTTGGCAGCTCTGTAAGTAATATGTCGTGGCTAAACAGGGTAGAGAGAGAGACTATTGTATAAAAATAGAGTTAGCAAAATTTAGGGAAATTTCTTATTCCTAATAGTGTCTTGAAAGAAGGGCGAGATGTAAGATTCCTGATAACAATTAAATAGAATATTTTTTTATTGGTAATTGTTGCTTTTTAATAGCAAGTATTAACAGAGCATTTTAATATTTACTTGCAGTGTTTATTTATTAATTTTAAGTAGTTTTTAAAAATAAATATTATATCATTGGTATTATTATTCACAAGTGATTATTATTTTTTTCCCGTCCCCGCAATTTGGCACTTCTGTAATTTTTATACGTAATACCTAACTAATAAACAAATAAACTACAGTAAGACCCCGCTTAACGCTGTTTCGGTTAGCGCTCTTTTATTTCAACCCGGGGATTCCCCGAAATTGTAGATAGCCTCGTTTAGCGCTGTTTCGCATTACGCTCTACTTTGATGGAACGTATCCCCCGCGTTAAGCGGGGTCTTACTGTATATTTTTTTGGTAGGTGTCACTTCGGTGGATAGTATTAAAAATCTTCTATCCAAAATATACTTATAATTTTCTCCCGTTTAAAATCGAGTGAAAAATCTGAAATATATATATATATATATATATATATATATATATATATTATGTACTTCATAGACATTTATAAATAGTTTCAACCTCGATAAGATATCTCGAATAGTTTAAAAAATAATAATAATTTAACGTTTTAGGTTGCCACTCCATTAATCCATAGTTCGTACAGTCCTTGAATTTTATTAATTTTCTGCACAAGTGTTATTATTTAGCAAATTTTGATATTAACAAAGCCCTAAAACTTAAAAGGAAATATATTGTAAAAAATATTGGTGGGGTAGTCCTTGAAAAAGGCGTGGCGGTACGAACCATGTAATCCCAAATCGTTGAGGGTAGAAGTCTAAAATTATGTGCAAAGATGTTTCAGATAAAGAAAAATAAATAGAAGGCAAGAACTCTTCATTCAACGCTAGTGCAGTTTTCATATGCTTAACCCGTTACACCCTTTATTCCAATCAGTGGCGAATCCAGAACTTGACTTTTGGGTGGGGGGGGGGGGGGGCTAAGATTTTTCAAAGTGTTATTCTAGACCAATAAAAAATTTACAATTGCAATATTCAATTGTGAATGTCAGTGTCTTTTTTTTTTTTTTGGGGGGGGGGGGGCTTTAGCCCCCTAGCACCCCCTTAAATCCGTCACTGATTCCAATTTACTTAGACAATTTTCACCCCCATCTCTCCTTAAAACTTAGCATTCTTGATCAAAATTTAAAGTGATGAACATAAGTGTCATATGCACGTAATACCAACTTTAAATTTCCTGCAATTATTTGTTTTTAAGTTATGCTGATAACAGACATACACACAGATCAACTGTTAAAAACTCGACTTTCGTATTTAAGGAATATCAAAACACGCAATTATAACAACGTAAAAAGAACAACGTTAAAAAACGGAATTCATATTAATATTTTATATTTGTCATAAGGGCATGAGAAAGAAATTATCATCCCTAAGCAGTTTTTCTGGTTCTGATAAAATATAGTAAAATACCTCCACCAATTACATTTAATGGAAAAGAATCTTTTCTTGGTTATCCCTGTACATTGTCTATAAATTATATACACCACATAAAGTACATACATGTAGCACAGTATGAAAAACACATAATACGAACCTGAAATGCACTTCTAGAAGCTCCCAAGTATTACCCTAATATATCCGAATTTTTTGGGTGGCCTTGTAAATAAATGGGGAATAATTTTCATACCATATTCCATACGAAAAATGCTTGTTATGAATATAAAATGAATATAACCATTTCATTTTGTTCAGTGCAGTTTAAAGATGTTAAACGATACTTACTCTAAATTTCGCTCTTAGACGAAATGCATTTGAATTCTCTTCGATGACCTTGTGCCTGTGTACGAACCGTTTTCCGAATTCAATAAATTGTTTTAAGTAGTATCCGCGTATAACAAGTATTCAGAGAACTGTTTTTGGATTTTCTATTAATATTTGTTCTTGAGTTATGCTTATAAGACTCAGACACAGAGAGATACACACACAGACCAACTAATAAAAATCTAATTTTAAGATCATCGAGGCCTCGAAACATGTAAATACAGCAAAACATCAATTTCGAAAATTTGACCTAAAAACAATACTTACTTTATCATATATGAATAACAGAAAGTAAAAAGTAAATTGTTTATGCACTTTTTAAGAATTCCCAACGATGTTTAAAAGTGTCTATTGCTTTAGTTCGTCTATCTGTCAATACGTGCTCTAATTTCCTTAAACATTTTTTAGAATGCTTTGATATACACGGTGGCTATAATTAAATTGACAATGCTGACAGTCTTCTGTAGCGCGATCTAATTACAAATTTCTAATTTTCCTCAATTTCAAAATAATAAATAGGACAAAATCAGTGCTTAAAAAAAGTGCGCAATCATCAATTTTAAATTATAAATTGCGGAAAATGTTTTACTTAGAAAAACAGTGCCACATATTCCCCTACCGGCAAATTTTGGAACGTCATTATTATCATTATTATTTTGGAACCTTTTATCCTCCGTCATGATTAATCTTCCTACAAATTTTGGCGTCATTCTTGCAATTAGATTGCACTACAGAGTACTGTAAGCGCTAGCAGTTTAATTGTGGCCACCCTGTATATTACTCAGATTCATTATGACAAATTTCCCATTGAAAATGGTAAACTATTGGTTTGGGTACAGAGACGCATATAAAAACTCATAAGCACTACTGTCTATGAATGCAATTTCTTTATACTGCACAAAACGTGACGAAATTGACGCACATTATTCATATCACAAAAGTATATTTCCTGTAGAATATATAATTAGCATTAAGATTTGCAGTGCCACACAAAATATTTAGACCCACGTGGAATATAAGTGGATATTGTTCAAAGTAAATTTTTAGTCGTTTTATATGTTTCTGACTTTCTCCAACAAAGTTTAAAAGTGTTTACGACTTTGGTTTGTCTGTCTGTCCATCAATCTGTTAGTTCATGCTTTAAAATTTTTTAAACATTTTTAGAATGCCTTGAAACTGAAATATGTAATTCAAATTCCCCATGGCATTTTCTTTAATGAAAATGTAGTTAAATAGCATACCTGGTTTGTATACCGGGCTTCGCCAAATTATTCTGATGCGGAGTTTTAGAAGAGTTATTTGCTTCAATTTATTTTAATATTTTTACTTGTCTGCTTTGACCGTTTTACTGGTCACACTATATTTAAATAAATTACCATTTATTCTTTATAAATCTAATATATATATATAAATTTGGGGAAAAAAAAATTGAAATCGATCAATCAGTTCTCATGAAACAAATGAATTTTCAAACGAACGTCAATTCGGGTCTCTATTGCCTTTGGCAGTCTTTCTCGGGCAAGCTCCGCGCGTATATATATAGTAAGTAGCCTTAAACTGATAAATAGCACACCGGGTATATCTTTCAATACCTGCAGCAGTACCCTTTGCCTATGCAGTGTTCCCTTAAGTTGTTTTACCGAGAAAAAAATTAATAAGTCTAAAAAAATATAAACCTAGAAAAATAATCTATTGAATCTGTCTAATAGTTCTTGAGAAACAATTGAATTTTTACACGAACTTCGGTTTTGTCCCCTACTGTTTGCACGAGAATCTTTTCCAAGAGCGCTTGTCGTGTACATTAAAAAAAAAAAAAAAAAAAAAAAAAAATCGGTATACCACATTTTGAAATCGGCAATTTTTTAAAATACGCCATTCCTCCCTCCATACCTTCCTTATTTTTAATGCGTCTTCACAAATCTCGTTCTCCTTTTCGCGGGTTGCAACAATTACTATATTCCATAATATAGGGAAGCGTTATGTAGGATTTTACTTATTTTGCTTTCTAAAAACTTTCGTACAATCATAGTTTGACCCAATTCTAGTTTTATAACTACTATATCCTGCAATATGTTAAAATGTTTCATTATTAGGAATATATGAATGTGTTTCATTATAAGTAGTAATTACTGAATGTAAATTTTTGCGGTATCAAGATTGTTAATTCTCTGTATGGGACGTAAGTAATTTTTAGACGATAGACAGGGATACACAAAAGCAATACATTTTATGTTTGTCCTTTAAAAATAACTTTCTAATGACATATTTTGTTAATTTTTTTTCCCTTGCATAGTTAAAAACAAAGTATATTTTTGAGAAACTTTACTTTATTCCTGTGCTGCATTTTTATATGATGCCCTGATTTTTCTATATGATGTATAGGGATACAGAAAAAGAATATTTTTTATGCTTTCGAATCTATAAAAATAGTTTTTTGTAAAATTTCTTCCTCCATGATCATAAAAAAAAAAAAAAAAAAAAAAAAAAGAAAAAAAGAAAAAGAAAGAAAGAAAAGAAGATTATATATATTTTAAGGTGTCATCATGTAGGTAAACATCGGAAATTATACAATGTAACGGGTAAATATAGTTGGAAAGTGAGTCATGATGTATGCGTTCTGAATGATTTTTTTTCTTGTTTTTATCATTACTTTAATTTGAATCAGCATTATGATGTTATATATTTGTGTTTTTGTACATGTCAGTGAATGCTTTTCAAAATAAGGAGTCAACACACACACACAAAATATAATAGTTGCATAGGTCTCTTTATTATACAGAACTTGTTTTTGTTTGAGAACCAAGTGGGATGAAGCTTTTATGATCCGTTAACAAAATAGATGTTGGGTCTGCAACAGAAACAGTCCGCTAACATTGAAAGGAAGGCCACGGCGTTAGCAAAGTAGCGATTGCCTTTTATAACAGCAAGGCTCGCTAACTCAACTCTTTTTTTTTTTTTTTTTTTTCTTCTATGCACCATTAGTCTAACCCTCTGTTGTAAAATATGTAACAATTTATATAAAAATGGAGCTTTTTATTCTTAGTACTTAACGAACGTATGTACAAGATGGGTGAGATTATTATATATAGTAGTAGTTTAAGTAAGGAAGCAGGCAGGAGTGCAAAGTTAAAGGTTTGCGTCGATTTGCAGCGCATGGACTGGAAGGCCCCTAATTGTGACCTGTGCAATGGCCCAGTCAAGGCGAGTTCCTTCCCCACGGATTCGGAAGTAAAAAAGAAAAAAAGCTTCCGTGAGGAAGTCAAGAATAAAGTTAGCTAATATACTAAGTTATGAAGATTTTTTTTTATTTTTATTTTTTAAACTGAATTATTTTTTGCTTGATTTGGTTTGCTTTATTTCTTAGAGTGTGCAGGTAAAAACATGGCCGTTTGATAGAAAGATAGAGAAATTGATGATTTATAGGTATTTGTTTTTGCATGAATGAAGGCTTACAGCATTTTGATTTTCTGAAAAAAGTTTATTAGCATAATTTTGATTTTTTTTTTTTTTTTTTTTTTTTTTTAATTTAAATTTTACATATGTTATAATTTTCTTTTAATATATTTTTTTTTTTTTTTTTTTTTTTTGCGGTGAAAATGGATTGAAAGCGGTAGTAGGGCGTCGTTGACGCAAGTTATGGTAGAGAGCGACAAGGAAATAGGTTTTGTTTGAATGTGTTTTGCATTGGGCATTAGAAAGCCATGAAAAATGTTATATGAAGGAAGCGTGGGGCAACACTTGTGCTCTACATGTGCCTAATTGTCTATAGCTTCTCTTTTAGCTAAAAGTATTGCGCCCACGCTGCGGCCAGCACCTAAGAGTGGACTATATATATATATGTTTAAATATATATATATATCTTTGTTTGTTTGTATATATAATATATACACAATTCGAGAGCAGTCCAGTCAATCAGTCCGCCCACTCTTGCTTAGCAAGAGCGTTAGGAAGAAAAATAAATCACAGCTAATGCATAATCAAACCTTCTGCAGCACCCCTTTACGAGGACCACACGAAACTTTATCACAGACCATAGACTAGAGAGAAAAGTGACTCCGTCCTGATATGGGGTTTGTTCTTCTGACTCCCTGAGTGTGAAACCCACCAAAGTTTTTCAGTCACACACCAGTGCTTCCTTTTTTACTTACAAGGACTTCTTTTCCATCTTCCAGACAGACTCTGTACACTGCCCAGCTCTCGTGATGAAATATTTTTTAATGCTTCAATTCAAAAAATTTCTTTTGTAATAATAATATTTGTCAAGGCAACCTGGAACTGAACAAGGGAGAAATAGAGTTTAGGATGGGGCTTTACCGAGGAACTGAAGATCGACTCGAGTCCCTTTGTTGGTTTATGATGGGCGGCGACGTAGCTATCACGCATAAGGACGGTGCGGGAGGCCCACCGGTGTGTGAAGAGTGAGTGTGCTTGCTCGTGGGCATTCTCTTGCGCACCAGTGCTCCAGTTGCGCCGCCGCCCTCTTTGTTTAATGCTTGGTATCCCGACAACCAAGGAGTCTCAGGCACTGTCTACGTCATCATCGAAGAAACACACAAGGCTCTGGCGGTAGAAAAATAAAAACCGAACGAACCCGAAAAAAATCGGAACTTTACAATATTTTTTTTATACATCGGATGAATGTAGCCGCTTGGAGACGTCGTCCCAGGATGTTGTCTTCCTGTCGGACGGTGCCGTCGCTTTGCTGTACAGGGCAGACGTGGAGCAAGAACTACCACTGTTGCTGTTCGGATGGGCCGGCAGCAACGGGCCTGCCGTACCACCGACCACTTCCCCTGGCGGCTCCCAGTCATGCGAAGAGGAATCACCCTGCTCCGCCGACAAGTGCCGGTTGAGACGGACCATCCGGAGTCTTGGACGCTGTAAAAAAGCAAAAATTTCATCAACCTAAATTAGAACTAACTGGATTTTAAATGAATGTATAATAAAGCAATGTTAATAAATCTTTCATTATGTTTCTTTGTTTTATTTATACATTTATGAATTTTGGTATAAATACCTTCTGATACATTTTATTGAAAAATTTCTTATAAAGCATTTTCAAGGAGAAATGACACAGATTTATTTTGCTAGTCCGTTTATTTTTCAAAATGTTTTGAGCCTGAAAATTGTTTTAATTTACTGTATTCTGGTCGTTCATATTCATGTCATATCTCCCCCCCCGCCTCCCTTTAAAAAAAAATCGAAATTTGGATATGAAATATCGTGAAAACATAATAGAATATTATTACACAGAAAAATTTATTAAAATTATTTATTTCAATAATTATATTTATTAAATTTTTATTTTCATGGTTATATTGATGACAAGATATGTGAAACATCCGTAATTTACACATTTCTTACAATTATTATTATTAAAATAATCTGATGTGCCACTCACACGACTTTCTCTTACCTAGCATTTCAATAATGTAAATATAAATTACAAAATAAGTCGTAAGATCAATAAGGTAAAATAAGGAAGTTAAACCCACTTTAAAAATAATCTAAAATAAGTCCAGGAACATTTTTGTGTGATATAAAATTCTGCGTGAGGGGGGGGGGGGGTTACTGCCTCCTCAATCCTCCTGTTCGGTTATAGTACTTACACTGTTTTAGAAAAAAATCAAGGCCGTTATCAATTTGTCTTCAGATTTGCTAGTCTTCATTAAATTTTTTCAAATGGCATCCTAATACGAACTTCAAAATACCGAATTTGAATTTCCTGCTATTTGTTTTTAAATCATGCTGGTAACAGATATACATACAGAGGAACCTCTAAAAATTGGACTTTCGTATTCAGGAAACTTCAAAACTTGAGAATATAAAAAATGAAATAAAATAAAATAAAAATAGAAAATTAAAAAATACTTTGTTTATAGCATAGGTATGAAAAACTTATTTTCCTTCCTGAGCAATATTCATCGAGGTAGTAAAATGTGGCAAAGCATTTTCATCAATTACATTCTATAGGAAAAGATCGTTTAGCTTCATTTTGGGAAGCCTTTTATATTATCTATAAACTATATGCACATCATAATGTGTGCGTAAATATATCTTATATGGAAAAAAAAAAAAAAATCTAACACAAAATTAAATACCAGCAATTTCTCAGTACAGCCCTAATATATCCAAATATTTTCAGTAGCCCTGTAAGCGAATGGTGAATGATTTTCATACCACAATCGGCACAAAACATGCTTATATGCATATAGAAAATATGTTCATTCCATTTTGTTTAAGGTAGTCTACGGAAGTTTACACTATACTTATCAGAAATTTCCCCCATAGACGTAATGTATTTGATTTGATTTATCTTGAATGTCTCTGTAGATGAATTATTTGCTTGATCTCAATGAAAAGTTTAGTATAGCATCACTATATGATATAGATTTAGAATACAGTGTTTGGATTCCTGCTGCTATTTGTTCTTGAGATATGCTTATAACAGACGCACACACACACACACACACAGACCAACCACTAAAAACATGATTTTTGGATTCAGGGGAGGACTTGGAAATTTGTAAATATAACAAAAACTATATCGAAACTAACAAAACCTGTATCAAATATTTATAAACAATACTTCTTCATAGTTTTTAAATTACTTAAAATATTCTGAAAGATTTTACTAAAAATTAAAGGTATATTCAAAGGATAGATGTTCTCACATGCTTGAAATTTTGTGAAATAAATTTATTTGGAACAATATTACAAGTGCCTTTCATGAATTTTAGAATATATATATATATAAAAAAAAAAGTTTTTTATTTTACATTTAGGCTCTGCTTTCAAAATTTTTAGTTTCTAATTACAATTTTCAATGGAAATGTTTTAATTTATTAGATTATCTCCTTAATATATTTCCTTATCGCTGAATTTATATTGTGAATTCAGTGTTTTTTTACTAGATTTTGCACAAAATAGTGCATGACACTTTTTGCTTTATAGCTTAACTAAAATAATAAAACGACAGATAAATTAAATCAAATGAGAAAGGTACTTTAAGTCAGGGTTACTTGCACCCTGAAGGGTTACTTGAACCAAAATGATAAAATTATTAAAGTTGCTCCTGGCACTGATTTAGTGAAGTAATGGACGTAGTCAGTATCGTTTGCTGGCAAAGTATGAACCACATCCATTACTTTAATAAAGCATCGACAGGAGTGACTTTAATCATTTTATCGCTTTGGGTTTAAGTCACACCTCAGGGTCCAAGTAATCCTGACATACGGTTAAGTTATTTTTCTCATATATGTGTTTGTTTTTATAGAATGCCGTTTTCTCAACACGTTGCAATCGAATGAAATACGGAATGTTGTGGCCATCCAAAAAATTCTGGCATAGGTATCAGTCTGTATAACATCACCACCTACCGGTTAATACGCAAAAAATTTAATTATATAGCTTCTCACAATAAAGAATTTACTTTTGTAATTTAGTGCAATTGTCACCAGCAGATGTTGAGATATAGCCATATGGAAAATCGCAGAAGGTAAGCAACAACAGCCCACTTGTTTGCCGACATATACACAAATTATGTCAACATTCTATTTCATAATGGCCGTTTCATGTATCATGTTTGGTGCATTTATACAACATAGATCTGGTCGCTATGCACCCAAGTTGAATGATCATAGTTTTTCACAATAGTCCTTTTACGTATCAAATTTTTGCAATAATACACTAAAGAAACTGAGATATAGCCTTACTATAAATGTGAGGGGGGGGGAGTTGAGTTGCAGAATAACAGCTCCACCAGCTGAATGAAAGACACTAAAGTTTGATACTAAAGGTTGACAGACACTTATTTATGTTAAAAGGTAACTAAACATAAATTTTTGTGAAACTCTGTACATTAGTTATTGATCTAGAGCTGTCAGAAAATTTTCGTCCCACACGCACAGACAGAGAAAATGATATTTACTAAAAATGGACAAATCGTATTCAGAGCATTTTAAAACTTACAAATCCACAGAAAACCGAAAACCAAGTATTTTTATAAATATATAATAATGATCAAATACCAGAAAAGAAGACTTGAATTAATCATTAAACAATTACATATGAAAGCGAACATTTATAGAAAGCAAAGTATATTAAATAATCGGGTGTGTCACTCACACAACTTTCTCTTACCCTGCATTTCAATACCATAAAGAGAGGTTGCATATTAAGTCTTAATATCAATAAGGTAAGATAATAATATTATATCTACTTTAAAAATAATATAAAATCAGATTTGGAACAATTTTATTTGAGATTAATTCTGAATTCCCCTTACAATTATAGTGCCTACAATTATTATTATTATTATTATTACGTATTATTATTTTCTTTTTCTTTTTAAGAAAAAGCTGTTATTAATTTGCCTTCAAACTTTCCAGTGTTGATAAAATTTTTTAGTAGCAACCTAATACGTGTTTCAAAACACCAAATTTAAATTTCCTGCAGTTATTTGTTTTTCATATACATACAGATCAACCATCAAAAATTGGGCTTTCGTATTCAGAGCACCTCAAAATATAATATTATAGGAAAAACCAGAGTTAAAAACATAACTTCAAAAAATACTTTGTTTACGGTATGGGTATGAAAAATTAATTTTCCCTCCTGAGCAATGTTCGTCGACATGGTAAAATATAGCAGAGCACTTCCATCAATAACACCCAATAGAAAAGAACGTTTAGTTTAATTTTGGGTAGTCCTGTATATTGTCTATAAACAATATGCACTATAAACAATATTGTGTACTTAAATTTAGTCTAACTTGAAAAAATCTAAGACAAACTGAATTACGATTCCAGCAATTTGCACGTATAGCCTCAATATATCTAAATATTTTGGGTAGCCCTGTAAACGAATGATGAATGATTTCCATACCACAATCTTCACGAAATATGTTTTCATGCATAAAAAAATTTTTGTTTATTCCGCTTTGTGTAAATCAGCCTATAGGCGTTACGCTGTACTATCAGAAATTTCCCTGTACACATAATGTGTTTGAATTCTCTTGGATGTCCCTATACACGAACCATTTTCTTGATATCAACGAGAAATTTAGTGCCTCATCCCTATATATACTCGTACATTTAGAATACTGAGTTTGAGCTGTCTACTACTATTTGTTCTTGAGATACGCTGATAACACACACACAGAGACCAACCGCTAAAAACATGATTTTTGGATTCAGGGGACATCGAAACATGTAAATATAACAAAATTTCGAAAACTGGACGCAAAAACAATACTTTCTCTGCTATATATATGGATGAGAGAAAGTAAAAAGTTAATAAAAGTAGAAAAATAATTTTAAAATATCCCCCCAAAATGCTATATATTTATCAAGGGCAATTATAGCAGAGACAGTAATGTATGAGGTCGTAGAAAATCACTATCATCTCATAACAACTCAAAGATTTCAACAATGAATCAGCATATATAGTTACGCTCATCACTGACTGACTCTGTCACACTTAAAAAGGCTAAGAGATTTCCTTGGACTCTGTTTGTGTGTGAACACAAGTTGCCACCTAATTTTCATACTTTAGTTGATTTTAAAAAATCAAATTGTTCGATCGATAAGCTGTTTAATCCGACGGATTCAGAAAAATTGCCCCTTTCATTGGGTACCTTATTTGTAACGAATTTTTGATTAGATTTTTTAAAATTAATTAAAATATGAAAATAGACATAGCTTTAAAATAGACATTTAAATTTTAGGAGTGAATTGGGACAGTACGTTTGCTCGTCTATGTATACTGCCGTTTAAACTATTGTTTTGGAGCCGCCTATGTTAAATACATAAAGTTTTTTAAGCAAAATTTTAAAACTATAAAACTTAGAGTATTTTTAGGAATCAAATTTTAAAGGCTTAAATTATACAAAAATGGATGCTATAAAAAATAGAATTAACCTTACATTAAGGAATTAATAAGAAGGTACTTATCCACATGCCAGTGAATAATCGCCAAAGATCGGCAAATTTACGTTAATATAAATGATACAGGAAATTTATAATTAAGTATTGTTTATAACATATTTTTCCATTTTCATAATGTTTATATTAATTGTACTTACGGATAATACGTAAGTATCATAATTTCGTGCACTTTTGCGATTCATACACATAAAGGTAGGAGTCTCCATTGATTTTTTTTTTTTTTTTTTTTTTTTTTTTGTGGTGGTGGTGGTGGTGGGGGGGGGGGGAGGGGATTAATGTGCACGATACTGATTGCTGCGAAAACCAGTTACATGCGTTCTCAGATTCATGCACAGCGAAGCAGGAGTGTCCAGTGATGGTTTTTTTTTTTTTTTTTTTTTTGGTTTCCATATGTGCGCGAAGCGTACATACAGTCGGTAACAAAAGTATCCGAACACTAGCAAAAATTCCTATATAAAAAAGCAAAGTTAATACTGTTTTGATAAATAAATCCTTGTCGAATCATGTTCTTAGTCTGACTAAGAACATAATTCGACAAGGATTTATTTAACAAAACAGAATTAACTGTATTTTTTTATATAGAAATTTTTTCTAGTGTTCGGATACTTTTGTTGCCGACTGTACGTGCGTGATACAACACAAGTTTTACACGTTTCACCATTATATCTTTCGTTTTCGATTTCATTACTTTTAGTGGAAGGATCTAAATTCATAACGGGGGTTTCAGGTAGCAGGAGGCGTTTGCATGTCCGAGGGCAGTTGGCACTTTTTTAAAGTGGGGGAAAAGTAAGCGAGTGCAGTTAGTAGTCGCTCGCCCTCTTACTGTTTATAATAAAAGTAAAAGAAAAAAAATTAAATTTAAATGGGTTAAACAAGCTTGTCAAATTTTATATTTTTTTACTTGTAATAAATACCGGAAGAAATAATAGGTTAATTCTATTTATATAGCGTGCAATTTTATATAATTTAAGCCTTTAAAATTTGATTCCTAAAAATAATCTAAGCTTTATAATTTTATGATTTTGCCTAAAAAAATATAACTTCTGAAGAATTTTACATTTAACATATGAATCGATAGATTAAGCTAAGACAATAATTTAAACGGAAGCGTAGATGAGCAAACGTTCTCTCCCGATCCACTCCTTAAATTTTTACTTGTTGCCATTTTTTTTTAGCATAAAATGAAATATGCTTTCACGTGAAAAAAAAAAAAAAAAAAAAAAAAAAATATATATATATATATATATAATATTAAATTTGCTCATGCATATAAAAAATCTGGAGTGACTCCACTCGACTTTCCGAACATTGAGTAATTAACAGTTTTGTAGATAAAGTGAAGAAAGAGAAGTTGTTAAACAAACAAAAGAGAGAAAACCATAATAGAGTGTTTGAGTATTTTTCTCCATATATTACACGAGTTTTATTTAACGCTACTGAACTTTGAGCCCATAGATCATAATGATAAAGAATTTTTCGCTGTGTCCCTGTAAAAACCTATAAATGCTAGATTCACCAAAATGTTTATAGTTAGTGCAACAGTGATTTATAATATTCATATAAATTTTCAGCTCAATTGAATAAGGCTTTTAGATGCTATCGCACTTTTAAAAATTTGGTCCCATAGGCCATAACGATACAGAATTTTTCTTTGTGTCCCTGTAAAACAACTGTAAGTGCTAAATTCTCCAAAATATATACAGTTCGTGCAACTGTGACCAATTTTTTTTAAATAAAGCGTTTAGACGCTATAGCACTTTTAAAAATTTGGCCCCATAGGCCATAATAATAAAGAATTTTTCCTGGTGTCCCTGTAAAAAAAACTATAAGTGCTAGAATCACCAAAATCAATAGGGTTCGTACTATGGTGACTTACAATATACGTACCAACTTTCAGCTTATTCGAACAAAGCGTTTAGACGCTAGCGTGTTCACTCACAGACTTACACACACATACAAACACACAGACACACAAACATACATCATCGTAAAAATAGTGAAAACGGATTCAGGGGATCTCGAAACGTATAAAAACATCAAAATTTCAAATTAGGATTTTTGACATGATTACAATACTTTCCTCACTATAGTTTTCGGAAAGTAAAAATGACGTCTATATAATAATAATAATAATAATTTTAAATTTTAAAGGTAACAAAGAGAAAAATAAAGTGCGACGATTTCGCACGGGCTTGCTAGCAGATGAATTATTTGAAGTGAGAAATAAATAAAATGAAATGATCATTTTTCAACGGGCGCCTCAGTCGCCCTACAACTAACTAGTTAAAAGGTATTTAAAGTGGGGAAAAAAAAAAAAAAAGAAATTACCAGACATCATCCACCTGCATAATAATTTAAATGAAGCAAAAATAATTTAACAGTTTCGAAGACTATACAGTATTAATATAAGAAATAGTAAGATTAAATTTTTTAAACAATTAACACAGTGGTAAAAGAAAAAAAAAAAAAAAGAGATTGATTAAACCAATAATATAATTACAATTAATTATCAAAAAATATAAATCTTTGTACTATGAAAATATCTAATTATAATTTTATTATCATACAATAACCACTTTCATGTGGATCCAATTTTCAGAAAAGAAGGGATGAGTTAAGTAATTTTAAAGATATCAATAATTTTATATGGTGATATTTCATATTATTGAAAGGTTCTAATTAAAGTTTATTTCAATTTGATACAGCAAATTAACTGTTACTTAAAGATATAAATAGCTTTACTTTTAACCCGTTCAGGGGCGGTGGTATATATTTTATACCACCTAATTTCAGTTCCCAACCGCAAAAATTCATCCAGAAATTCTTTATAAAATTTTAGTCTTTTACCTTACCCGAAAACATTCGTTTATTACTTTTCTTTCAATGTTGTTCTCACACACTGGTGGACTTGATTTTAAATGAAATTAAATTCTCTGCCCCTAAAAGGGTTAAAAGTACACGATTATTGTGACGTTAATTTAAACTTGCATTATTTATCAACTACTTTTATTACCGCCATTTTAAAGCTAAAATAGTTATTTAAATCCATGAATGTTACATAGTAAGTGGTAATTATTAATAATAAAATTGTTATAACATACTTCAAATGAAATAAGTGTACAGAGTGAAGTAGAAACATAGGGCAAAAAGTTAATGGATACTTGAAATGTAGTGATATTTCTTCTCTCTCTCTCTCTCTCTCTATATATATATATATAGAGTCATGATCAAAAGTTTCGCACTGCTTGCGAAAATTTATAAAAAATAAATTTGTAACTGTTTTTCGATATTACTTTGTGTGTATTATTAAAAACATAGTGTTTTGGTTTGGGAATAATGTAGTTTAATATAAAAAGAAATTTTTATGAAATCAATCTGTTATTGCATTTAATTACAGTTTCTTGTGTTTTTTTGATAAAATTGTAAGTGGTGCTGAATTTATGGCCATGACTGTACATACTTCGTTTCAAAGCACTCTATTTCACTTTAAATTAGAAAACACAATCTTTTTGAATCAGATTTTTTTGTAATTTGAGTTTTTGTTGAGTGAAATATTTATTTGGTATTACTTCAAATGTCGTAGATAAGGAATATTTTTCTTATTTTGAAATATTTTTTGAAAAATGTGCTAACTATATTTCTTAAAATTTAAGTAAATGGTGATACCATTGTATTTAATAAAAAGACATTCTAGAAAAAGTAAGTATTTTGCCTTTATTATCTATCATGATATTTGTAAATTAACTCTAAATTTTTATGAGATCTTTTTTTTTTTTTTCTTTCTTCTCCCAGAAACGAGATTTCATTAGAAAAATGTATTCAAGTTGTTTCAATAGAAATTTTAAGTTGGTTTAGATGCAGTTTATATTATTCTATTTTTTTTTTTAATTTTATTATTATTATTATTATTATTATTATTATTAAATCTTGTATAGGAGAACAAGGACATATAACCTAAAATATTGACAGATTTCTAAAGTACCATTCACTATAGAAACTATTATTATTTATATATATTAATACGAAAACATAAAATTCGGCACACGTTTTTATCCTACTTTTAATAAGAGGAGGGACTTAAAAGTGGTATCGTTTGAAAGGTATAGTTAATGTGGGTTGAAGAAAAAAAGAAATTTTTCTCATATAATGCCAGCAAGGCAGAAAAAAACGAAACAATCTTTATTTTTATACATATTTTCATTTTTTTTTTTTTTTTTTTTTTTTTTTTTTACACGTAATCTTTTGCATTTAAAATTCTTATACTAGAATGTTGTTAAATTTACAAGTGAAATTTTTTAAAATGCAATACAATGGCTCGTGATTTAGCTTGTTTTCTAAATTTAATTATTCTTTATTTTCTATTTGTCTGGTAATGGAAGTGAGTAAATTTTTTTTTTTTTTAGACTGTTGATATATAATTCAGATATAAATAGTGTTTTTTGCTATTGAAATGCCCTGAAGAAGAACTTTTAAGGGTCGTATCAAGAGGCATATAGATAGAGAATTTCATAGGGATATGCATCGTCATGTAAATAAAGATACTGATAGTGTTTTTTTTTTTTTTTTTTCAGAACAATTTTTACACAGAATTTTTGAGTTTTTATGTTTATTATTTAAATGCTTTCATAAAAATATTTGTCAATTTTCGACTACTGGGTGATACTAGTCATGATTATTTTATTTAAATTACATCTTTTATTGAAACGACATTTGAAAATTATTTAATACTAGTTGGCCATTACCCGCCTAGAGTTCGATATTTACAAGTGAACGTATTTTCAAATCTATTATTCCAAACCTGTTTAGCTCCCGTATCAATTTATATCGACTAACATCAGTTTACATGATATTTCAAAATTAATGACATCATTATTTTATATCATAGCATCTACATCATGGTATTTTAAAATCTTAAAAGATTCCAATAATAATAAAAATAATAGAGGAGAAAGGAACGGGCAGAGGTGTAAATATGGGCACCCCTCCACAAGTGGCTATGAGATGTAATGAAAGCTGGCGACAAGGGCTGTAGTAGATGGTACCACTTATTGATATAAGATAGCAGAAAGTAGCTGGGATCATTCTTTCAAGTAGTGTGAATCGTGAATGCAGTGTGAGTTAATGCGCAAACTGGTGTTTGCTCTGGATTGCAAACTTTTGTCAAGTGTCTGAAATACTTTTCTTTTCATGTTCTTACGGTTAGATTAAAATAATTTAACAGTGAAATCCGGAAAGCGCAGATCTTAAGCTAATTTTAGAAGCACTTCTTTAGTCAAGCACGCCTTTAGGTTACATGTGATAAAATCCATCATTTTAAAGTAGGGTTGGTGTAAATATGGACACCTTTTCATGGTGTAAATATAGGCAGCGGGAACTTTAAATGCAGTTTCTCTGTTCGACATATCTCTTCTCTCCAGTATTAGGAAGAGAACTACTACTCGTGTAAGCAAAGCAGCAAGGTCCAGCTTCATTATTTTATCCCCATACAAGGAACAATTGACAAAAGTGCTCATAATAGGACATCCTTGAGTTTTCCCGGGATAAGATACCAATCAGGGTCCGGTAAAGTAAAAGACCGGCTAAAGGTGCGAAGACCAAAGGCCTTCAAAGAAAGAAAATTCAACCCACGAAACGATTTGATTCACCATCGAATTTATCTGACTATTGTGATCCTCCCCTTATCGACAGCGATGATGATTTCAACCTGGATATCAATGATGGAGATAAACTAAATTCGAGCGATGCAACTTGCATCTTTTATGATGGAATGTTCTCTGAACATACTCGCGGAGAATTGTGATGTTATATGCCAAATGTGGGCACACTTAGATTGTGTCGGGTTTGAAAGAGCCAGTAACGTCTACGATTTCAGTAAATATTTTTTTATCGTAATAAATAAATCTTCTACCTTTTTGTATTGTTTTATCATGCTTTAAAACATTTAAAACAATTATTTGCGACTTATCTGGAAAGGACCCATATTTGCACCCCATTTTTTTCTGGTGCTTTTTTAAAAGCTTTTTGTAAATCTTCGTTTCTGAATAGAAATAATTAATATTATTCATCGTTTTGCTGCCTCTCATTTAGTAAACTTATTATAGTTTTTAATGAATGTCTAAAATCTAGAATTTTAAAAAATTACAAAATTTTTAAGTAAAAAACAAAAGCGGGTGCCCATATTTACATCTTTTTCTTTAATAAAAATAATAATAACATTACATATACTTTTTATTTAACTATATATTACATCGTAAACTGTTAAATAGTTTTGAGGCTATTATCGCTCATTTGCATTTCCTAAATATAAAATAAGTAAAGGAACAAGCGAAAATATTGAAATGGTAACATGAATTTCGTTAATATGGAAAATATATTGGAAAATATATGCCTTGTTGCAATTATGACGTCAAACTCTCAAGCCGAGTGGTTTATACTGAATTGGCATCGCTATGAAATTAAGGCTATCATTATTGTAATTATTAATTTCATCTGGTTCAACAAGGGGGCAAACCCATTGGGCAGCTTTTTAAACCTCTTGAAAAGTTTTAAAAATCAGCAATCATTATTTTCAAGATTAGAAAATATTTGACAGGCGATACAGTCTGAAAAATAAGTAATAATATACATTTTAGAATGTTAAGTAAGGAAATAATTTACACAAATTTTCCTTTTTTTTGGTTACTTCAAATTTATCTTTATATATATCTTCTGTTTAAATTTTAAACCACAATGAGTTACACGTTGTTCAAGAATTAAGTCTTTTGAAAAAATTTAAATTAAGTCTTTTGAAAAATTACTTTTATTATCAGCATTGATAATAAAAGTAATAATATTGTTTTTAAGCGAAAATAAATATGTCTTTATTTTAGTTGCAAAAACAATGAGCGGTATACAGGGTATTCGAAATCTCTTGAACTAGGCTTTAATTTTATAAATATTGATCTTTTACATACACATAACAACTTACAAAAAAGTGTATAAGAAAAACTGTATTATTTTGCAAAATCGATCAAAAATGTAAAAGGATTTTCAATCTCAAGAGATATTAAATTTAATATTTCATACGACTCACACACAGAAAAATTTCTAGGCATAGATATAACCTATACCCAAATGAGGCATGCACAGAGCTGAGTAGAGTAGAAGTAAAAATAATAAGACCACTGGAAAATGTAGTAATTTTAATATTTATTTAATATTTTAAAATATAAATTGTAGTCGAACTTGAACAATTGGATTTTACGGATGCATTTGAAAAATATAATATGCCTTCGTACAAAATTTAACATTAAAAAACAAAGTATGTAAAAAATATAAGACAATAATTAACTTTCATATAATATTATAAATTAATATTTAGCGTAAGATACATTTGCTTTATTAATCTAAAACACTCTATTCTTCATAGAGAAGAGTTTAGGGGCATATTTTATCTCATGTTTTGCGAGTTGCATCTTCCATTTCAGTAATAATTGAGAGCTGGAATTGTCAATTTCATTAGAAGTTATTAGCATAACCATTATATCATTATTTCTAGTTGATGGTTTTATAATTTTACACGTCGAAATTTCAATTTTTTCTCACGCATTTCTACATTAATATTCTATTCTGAAAGTTTGCTTTTATATATATTTAGTTTTATGGAAAAATGCTGTGGTCAGTTTTTATACAGACTATATTATAAAAAGCCGTACGGTTGGTTAACGGCCCTCTTCACTCACCGTCGCCGGAAGCCCGAGCCAATGTTATTCTATGGGGAAATTTTCTTTACAAATAACTTATTAACTAATTCATATTTTTAAATTCTGTTTTCACATTCAGAAAATTCCCAACTGTTAAATTGACGGACCTTTTTTAAAAATGTATTTTTTTAATTTTTAATATTTTATTTTGAAATTGCAAAATAAAAAAAATTCACATATTGAAAATTCGTATTTTGCAGCTTCAAAATAAAATTAAAAAAATTAAAAAAATAATTTTTTAGAAAAGGTGCGTCAATTTTACAGCTGGGAATTTTTAGAATGTGAAAACAGAATTTAAAAATATGTATTAGTTAATAAGTTATTTGTAAAGAAAAATTTCCCATAGAATAACATTAGGTTCGGCTTCCGGCGGCATTGAGTGAAGAGGGCCCTTAAACGCAAAAACTTAATAAGCATTTAGGGACAAGATGTAACTTTCCAGCAAAATTTGGAGCGATGCTTCTGCCATCTAGCTCCAAAGAATTAAAATACTGTGAAATTTCTATTTCTCAGTTGTAAGCTAATATTCTCATCTTTTTAAAAGAGAATAACAAATCTCACTGTACTTGAAATCTTTGCCGCTAGATGTCCGAAGCAGCACACCAAATTTTGCTGGAAAATGCACCTGGCCGCTTGTATGGATTTTGCATTTAACCGGCAGTAGAAGTAAATGGTGAATACGATCGTTATACATAGATACAGTTCTTGTTTAAATAAATAATATATTTTAAAAAATGTTGTTCACAGATAAGTCGTAAGTTAAAATGTAAATATTTTTGTCTATTTACATTTACATTATAATTAATGACAACTGTAATTTCTGCAAAACTTTCCAATATATTTCAAGTCAACTTTTTGAGCTTTCTCATATCTCAGAGACTTTTTATGATACAATGCTGAAATTTTGTATATGACCTAATCAGAGTCTCATAAGGATGTATATGGCTATATTAGAAGCACTTTTACATTTTACTGAACGAATTATTTTTGTTTGGGGGACATATAAGTATTTAAAATTTATAATAAAAAAAAATATATCTTCTGAAATTTTAAATTAATTTTATAAAGTTCTGTACTCGTCTTTTTACGCAACTTTGCAATTTATTGCATGTATTTTATGATCATTATTTAATCCTTTGGGGAGAAAGGTACATAGACGCATTTAATATGGAGTGCCACCATAATTTATAAATAAAGTTAAAAGACAAAGAACTTTTCTCGCAAAATTATAAAATTAAATTATGTAAAAGAATTCTGGGAGGAATTTTCGCTGTTGGGAATTAATAATTGCGTCCTCGTGGCGGGGACGCTGCCCGTTAAAAAGTTAAAGAAATATACCGAGGTCAAGATTTTTGGAACGATCTGTACATTGTAGTATACTAAATGCATGTTTTTTTGTAATGTTTAAAGAATAGGATTTTTCTTTCAGTATACGAACACAACAGCTCTTTTATTTTAACATTTAATGGTGTTATAAGGAAATTTTTAATATTTCGTTTATTTATTCCCGTTCATTTTGTTCCTTATAATTAATTTATCTACCTTCTCTGATATTACAGAGTGGTCGATAAAAAAAAAAAAAAAAAACCCAAATAAAATAGCACATGCTTTTTTTCTGTCTAAACTTTTAAATGGTGAGCATACCTCCAGAGGTTGTGAGGCACACCTAGTGGGCTGTTCGAGAAGCCTTTCGCTGGCAGGCGTAGCAGGCACTGTCTTGGGAAGCTGTTGAACAGGCTCCTTTTGTTCGTCCAGCTCCGAGTCCTGTACAGTTTGTAGGGGCTCTGGCTCTTGACTTCTAATTAAACGAAAAATTGATCTGAACATGCATATACACTGAATTGAATACTACATCTACATACTCTCTTAAATCCGCACATATATGGATACATTAATTATAGCATTAGTTATTTAAAAATATTTTGCTTACACTGTTAAAAAAATAAAATCCAATTTTTCACCAGAAAATTATACCAATTTAGCTGCAAACAATATTATGATGCTAAATTCCACCATTTTAACATTGCTTTTTACTAAAATAATGAAAGTTAGCACCAAAATATTGGTTGAGCTATACTGGTATCCTTTTTCGAGACATGTCAACATTCCCAATTTATTTTAGTACTCAGATAGCAATGTGAGTTTTTGAAAACTTTTTTTTTTTTTTTTTTTTTTTTAACTTTATGAATGTAAAGTCTGAAAGGCTTTTAAAAGGGTTTTAGAAACAAGGTTCATAAACTTGTGACAATGCTTGTAAAAAGGTTCTTACTTTAAAAAAATCTTACTTTAAAGGTCGTTTTTAAAGTTTTTTAGAAAGTCTGCCAAAAGGTAGAAATACTGAGGTAGTTTCTAAGGATTTTCAAAAGTGGTTGTATAAAAATTAAAATGCTATGGTAGTTTCTAAGGATTAAATAAGAGTGATTGTCAAACAATTAAAATGCGAAGGCTTTGTATCTTTTTAGTACTGTCATCTAATAAAGAAATTTTGAACTTTCGAATTTTTAAAAATTAACTATCTACGTTGCATGGCAGAGGAAAGTACTTACAATCTATTGAACTTGAGTGCGATGCGTTAACCATTCGACCATCGGCACTTGCAAATATGTCTCCCGATAAAGAAGAAAATTTTTATTAGTTTATTTAATAAATTATAACTAAATTAATTTTAAAAGTAAGTCCTGAATATTTATGAATTATATTTTTAGTTTTACGAAATTAATGTATTGATAATAATTAAGAGTTGGATTAATTTTAATTTTGAGTTGTGTTTTAGATAAATTATTGAGTATAATTTGAATATCAAATAATTACTTTAAATATTTTTTTAAAATAATTATGTTCTGTTTAATGAAAAATTTAAGTCCATAGAAACCATTCTGATTTTAACTGTTAATTAAACTTTATTTTTATCGTAATAATTTAGTAGTTTGATCTTAATTCATTAACCCTTTAACTTCCCTGGGCGTAAATATGCATCTTTATGATATTTTGTACAGTACTGCTACTAGTGAAACTACTGACACAATTTGATAGTGCAATAAAATAAACTTGAAAGTGATCTTGAGAGTATTTTTGAAAGATTAACTCATTTCAGAGTTGAAAGAGAACGGTGGCACTTTGAAGCGAATCTCATAAATTTCCCTTGGCAGGTAAGGGGTTAAGTATAAATTTAAATATCATATTTATTATAATTAATTCAAGTGTATATATTTTTTTATTACAAACTTGCTGAAATAAAATTAGTCGAAAAATTTCTCTGCAGCATTAAAATATTAAATAGACTACTGATTTTGGTCTTGTTTTTAAGAGGGTGGATTGTCAGCGCTAGCGGACGAATTTCCCAAATAGCAATTAAAGTTTTTTGAGAGCTTTCTTTTTAAAACCTATCGATCTAAAGTTCAAAATACTTTCCTAAAGTTTTTCAGAACTAGGCTTAAGAGCTTGGAACAAAGCTGGTAAAAGGTTCCTAGTTTACATAACCACATAGTTGCCAACATTTTAATTTATTTCGGAGCATTTTTAGCCCTGCCTTTATTTCACACCACTTTATTTCCAGAATATTTTTCTGTAATATTTAAATACGTTAAAATAAGAAAAAAAAATATTCTTTAATAAAAAGTAGTATGGAATAAAGGCGGGGTAAATATGCTGCGGAATAAATTAAAATGTCGGCAACTCTGTAATCAAAGGTATTTTTTAAGGACTTTATGTTGAACACAGGGATGTGAATTTGGCGTAGAACTCATTCTGGTATTTGTTTAAATTTTTTCTCTATTTATAAAATCGTTAGTTTAAGAAGAAGAAAATTTTGTTTCGTAAATACCAGTATGAGTTCTGCGGCAAGTTCCCATCCCTGGTAACACACGAAAAGGTAAAAATCCTAAGATGGTTTTTGAAGATGTTACATATAGCTTATTAAAAAGTAAAATACAAAGGCTGGTTTAAGACTCAAACAAGGTTGGTTTTAAAAGCAAAATTGACAATTTTTTTATGGAACTCCTGTAAACCTTAAATATAAGGTACTTCCGTACGTTGTCAAAGGGTAGATTTCGTAAACCTTTTCAGTACGGTCCATTGAAAGGCAAAATTGACCATTTCTGTAACCTTACGTGCTATCTGGGTATACTCTTTTATTTTTCATAGCACATTTTTTATAGAGTAATTTTTTCCAGCTTATAATTACGATTAAATAAGTAAAAAATATACCCTTAAATTAAATATACTCTTAAGTAAAAAATATACTCTTAAGTTGTATGAAAAAAAAGGCGGGTATTAACAATGCTTTGGAATAAATTGTGAATGTTTTCATGCCTGATATTCCTTGTAAAATGTAGATTTTATTTTTAAATTATATATTAATAAGAAGCTTGGCTTTTATTTAATGAAAAAGTACATAATGTTTTTGTGACTAAAACAAAATAAGTTATGAATTTTGCTTAAAAAGAACACTTTCTTCCTGATTTCTCCCAATCACATATTATGCTGCGAAATTGATTGATAAACGTAAGATTTTTTCAAAGAATTGAAATGTAATCAGTAGAATACGATTTCTTAAACCAGTTTAAGCAGTTTTTATTTAACTTGAGGTGATATGTAGATCTGCTAACTATGCTAGTTTATCCGTAATGTTATTAGGCCCCGCCTTTTTTTTTTTTTACACCAGAATAGTTGTATAGAGCAATATTCAGTAATATGTTCTCATAATTAAATAAGAGGAGTATTGCTCTACAACTATTCTGGTGTGAAAAAAAGGCAGAGCTTAATACCATTACTGATAAACTAGAATAGCTAGCAGGTCTAAATATGATTATTAGAAATTGAGAATAAAAGTGTGGTTTGATTGGTTTAAAATTATTAGAAACTAGCAGGCTTTGCCCGCTTCGCTGGACATTAAACTTAAATGAGTTGTCAAAATCCAATAACTTTATTAATAACCTAAGTTCTCGCTGTGATTGGTAGAGGTTTTCTCGCTCGCAAAGTGAGGAGTCTAGGTCTCCACTGTCTTCGGCACAACTTGCCCACTTCTTACTTCCCCTTCCTCAGCGGGTGAGTTCGAAATTTTGCAAAATCACATTAATGTACATAATGCGTACACTTAATCAATATCCAGTCTGGGTCCCCACTGCCTTCGGTAAACTTACCCACATCTTACTTCCCCTTCCTCAGCGGGTGAGTTCGAAGTTTTGCAAAATCCCACTAATGTACATAATGCGTACACTTAATCAATATCCAGTCTGGGTCCCCTTTGCCTTCGGCACAACTTACCCACTGCTTACTTCCCCTTCCCCAACAGGTGAGTTCGAAGTTTTGCAAAATCCCACTAATGTACATAATGCGTACACTTAATCAATATCCGCACACCAAAATTCGCCATTCTAAGATAATTCAAAGCGAATTCAAACGGAAAAACATGTTTTTACACATGTTTATTGGGAACGACTTCAGTATAACCCCACAACGAGAGTTGGCGATTTTTTTGTTGGCGATTATGGCTAAATCATAAATCAAAAAACCATAAATCATATATGATAAATGATAAAATCATAATCCAAAACATAAATCATAAAACATAAAATCATAAATCCAAACTAAACAACATATTAGGCTGCCATATTATATCGCAAACAGTCCAGAACGACATCGTTATCCTTCAAAACGGCGCCAAAGAAAAATCGCCAAATTCAGCTGTGGGGTTATACTGAAGTTATACCGTTTATTGCCCTCCGACTCCGAGAAGAGGGGGGGGGGGGGGTATTTCGAATTTCGTGAAATCCAGTTATAATAAGTACCGGATGCATACAAACAATTTACGCAGCAAATTTCGTGACCACAGAAGTCTTTAAGAGAAAATATTATAAATAAATAAATACAAAACTCACAGCTTTAGTATGGGTGACTTTGGTGACTTTAAATATTTTAAGCCATTTTTACGATGAACTGAATTGTCTATCTCAATTGTGCAATTAAAGATCTTGGCGAGAAACGTCCGAGCTACTTCGGTTCCGAATTTCAAATTTTGCCAAAGGGATCCAATACTAAAGCTGTTCCATATCGAATCTGGATTGAAAACGGAAAAAGGGTAAAATAAATTACAAATATCAGACCTATATTTATAAATTTGATACCGAATGAAAGGGGTGATTTTTCTGAATCCAGGGGTGCAAACAGTTTTTCGATGCGACAATTAGATTTTAAAAAAACAACTAAAGTATGAAATTTAAGTGGCAACGGAAAAACGGATAAAGGGAAAAATAAATTAGAAATATCAGACCTATCGTTACAAATTCAGTACCAAATGAAAGAGGTGATTTTTCTGAATCCTGGGGTGTAAACAGTTTTTCGATACGACAATTAGATTTTTTAAAATTAACTAAAGAATGAAACTCGGATGGCACATTTCAATCTTTTCATAATTTGTAGTGCGAATCACGCGAATACAAAAGTCTTTAACTTAAAAAATTATTTTTGCATTTTATTTTTCCATTCAAAGCATTTTAGTGAAAAAATATTTATGGCGCATGCGCAGGCGTTTTTTACCCACAATTTAAACACTAATCATAATTTTGAAAATTTCTATAGATATAATTTCAAGTTGGGTGAAGACCTAAGTTTCTGCCAAGCGCTTTTGAATTCCGTCCAGCCGTTCTCGAGTGATGCCCGGACAAACGTGTTTTAGTCTTTTACCCCCCAGGGGGGAACGGGGGGGAATTTCTGAAAAGTTGATAGATATAATTTTAAGTTGGGAGAAGACCTAAATCCCTGCCAAGCGCCGTTGAATTCCGTCCAGCCGTTCTCAAGTGATGCCCGGACAAAAAAAGCGACATTCGGACACGATGACACACACACACACACACACAGGCAAAATTTTCTGAAGTCATTTTCGGCTTTCATGGGGTGTGAAACGTGAAGATATCGCAAAATTCTTCGATTCCGACAAATTTACAGACAAAAGTCTGATTTTATTAATATAGATATACTAGCAGACTTTGCCCGCTTCGCTTGACATTAAACTTAAATGAGTTGTCAAAATGCCATATCTTTATTAATAACCTAAGTTCTTGCTGTGATTGGTAGAGGTTTTCTCGCTCTCAATGTGAGGAGTCTGGGTTCCCACTGTCTTCGGCACAGCTTACCCAATTCTTACTTCCCCACCCTTAGCGGGTGAGTTCGAAGTTTTGCAAAATCCCACTAATGTACATAATGCCTATACTTAATCAATATCCACACACCAAAATTCGCCATTCTAAGATAATTCAAAGCGAATTCAAACGGAAAAACATGTTTTTACACATGTTTATTGCCCTCCGACTCCGAGAAGTTAGGGGGGGGGGGATTTCGAATTTCGTGAAATGCAGTTACAATAAGTGCCGGATGCATACAAACAATTTACGCACCAAATTTCGTGACCACAGAAGTCTTTAATAGACAGTATTATAAATAAATAAATATAAAAAGCACAGCTTAAGTATCGGAACCCTTTGGTGACTTTAAATATTTTAAGCCATATTTACGATGAACTGAATTGTCTTTCTCAATTGTGCAATTAAAGATCTTGGCGAGAAACGTCCGAGCTACTTCGGTTCCGAATTTCAAATTTTGCCAAAGGGATCCAATACTAAATCTGTTCCATATCGAATCTGGATTGAAAACGGAAAAAGGGTAAAATAAATTACAAATATCAGACCTATATTTATAAATTTGATACCGAATGAAAGGGGTGATTTTTCTGAATCCAGGGGTGCAAACAGTTTTTCGATGCGACAATTAGATTAAAAAAAAAACAACTAAAGTATGAAATTTAAGTGGCAACGGAAAAACGGATAAAGGGAAAAATAAATTAGAAATATCAGACCTATCGTTACAAATTCAGTACCAAATGAAAGAGGTGATTTTTCTGAATCCTAAGGTGTAAACAGTTTTTCGATACGACAATTAGATTTTTTAAAATTAACTAAAGTATGAAACTCGGATGGCACATTTCAATCCTTTCATAATTTGTAGTGCGAATCACGCGAATACAAAAGTCTTTAACTTAAAAAATTATTTTTGCATTTTATTTTTCCATTCAAAGCATTTTAGTGAAAAAATATTAATGGCGCATGCGCAGGCGTTTTTTACCCACAATTTAAACACTAATCATAATTTTGAAAATTTCTATAGATATAATTTCAAGTTGGGTGAAGACCTAAGTTTCTGCCAAGCGCCGTTGAATTCCGTCCAGCCGTTCTCGAGTGATGCCCGGACAAACGTGTTTTAGTCTTTTACCCCCTAGGGGGGAAACGGGGGGGAATTTCTGAAAAGTTGATAGATATAATTTTATGTTGGGTGAAGACCTAAATTCTTGCCAAGCGCCGTTGAATTCTGTCCAGCCGTTCTCAAGTGATGCCCGGACAAAAAAAGCGACATTCGGACGCGATGACACACACACACACACACACACACACACACAGGCAAAATTTTCTGAAGTCATTTTCGGCTTTCATGGGGTGTGAAACGTGAAGATATCGCAAAATTTTTTGATTCTGACAAATTTACAGACAAAAGTCTGATTTTATTAATATAGATAGGCACTTCAGTTTCATTTAAGTGTTTTATTACCAGAATACATATATATATATATATATATCAACAAAATTGGTCAAGTTGTTTACAAGAAAACATGTCCTGGGTTTGGACGAGAAACAATTAGCTGATACTGTTAGGTAATTTTTACTGAAAAGAAAAATCATCAAAAATCATCAATTTTTTTTTCTCATTTTCCGAATCGAGGTATCTAATTTAAGGCATAAAGGAACCTTGCCGAGAAAGGCCGTCAAAGTGCTATATTACCCCTTAAACATGCATAGCTGTATTTTTCTAACAAATGTTTTTTAAATCATTTTATGTTAAAGAGTGTAACTTTAAAGAAACTTTCTAGAGATAAACCAAAACTACACTCAAATGTGTTTTCGAAAACGATAGTGAAAAATGTCAAAGAATATTTTATTACTAAGAAAATAAACTGCTTTAGAGAAAATATCCTGAAAATGAGTACTGATTTATTTTCACATAATTTAATAGACAAAGATTTTATTTTATTGATAGTATGATATTAAATAAAGCATTATAAAAGAAACAATAAGTAATAAAATGAGATTAACTATTAAAAAATGTGTAAAGTATCAAGGGTTAAACTGATCAAAATATTATATTTCTAAGCTAATACTTAAGGTATTTTAAAATCTGCATTATTAACAAGCGTTTTCTCAAGTGTATATAAAGTACAAATAAATAAATAAATAAATAAATAAATAAAATAATTGTAAAATTGTATTTTAAACAATCCAATTTAAAGTTTCAATGATTAAAAAGTGTTTTCTAAAGTTTAGGTAAAGTTCTAAAAATTAAAATAATTAAAAACTATACTTTTTAACAATCCAAATAATAAACCATTTTAAAGTTATTAAGAAGTATCTTCTCAAATTTACGTAATGTACCAAGAACTAAAATAATTAGATTTTTTTTTACAATTCAAAATATTTAAACTATTTTAAAATCTGCAGTATTAAGAAATGTTTTATCATGTTGTTACACGTCTCTTAAACACACACACACACACACACACATATATATATATATATATATATAAAAGAAGAAGATTTATGTAAAAATTATAAATATAGTTCAACACATTAAAAAAAAGAAATCTCTACTTGTCTCTTTTCATCAAAACATTTTCTTTCTTATTGACAATGTAAAAAATAACATGAAAATTTTCTGCACATCCGTCATTTCAACTAATCTCCATTCAAAGTATGTTAAAAACGTGACTTGCTTTTTTTTGCATTATACATTGAAATATCAATAAAATCTTAATATATATATATATATATATGTATATATATATATATTTAAAAACAAATCAGTTTTAGATGAATAGATGAATATACAGCGGGGGCTTTAAGTCTCCAACACATTTTCAACTTTAATATAAATCAAGTAATTGACGCATAAGAGTGCATTTTATACTACAATGCTTTTAACGATTAAAATTTTGATTTAAAAAATAAAAGTGTTTGTTCCAAAGTTTGTTCAAAGATGGCGTTGTACATTAAAAACAGCAAGAAAAAGTACAAAAACGGAAGACAATCAATTAAAGTGCATTTATTCTGTGAAATTCACAACAATATTTGAATATGTGCGCTCTTTATAGCTCGAATCACGTACAATCATTAATACAATTCAATCCACATGTTCGTTAGATTTGATTATAGAAATGATAAAAAAGGTTAAAGTCTGGGGATCGAGGTATCTATAGCAAAAGTACAAGAAATTTATAGAAACAAAACACAAAGTACAGCACCATCTATGACGAAATTTAGAACAAACTTTTTTTATTTTAAGAAACCAAACTTTTCATCACAAAAACATTCTATGGTACAAACTGCACTCTCGTTCGCCACTTACTTCATCATATATTCACGTTCAAAATGTGTCAGAGATTTTTGGACCGTCCTGTATTGTAATTCTGCAAATTTTATTACAATTATTATACTATTTTCTTGGGAATAAATTACTCTCATATTTAACATTTGAGTATTTCTAAAAGTACAAACTACACTCTTGTACGCCCCTTACTTGATTATATATTAAAGTATAAAATGTGTCAGAAACTTTTGTAACGTCCTGTATTTTAATTATGTAAATTTTGTTGCCTTTACTAAACCTTTTCGAGAGGTTGAACTACTCTTGTATTATTCGAGTTTCGAGTACTTCTAAAAATATATATTGGGGATACAAAATAACTTTCTTTGTTTGGAACCATGTACAACTTTAACTAACGAATGGAATGTTCAATTTTTAAAAAGCTGCCAAAAAAGTACTGCTGCTCAGAAGGATCTGAAATTTCATTTGAATGTACACGGGGAACGGGAAAATAAAATGGCATAAGAAAAAAAAATCAAATTTTAGAATCAAATTAAGAATTAAATTTTAAAATTGATAACGCTATAAGCGTCATAATGTGTAAAATAAAATACATGAACACAACACATTGCATTTGTCTTAAAAACGTGAGTTACATGGCGTTTTCCTCAAAGTGCGTTTGAAGAGCTCGCCATGCCTTTTTCAATGAAAGGTCGGGCTCTGCTTGGAAAGCTTTTTTGTAAGAGGTCTGTGGGCCAGTAGCTCTGAAGAATTTTCAGTCAGTAAAGGCTATGTAAAAAGATTATGGGGCCTATCAAGAATGAGCGATAGCCTTGGCACAATTTCAAATTTCAACGATGCCAACAGGACGTTGTGTTGCTTTCCTCCTATGCGATTTGGCGAGAAAAGGACTACCATAAATTGGCGCGCTTATCGCCTATTTGGCGACCGTAGCTCATTCTTGACTAGAAACAGATTAGGCTCTGATATCTGCAAAAAGATATGGTTAAAAATATTAATAAATTCGAAGAGACAGGTTCTTTTGAAGTAAAATCTGGCAGAAGGAGGAAACCAGTTGATTAGATGTCAGTAGAAGATAATGGCCACAGCATTCTAGGAAGAGACAATCGGTGGTATGTAAAGGTGCAGTGCACAGGGAATTGCCCAAACTTTGGACATGTCTGTGAGCACAGTGCATAAAGTTGTATGAAACATCCTGCAATGCTATCCATACAAAATTATCTATTTTCAGGAGTTACTTCTTGCTAACTGGCCAGTAACAGAAAATTTTGTTCTAGAATTTTTCGATCATATAGAGGCGGACAATGAATGGTCATCGAACATTTTGTTGATTGAAAAAGTCTATTTTTACGTACAAAAACATACAATATTCATAATTGTAGAATATGGGTAATAGAAAATAGTTTCACACATGAACCAATACCTTTTCACACTGCAAATATAACTATGTAGTGCGGGTTTATGACATCGTTTATCGTAGGACTATTTTTTTCGAGGAGATATGTCGTGCGGGTCCTGTTATCTACACCATCAATGTTTAACGCTGTGATAGTCCAGTCAAAATAGGATAAATAGAAAAAAAAAAATCGTGTAGTTTTGAAATTTTGCATACTCATAGCCAAGAGGGTCCTGAACAACATACTAAAAGTCCCCGCTCGTGGTGGGTGAGCGGGGGGCAGGGGGGCATTTAAGGGGGGCACTTTTCAGTTTTTATTAAATATCTCAAAAGCTATCGCATTTAGAGAAAAAATGTCAATTACAAAATTAATCTACGTAAAAGTTCCTACAAAAATGTATGCTACATTTTGTTTGTATGATTAATAGTTTAGAAGATATAGGGGGATAAAATAACACATTTTCTTGAAAAATTCTTTTTTGCAATAGCAAAATCAACTAAAGTGGACAATTAAAAGGGTTCTTGTCAAATATTTTCTAATGTTACAAAACAAATATATACATAGGGAATATACAAGGATAATACAGTATGTTTTGTAAGTTTTAAATAATTTTAAGGCTAGTAGGCGCAAGTGGCGGTTTGAGTAAAAATCCAGATAACAAAGACCCAAAACCGATCAACATAAAAAAAAATCGTGTAGTTTTGAAATTTTGCATACTCATAGCCAAGAGGGTCCTGAACAACATACTAAAAGTCCCAGTCCGTGGTGGGTGAGCGGGGGGCAGGGGGCATTTAAGGGAGGCACTTTTCAGTTTTTATTAAATATCTTAAAAACTATCGCATTTAGAGAAACAATGTTAATTACAAAATTAATCTACGTAAAATTTCCTACAAAAATGTAGGTTACATTTTGTTTGTATGATCAATAGTTCAGAAGATATAGGGGAACGAAATAACACATTTTCATGAAAAATTCTTTTTTGCAATAGTAAAATCAACTAAAGTGTGTAATTAAATGGGTTCTCGTCAAATATTTTCTAATGTACAAAACAAATATATGCATATCGAATATGTAAGGATAATACAGCATGTTTTGTACATTTTAAATAATTTTAAGGTTAGTAGGCGCAAGTGGTGGTTTAGGTAAAAATCCAGATAACGAAGACCCAAAACCGATCAACATAAAAAAAAAAAAAAAAAAAAAAAAAAAAAAAAAAAAAATCGCATAGCTTTGAAATTGAGCACAGTTATAAGGCTAAGTGTCCTGTCCTGAACAACATACTAAAAGTTCCAAACCATGGGGGGAGAGCGGAGGGGGGCAGAGGGCATTTAAATGAAGCACTTTTCAGTTTTTATTAATATCTTGAAAACTATCGCATTTAGATAAAAAATGTCAATTACAAAATTAAACTACGAAAAATTTCCCATGAAAATGTCTATTACATTTGTTAGTATGATCAATAGTTAAGAAAATATAAAGGTTGCTTTGTATCTTACAGATATCTTACAGAAAAGTGGAGTTTTCCGATTTGTTTATTTTGACTTCCTCTCTTTAAACTTGGCGCACTGCGTGCACACATGCACATATAGATACAATTTATTTCTATGAGTAGAAAATATTTAACCCGAATCCTTTTAATTACGAACTATAGTTTATGTCACTATCGTAAATAACATTAAAAAAAAAAAAAAAAAAGAATAAATTTGCCTATAAAACGAGTAGTTATGATTTCCAAGACTGATTTTATATGACAATTTTTCATTTTTATATATTGACATAGTTTTAGAATATTTCCTTTGCAGTGTTTTAAATTTCTGAAAAATAATTATTTTTAATAATAATAATAAAAAAAAATTATGAATCAAAAGCATTTCTCTTGCACTGCCTGAAATGCACAGAAAAAGAAAAAAAAAAGAAAAAAAAAGAAAAAGAAAATGTTAAAATGATATGACTACAAGTATAAAGGCAAACAAAGGCTTCAAATTTATAACACCCCTCTTTTAAGTCAGGGATTAAAAAGCAATTTTACCTAAACCACAACTTGCGCCTACTAACCTTAAAATTATTTAAAATGTACAAAACATGCTGTATTATCCTTACATATACCCTATTCATATATTTGTTTTGTGCATTAGAAAATATTTAACTAGAAACCTTTTAATTACACATTTTAGTTGATTTTACTACTGCAAAAAAAACTTTTTCAAGAAAATGTGTTACTTTATCCCCCTGTATCTTCTAAATTATTGATCATACAAACGAAATGTAATATACAATTTTGTAGGAAATGTTACGTAGATTAATTTTGTAATTGACCTTTTATTTTCTAAATGCGATAGTTTTTAAGATATTTAATAAAAACGGAAAAGTGCCCCCCTTAAATTTCCCCCCTGCCCCCCGCTCACCCACCACGGGTGGGGACTTTTAGTATGTTGTTCAGGATCCTCTTGGCTATGAAGTATGCAAAATTTCAAAACTACACGAATTTTTTTTTTTTAATGTTGATCGGTTTTGGGTCTTTCTTATCTGGATTTTTACTCAAACCGTCACTTGCGCCTACTAGCCTTAAAATTACTTAAAACTTACAAAACATGCTGTATTATCCTTGCTGCATTCTCTATGTATATATTTGTTTTGTACATTAGAAAATATTTGACAAGAACCCTTTTAATTGCACACTTTAGTTGATTTTACTATTGCAAAAAAGAATTTTTCAAGAAAATGTGTTATTTCATCCCCCTATATCTTCTAAACTATTGATCATACAAACAAAATGTACTATACATTTTTGTAGGAAATTTTACATAGATTAATTTTGTAATTAACATTTTTTCTCTAAATGCGGTAGTGTTTAAGCTATTTAATAAAAACTGAAAAGTGCCCCCCCCTTAAATGCCCCCCTCCCCCCCCGCTCACCCTCCACGGGCGGGGACTTTTAGTATGTTGTTCAGGACCCTCTTGGCTATGAGTATGCAAAATTTCAAAACTACACGAATTTTTTTTCTATTCGTGAAATTTTGGCCTTCGTTGCCTGGACTATGAGAGTCTTGAGCAACAACGTCATTCCAATATTTCAATAGTGTGCATGTCCAGCATTTCGGAAATGATAGAATTATCAGCTGTCATTTTCCAACAGCTTGGACAGGCATATCATCTGATATTCTCGCTTGTAATTTCTCGCAAGGGGGCTATTTGAAATATATTGTGTTCAATAGTGCGATTTAAAACGTAGCGGAATTATCGGCACTTTATTTGCAACACATTCACAACATGACTCTTAATGCACTTCGATATGTTGTGGAACATTCTGTTTCTCGGTTTTAACTTGTGGCAAAAAATAATAGATATCATAACGAACTATTTTGGCACAAGTCTTAAGACAATCAAAAACTGATTTCTTTGATCCTTTATATGCGGTTTTTGGTCTTAGGACAATTAATAACCAATTACAGTGTGGCTTTTATGAGGTTTTTAGCCCCAGGACAATTAAACAGTTCCAATTCGACGTCGACCTTGTCGTGGAGAATAGGTTTTAAACCAACACTATCATAATTGTTCAATTACTTGGAAATCATTTTTTCAGTAAAAAACCGATACAGTCCTGCACATTTAATAATAAATTGGTTTAACATGCAACTCAAGCCATAGATGTTGTACTGCGATTAAATGGTACTTAGAGCTGAACCTATTTACGTTATGACGCTTAAAAGGCCATATTATGGTAAAATTTAGAAAAAATTTTTTCTTATGCCATACCGCTTTTCTATTCTGTGAGTATATTCAGTTCAAATTTCATGTCATTCTGAACAATAGTTGATATTTTTCTGATATTTAAAAGTTTAACTTTAATTATAATCATTTTGTACAGTCGGAATATTGACCGAAAATCGGCTTTCGAATGTATTCCGATATTTCAAACTTCTCTTAAAAAATTTTACTCTCTAGACTAAATAATTTTAAATAGCATCTTGACATAAAAATAAATAAACTGAGGAGTATTTCCTATTTAGATAATACAATCAGATTTTTAAAAACTGAAAGTCTATCCACATGTAACTGCATTTCTTTAAAAATGGTAACAAATTATTTAAAATATATTGGTAAATTTTAAACCATTTTGTATTTGAATTGATTAAAGATGGTAAACAACATTTTAATTTGTCAATAAACTAAAATAAAAGAGAATATAATAAGAGAATTTAACTCCTCTTTTGAAATGAAAAGAAAATTTTTCAATACTTCGTGGAACTCAGAATGATTGTCATTCATTTTCATAGATTTAAAAGAATAACAATATTACGTTTAAACTGACATTTAATTGTAGAAAAAATCGTAATTATTAAGGTTCAATATTTTAATTATATAAATTCATTTGATAACAGTTAAATGACAATTTTTTTTTTTTTAAAGAATTTAATAAAAAGCAGATACATAAAAGCCCTTAAAAATTATGAAAATGAATTCAAGATGTAAAAAATTTACTGAAGCCCAAAACTTTATCAAAACTCGTAAATTACAAAAAACTCGAAGTTAATATGAATGTGGATCACAATCAGTTGTTGCGAACTATGAGATGAAACTAAAATTCTTGCGCATATGAAAAACAGTTCAGTTAACGTTGACATGCGAAAAGCACAAGCGCACGCTGAAACGAGTATATAAAACGGCTTTGACTGGTACAGCCAGATAAGATTAGGAAGCGACATCAATTGCTAATAATGAAGAGAGGAACGATCGATATTCTATATTAACTGGGTAATGTAAGAATAATAATTTTAGCAGACAGCTGGATTTGACTCAGCGTTGCTAATCATACAGTAATACTTGCCAACATTTTCAATTTTTGAATCAGGTCTCCTACCAGTATTTTTTGAAAGAAATATTTTATATTTATTTTCCATGGTTAAATAAAGTGAAAATTAATATAGAAAATTTCCAGTATGAAGTCTTCCTTAATCGGAGACTTGGCAATTTTGTGTACGATAATTATCGTACAGTTGGCAAAGCTGGTTTGACCCTAATTGCCCAGCTGTAACACGAATCTTTGTTTCGAGACTAATATTCACAGGCGAATTGGTCTCAATACCAGATGACCAGAAATGTGCATCGTTCTATTCTCTGCAAAGAAATGTCTCAATTTATAGTGAAATTTTGAACATCGGACAAGTGAAGTGAAAAACAGTGAGAGAATGTCATTTTCATAGATTAGTACAGATATAAATTAAATTGTAAATTGATGCTTATCCATTATAAAGAGAAAGCATGGAATGCATTTTTACTTGGAAAAGTGCAGAAGAAGCATTGCTTTCCGTAAGGGGGAGTCATGGTTTGGACAGTCAACTTGATGAATAACCACTCAGACATCCACACCTTTGAAATGAGCTTACCATTCACCTGTTTCAGTATACCATTAGTCCTGGTTTTCCATTCTTAGATTATAACAGGCCTTCTCACAGAGTAGTTCTAGCGACGTCTTCTTTGAAAACAAACATATTTTAAGCATTCCTTGGTTAACACTCCTGCTTCTAAATTCTATAGAGCATGCTTTGAACGTGAATTCTTCCTGTTCTTCACAAACCACTAAGCTCGTTCAGAATCGAAAACTGCTTTCTTGAAGCTTTAAGATCATTAAAAACACAACTCATTAGAACTCTTATCGATTCTATGAGAAGTCGTCGTGCAGCAACATCCAAATTTCTTACATACCGTGTTAAACAGCAGCATCACACCATTTTAACCATTTTGTTTCAATAAGAATAAAAATAGTAACGACTCTCTTTTTTCAATTTTTTCTGTAGATAATAAATAATTACAAGATAAAAAAAATTTTTTATATATCACGTTTTTAAATTTTCTGTTGAATCATATAAACTTGACAATTCTATGTATTAATAAAAAAAAAAAAAAATTTTTTTTGATGAACTATCCCATCAACTTGAAAGAAAATGACCAAATCCGTAATAAAGAGAACAATTATAAGAAATTTTCAAACATTTATTAATTGAATAAAAATATTAAAAGAATGCATTGTCATCGTGTTCTGAGTTATTCTAAAAGTTTCAAATGTCTAGCTAGTCAGGAAGTCAGTTAAAAATCGATTGTAAGATTTGTACTGGACAAACAAGAAAGTGAAGTTAATAAAGACATGGTAAAACTATTATAATTATTACTTGCTTCTATACATTTTTTATAATTTTATTATATTCTACGTTCGTTCAATTTATATTTATATTTACGATATTTTCTTATAAATCGCAATTATGGAGTAACTTTGGACACTTTAGGTATCAAATATGCAAAATGGTTACAAATTCTGTTTTTGATGAAAAATGTATGAAAATTATCTCTGTGAATTTGCAGAAAAATTAAGCTGACTTTTTATGAAAATGAAGGATATTCATTGAGACATTGCAGTTAAAACAGAATTATTGTGTAAACCATTTGGAAAATTTTTTTGTAGAAGAGATATTAATTTTTTCTTAATGTAATTCATGAATATTACGTACCTTGGCAAGTCTAGGCTCCTACACATGTACCTGAGCGAGAGGCCTTCTGTAGTGAACGGAGATAAACTCCCCTGTAGGCTGGCGGCCCTCCTATACTGCCTGTACCTGGGCGGAGGCTTGCCCCTATAGGGCGGTTGCTCGTCCGGTGTGAGGTCCGAGGAGAGCGATACCAGGTCTTTGGAAATGGTGGTAGTGTTTCCGAGAAGAGAGCCCCCGGAATGTGCCACAATGTGCGACAACAGCTGCATAATTGTCTGGATGTCCGTCGTTAAACGTGTTTCGATCGTACGCACCTGCCTGTAAAACAATTATTAATATATTAAGAACTTTCATGTTGTGGGTATTATACAAGTGTAAGATTTTTTACTTGATTCTTGAAAAGTCAGCAGTTATGAACTATTCGAAATTAAAATAAGACATTATGTATAAAAATGCCTCGATAAACTGACATTTTGTTTAGAGTAAACAAAATTTAAATGAAGGTTTAACAATGTTTGAAATTTTCTGTGTCGATGTATTTTTGTCATCCATACCTATTATTGTAATTAAAATTAAAATTTCTTAGTTATTAGTTTCACATTGATTTTAACTTTTAAGCAAGGTTCCCACAAAGGGAAATTTGAATACCTCAATTTTTTTACAGTAATTTTTTTAAAAATCGATATCAACGGATATCATCGATTAGTCAAATATATAATTACAACATAAAAATATTAGTATTCAAATTTTTCTTTCTGTGAACCCTTAAACGGTACATTGGGAAAGGTTCTGGGTTTTGTTATGCTACCTGAAACTCCCTATCCCGAAGACCTATTTTACTTTATAGGACCAATATATATAATGTATTCGTATTTCTGTCTGACAATCGTGGAGTACACACGAAAACAGGCTGGCTTTCTGAAACATCTCTTTATTTAAAATCTATATCCAAGCTTGGGGACTAATAAGGCAATGGATACCGACGGGGTGTCAGGTGCGGCCCCGACCGCATATAGCAGATTTTGCAGAAGACCTCGCACGTTAACTTTCGGATCCGATGGCGTAGCTTTTTTAGACTATTACTGACTTAGGATACTATAGAAGATCTTTAATTTTGGCGAGTTTCATCTTTTATAGTCACAATTTTGGTGTATTTCTGGCGTAGTTCTAATCTTCTCCCTTATTTTTTTATTGGTAATATTATTTAATGACGCAATGCTTCTTTGTGTCCTATTGGTTATGATTTCGTGCTAACTAGGGGGTCCTGTAAACATATAAAGGAAAACGAAAATGTTTTGCATCACCCTGTAAAAATAATGCTTGAAATGAGTTTTTGTTGTAACATGTGATTATCAGGATTTTTTTACAATTATCTGTATACATTTTTATGAGGCTACCACATACATTCATGGAGATACAACTTTTTTTTTTTTTTTTAATTGCTACTTTTTAAATTATAACACGTAAGGTATTAGACCTAGTGCAAATTCATTTTTAGGAAACTTGGCATACTGTATTAGACATAGCATGCTGCAACTAGAATGAAATAATCTGAAATATCTTAAGGAATGTGAACAGTTTTACTAAATAATTTTTAACTACGCATGCGCAAGCTTTATAAAAATTTCATTTGCATAATTTAACAGCCAGAAGTATTAAGCTACTTATATAAAACCCCCAAACAAATATCGTGTAAATTCAATCAGTTATGAGTTATAGAATAAACAGAATTTCAGTTTCTCTCAAAAAAAAAAAAAAAAGGAAGATGATAGGGGGCTTTATCAATATTTATTTACAATCAGAGAATACAGCATTACCATTGGGCATTCATTGAATCAAAATTAAAATGTATGTTAAACCACTTATAGTTTAGCTTTTATTTTGAGAGATACTGAAATTATGTTCATTCTACAACTCATCTCATAACTGTTTCATTTACACGATATGGGTTTGGGGTTTTAATATAAGTAGTCCAATACTTTTGGCTATTAAATGATGAATTTTTTTTTTTTTTTTTTTTTTTTTTTTTTTATATATATAAAGCTTGCACATGCGTAGTTAAAAATTATTTAGTAAGAGCGCTTTTATTTCGTAAGATATTTAACATTTTTGTATTCTGATTGCAGTATGTCTAATGTTGTATGCCAAGTTTTCTAAAAATGGTTTTGTACTAGGCCTAACACCCTACGTTTTATAATTAAAAAAGTGGCTTTTTTTTTTTTCAATTTTTTTAAATAAACCGTTATATCTCCATGTATGTATGCGGTAGCCTCATAAAAATTTATACAGATAATTAAAAGAATCCTTTTAATCACATGCAACAGCCAAAATGCATTTCAAGCATTACTTTTATAGGGTGATGCAAAACATTTTGATTTTATTTTAATTTTTCACTAGTCCTCTTTTCTTCCCCAGGAAAAAACTTTTGCTGAAATGTATGAGGTGGAACATGTTCTTTATAGTTCCAAAAGTTTCAAGATGATTCCTAAAGAATTTTTCTAGTTATTGGACAAAATGTCTAAATTCGAAAATGTCCAAACTTATTAATAGGTAGTGTATAAAACTTTTATAGCTGAAATGTTTTGCAGTACTTGAACATTAAATATTACCTACACTGTTAAACATTTCTGTAAATTTAATGTAAATATTTATCCAGAGTCTCTGTAAATTTGCAGTAATTCTTAGTTAAAAGTGAATAATCGAGATTCTCGATCTTTATTCTGTATCTTTACGTATTTTTATTATTTAATTATTTAATTGAAATTAGAAATGATTGTTTCTACTTTAGAAAAAGCATTTCAAGTCCGAAATATATTCTCACCAATAATTAATTAAATTAATATTAGTTTAGGAGGCTATGCATACAGACACGCAAACCAAAACTAAAAACCTTATTTTCGGACTTCAAGACATATAAATATAGCGAAATTTCAAATTAAAAAATTTGAGCCAAACAATACTTTGTTTACCATTACATAGGTAAGAGGAAGTTTATTTTATATATAAAGTGGAATATAAGTAAGATAATATTTTTTGCTTCTTCTGATTACCTGCTGAGGTTGTCCAGTTTCGTTTCCAGCATTTGAGTGTTTGGCCTGGCGACGGGGAAAGGGAACGGTTGGTGATGGGGTGATGTAACATCGTCGCCTGGACTTATTCCGTTAGCTGAGCTGCTTGTCAGCGGTATGGTTACGCTGGAGCTGGAGCGGGCACTGCTATGAGAATGATGGTTGTGGCTGGCGCCTAGGCGCCCTGGTCCAGAGCACGGGCGCCGTTGCTCCCCCACGGCGTCCCGCAGGCTGGCGATCAGCTGCTGTTGCGTTGACGGGAAGATGTGATTAGGACTGGACGCCTGTCCCATGGAACCTGGGGTAGAGTCCAGTGAAGGCAATTGCGAAGCTGCGAAAATACAACAGAAGTTTTATGTCTTAGTTTTTCATAATAGGGGAATTGCTTGCTGTAAATAAATACACATTGGTCATAATTAAACTTCCGCTACAAACAGCTTCCTGTTGTGAAAACGGATAGGCAGATTATCATTAAAGTTGCTATCTACACGTTTTAGAAGATCATCTCAAGGAATTTCAGAGAAAAAGTTCCTAGTGGCCCTTTTCATGGAAAAACAGAAATTAAAGCAAAGAGAACAACTCATACGGAATGCATAAACATTTTGAACATTTACTGATTACTTTATGATCGCTTGCGGATCATTTATTTGTTAATTTTACATTTTTTTCCATGCAAAGCGCCATCTATCGGTACTGGGCAGCCGTTTGTTAAAAACAAAAAAAAAAAAAAAAAGAAAAAAGAAAGGGCATTATTTAAAAAGTAAAGCTACAAAAAGACGCGTAAAAGCTTCTGACAGAATAACTATGTATATTTATGGCCAGTACTTGGAAAACTCAAAAAGGGACCACACAGACAGAACCCTTCAGGCGACCGTCATGAAACCTTTACTAAGTCCTAAGTAATGCTTAAAGAAATCTAGAAGTAAGCAGATTGGTGCAAACCTGGTACAATCAGTGAAACACCCAATAAAGAAATTACAAAATGAGATTTAAGCACCCAATAAAAAAAAAAAAAAAATACAAGAAGAGACCTCTTCAAAAAAAATATAATGAGAAACCTCAAGGAAAATGATAAAAATTTTCTAAGGGATTTTGTCGATTGTCTTCATGCTGCAAACATGTAAAGTAATCCTGTCCATTGTGCCTTCGTTATGACTTAAGTCATCTGCGCTTGATGGAATAAGAAATCGCTTGCCACTATGAGCATATACTATTAAAAAGGTCTAGCACTGGCCATGATGAAATATAATAAAAGTGTGTCTGAGAGTATGGATTAAGTGCCAAGGAAAAATATATAAAAGAATCATTCCATGTGATGATCAACCTCTAATGCCCTGGCTGCATGAGTCCCCACCGTCTGGTAATCTGGTGTGAAAACTTATTTTAATTCATTGGTCAGTAATTTTGAAATTCTTGCAAAACGCATTTAAGTATATACATGACTATGTACTCATCTTCACCTTATTTTCGATGCAATTGATACAATTGTGATTAAAAGTGATTATTGAGACCCCATATACGTTATGTATTTTGTTAAATTATGAAGATTATCTTATTAGCAATTATTCAAACATAGAAATTTAATAACGAGATTAATTAAAATTATATGAATTTGAAATTATTTGATAAGAGTAATTTTATTTATTAATCCTCATATTCCTTTTCAGATTTAGGTTTATATACTTGATTAGGTTAATTTTTGGGAATTTCACAACGCATGCCCGAATATCAGTATGATATTAAAAAACGTGTACTCCTATCTAGAATTCACCTTAAGTCCACGGATGGAAGGGTATTTAAATTAACTTGTATCCATATATTAATCGGACATCTTTTGAGCTATATGTAAATGCCTTCAGCACAGCTTATAACTCGTCCACATAACATATTTTGTGACACACTGCTCACCTATTTTAACTAAAATGCTATTTATAGTGAAAGTTTAGTTATAAACATCATGTACACATTGAAATAAAGAATTATGCAACAATAAAATTGATGCTAAATTATGAAATGAATCCCTTAAATATTTATGTGATTAGATGTAACATGTTTTGAATCTATGTTGTACTATTTTCTATGTATAGTCGGAAAAAAAAAGAAAAAAAAAAAACGCCACCCCCACCTAATTTCGCCGTAAGTTGTCGTAGAAACATGCGGCTGATACCAATCGATTTGTAATAACGTCTAGTTTATAATGGTATAGTTAGATTTTGCTTAGGGGGTCGTCTACATATTAAAACTGGCATCAACTTCCTTTTTTTTTTAATGGTAACCCCCATTTTTTATAATTTATTTGAATTCTTTGGATCAAATCATCGCGGAAAATGGTATAGTTTATATATTTTGCTCAATTTTTCATAGAGTTATAAGTTGTCAAAGTATGGGGATGCTAATGCTAAATGAATGTGACAAACATTAATTCATATCTTCCCAAAAAATTATTATATTCAAATTCTGTTTTTTTTTATGCATTAGAATGAAGTGGCCCAAACCTATTCAAAGCATATTTTTAATAAAAAAAAACATTTTTTGAATTATGAAAATTATTAATAAATTCATATTTGAAAAAAATTATGAATTATGACCTATGATAATTGCTGCATGAATAGAACGGGAATAATCAAAAACATGGGTTTCCAAATTTACAGCTCGTTCCTAACATTATTTTTTGAGTTACAGTGATATTTCATTTTTTACTGCTGTTAGGGGACCGTCACTTGTTATAATTTGTATCCTCTGTGAGTAAATATCTGTATATATTTTGACGAAAAACTGTTTTAATTTATATTTTTGTTATTCTAATTGCTTTCTAAGCAACATTTCGATGTTTATAATACAAATTGGCTAATTTTAATAAAATTATCGCAATGCAGGCAAAAGATTGTGAACGAATTCCAAAAGAAATGAAGCCCCGTCTCCATATCTCGTAAACAATATTAAAAAAAAAATTAGTTTGCATATTCGTATTTGACTCTATATATGACGCTGGTATGCATAAATATCAATGGCATTTACTACATCGAATGCTGAAGACAAAATTTAAATGACTTAATTGCAAATATGTAAAAAAATTTTGTTTTATAATGTAAAGTTTTAGAAAATTGTGTAAAAGCGTGGCTTCTGTTGCAAAAAGGAATATACTCGATCCTGAAATGTCAAGTCTTTCTTCTTAACGGCCCTCTTCACTTACCGTCGCCGGAAGCGCGAGCCAAGGTTATTCTATGGGGAAATTTTCTTTACGAATAATTCATCAACTAATACATATTTTTAAATTCTGTTTTCACATTCAGAAAATTCCCAACTGTTAAATTGACGGACATTTTTTAAAAATGTATTTTTTAAATTTTGAATATTTTATTTTGAAATTGCAAAATGAAACAAGTCCTTCCGGCTTATTCGGAAGGGAAGGTTGATTTCTTTTTCCTTATCAAGTAGCCGTCATTTTGTTTCAAAATGTTGGCTACAAATTATTAATGGAATTGGTAGAAATATTGATGTAGGCTATGCACATATAGAGTTTTAAGCAAATTGTCTCATACATACCTTTTTATGTGAATTTAAAATTTTCAAGTGGCCGGCGCTTGGAAACAAGATGATGGGCCAAGTTAACAAATATATCATATGCATTTGTAAGATTATGTACAAATTTAGTTCGAATTAATTCAGAATCTCAAAAATCATCGTGTCGAAAAATTAAGTGGATCTAAATGGCAGAGAAAGTTGCTCAGTGAACTAATCTAAGATACTGTTGCAAATTTGTAAATAATTCTATTTTCATGTTATTTTATTTATTTATTTATTTATTTTTGTGTAAATTCTTTCAAAGAGGCTCAGTAAATTGATAAAATGTTAATTTTCTGCATTTCTAGTTTGTTTTAGAGTTAAAACAGCCTAATTTCCTCTCAAAAACGCATTAAAAAGCCTCAATTAGGCAGGTAATGGATTTGGCGCCAAATTTGCCGAATTTTCCCCTTGGCGACTTTTTTGGCGAGAAAATCCTTACTATCGATATACTAAAGATGGACGCTGTAACATGATTGGTTAACGAGTTACGTGAAATTTCTAAATTTTTCTGGGTTCGATAAAGGGGTATAAAAGGTGGCCGAACGCGTCAAATCAATCAGTCGCAGTTGAGTTTCGCCAAACGCTTGCATGGCTTTTGAAGGAAATCTGATCCTCTTTGAATGAGCCTTGCTTTATGTTAATGTTTTGATACAGTGTGAACTGTAATTTTCTGTTGGCAGCTGTTATTTAAGCTGTGTTTACTGGTGAAACTGAAGTTGAACCGACCTGTATTCTTCTGGAATTTTCTGTAAATAAACTACTAAACCTTTGCAAGTTTCGCCTTTCATTCTCGGACAACTTATGGACCCCCAAATACGCAACAATATTTGCAAAATAAGTCCACTGTCCAATTTTGGTTCGAATAAACTCAGTATTTCAAAGTTATCGCGATAACAAAGCCTCAAGTGGCAGCGTTCAAGTAGACGCAACTTGGAAATAAACTTCACCACCGAAATCATAGTTGTTTGAAGGAATAATCCATTTTTCAACTTTGGTTTGAATTGATTAGTATTTCAAAAGTTACCGTGATAACAAATTTTCAAGTGACCGCCACTTGGAAACAATATAGTGGAGTAAGTTGCCCAGCAAACACATCCAAAATGTTTGAAGCATAGGTTCACTTTCAAACTGTGGTTCGAATCAGTGCAGTTTTTCAAAAGTTATTGTTATGGCAAATTTTCAAGTGGCAGTCTAAGTGGCTGCTACTTAGAAACAAAATGGCGAAACAACTTGCCCAGCGAAATCATCCAGTATATTTGTATGATAAATTCATTGTCCAGCTCTAGTTCAAATTAAATCAGTATTTCAAAAATTATCGTCATAAGAAATTTTCAAGGGAAAAAAAAAGCGGAGTGAGATGCCCAGCGAACTTATCTCAGATATTTGAATAATAAATCCGCTAACTAAATTTGATGCGAATAGGAATGATTTTGAACCGTATCTCTTTTTTATTAAATTTTAAATATCCTTTCTCACATTTTAGTTTAAATTTTGTTATCTATATTTTTGGATATTGTAGGTTTGTACGCCTCAAATTAAATGTAAAATTTTATAGTAACACTTTTATGCGGGGCTTACTGTATAAAATAAAAATATACCCAGCAGAAGTAGATATTTTTTTTTCTTAAATATTAAACACTTTTTTTTTCTTTTTACCTTATTATTATTATTATTATCATCATCACTATCGCTATTATTCTTTTATCTCGCTATCTAGATTTTTGTAATTCAACATTGGAGGGTTCATATGACTCAAGCTATTTAACCCCTTAACGGCGCTGTCCTCGCTGCGAGGACGCAAAATTTAAGATCCAGCTGCAAAAATTCATCCCGGAAATTTTTTAACAAAAATTTACGTTTATAACATATCAGAATAGGCCGGTTATTTTAACGTTAAAATTTAAAATTTCTTTTAGTTTAATGCATGTCATGTATTCCGGTGGCAGTATAATTTAAATGACCCGAATTGTCTTGCGCCGCAAAGGGTTAAAATTTTACGTATGAAGTGACGCATTTAACTAACCTACGTTTATTAAATATAAACTTCACTTTTTATTTTATAAGTGAAGGAAATACATTTTGTAAACCTGTTTCGTTTTTTGATTTTTATTAAACTTTCTGTATTTTTTTTTTCGGTGTAAAACTTAACAAATAATGTCTAGGCTGTGGTAGATCATGATTTATATTTTCTAAATGTATAGACGGTCCCCTAATACATTTTCGCTTGTATCTTTATCTAGAATTCATTCAAAGTATATAAATAGGTATATTTTCCAAACTGCCTTGATCTCAGAAATATGAATATGAGGTCAAAAATAGGGGTTGCCATTGAAAAAAAATGAAGTTGATGCCTGTTTTAATATGTAGATGACCCTTTGAGCAAAATCTAACTATACCATTATAAACTAGACTTACTACAGATCGATTGGTAGCAACCGCATGTTTTTACGATAATTTAGAGCGAAATTAGGTGGTGGTGGGAGGGGGGGGGGAGGTTCCGACTGTACCATTTTTGTAGTACTTTTGAATATATGCAAGCCTCGCAGCGTTCCTAAAATTTTACGCTCATTTTATTAAACTTTCACCACAATTTTGAAACAATACTTTTAAACATAATATTTCATTATAGAATCAGTCAAAAATATTCAAGAAAGATTTCTTGTTAACGGTACTGGTGATAAATAGAATAAAGGTAAATTTTTAGGAATGCTGCGAGGTCTGATATATGTTATGTTGCGCAAAGAGTACGTATTACATATGATAAATTTTTGTAAAAAAGAAAAAGTCCTGAGGGAATCTAAAAATTCCCGCAGGAAAAACGACGTTATGTAATTCATTTAGCAATTAATGAAGTAGGTAAAAGTTTATTATGTTTCATTAAAAAAATTCAGTCAGTTCAACAGATCTTCAAAGAGTTGGTTTGAGTTGTATGATTTTATTATGAAAATATTCGTCGTTGGTTCTGCTTTCTCCAAAAAAAGTTACATTTAACGTTTTAATTAACAGTTTAAGGTATCTTTAAAGAAGTTATTCAGAGAGTTTTTCAAAACTTTTTTGAAATAGTACATTATTATCCATTCAATTTAACACATCATTGGCAGGTCAAGAATTAACTCGTTTCATTAGAAAGACGAGCCTCGCCTTTAGGCGTTCCTTTAAAACAATACATTATTTTAAAAAAGATTTTGCACATTCGCGTTTAATGCATTGAGTGGTATCGGTTTATATGATCTTCAGGGTTAATTACTGCATCGGTTGTTGAGGATAAAATTCAAGTGATTTAAATATGAATAAGAAAAATCATTTTAAAAATAATGTAACGTTTTAATGAAACATCAAAAAGTGGGGCTTAAGAAAATATGCAGACATTATTGTATTAAAAGTACAATACAAATTAAATTGAACAAATAATTGTAGCACATTATCCAAATCCATTGACACATTTTACAGAAGTTTCAATGTAATTTTTTGGATATATTTCAATAGAATATTTACAATAAACTGTTAAAAAGAAATCTACAAAAATAAAGAATTTTTTTTCAAAACATAAATACAGCACAGATTGTTCTAAAATTTTACAGTTCGTTCTGTAAAAACAATTGAAGACTGGTTACCTCACATTGGGATGTAAATTAGTAACGAAAATTTCCCAGAAGCTTTTTGTATCGCGCATCGCGTATTTTATTAATCAATCAGTATTTATCCTGACCATATCTATTTTTATAATACAAAGAGAGAGGAAAACTTACGGGCCCACAGGCCCCATTGGCAGGGTGCTAACCTCTAAAACAAAAGATCGCAAACTCAAATCATAGACAAAGCATGGATGATTGTTTTTCATATGTATAAAAATGTGTATTTATGTGTATTAAAAAAGAGTAATTTGAACACTGCACACATGAATAATATTTACAGAAAACTATGGGAATTACAGACCGCATTGTGATGTAGAAATCACACATATTTTTAAAATTTTCTATTTAATTTAATTCAAATCTATTTTAACGCTTTATATAAAAATTTACTCGTATATTCAATATTAATCTTTAATAACCGCCGAATTGTTTCTCCATCAATAAAATAAAAAAGTAAATAAAAAAATCTAAAAGAAAAACTCTAAAAGCAGAATCTCATAATATAATTTCGTCTAATAAAGAATAACTGCTTATTTCATTTTTATGTTCCTACTAAATCATAATATAGCTAATGTACTCTTTCCAGTTAATCAAAATTATCCTTGAACAAAATTAAATTATATCTTATATCAGGGATATTTTTAATTTCTGCAAGTTATATTTCAAAATCTCATTTGATCCATCCAATAAAATGATTTATCTTTTAAAATTACTCTTAAAATAAACACAAGTTGTGAAACGTACTTCATGTTTGTTGATTTATAACACTTCAGTAAATGTTATATTACATTGCTTTCAATAATATTTGTAATAAATAAAATATAAATGACATTTAGATTTATATAAATGACACTTCAGTTAGATAATTATGTTTGGCGAATTTTCTATGGTTAATGTGCATGGCACTTCTGTCGTGAGAATTCAAAATTACTCAATAGATTTAAGCTTAACTTAAAAAAAAAAAAAAAAACAAATTTTTATGTGTTCTTGCTGATAAAAATTATATGCCAATATGTAATGATAATTTTGAATTTGGCTTCGGTTTGAGGCTTGGCGAAATTAATGTAAAATTCGGAGCGTCACTTCACTTCATCACCAAAATGTAAGGCAGCAAGACGTATTTTTTGGAGCCCCTGACTCCCCCTCCATTCTGTAATATCTTTGAAAATTTATTAATTTTTATATTCACCTATATGGCCACCACATTTGTTTAATATTAAAAAAAAAAAAAAAATATTTAAATAAATGTCAAGTGCACAGCAGATTGAATAATATCTATTTTTTTTTAAGAGTTCCTGAGTTTTTGCATTTACTTCGCAAGTACTTTAATAATGTTTTAAATTATCAACGTTTTATCCGGCCAAGAAAATTAACCAATAATACACCTGGAATAATCAATATAACACGCATGAGTAAAAATTAAAGTAAATTTATCTTACACTGTAAAAATACAGCACAGTAATTAGATAATACTTTTACCAGTACACTGTGCTGTAATGTTTCATAGAAAAGTTTTACAGTGCAGATAGTTTGAAATGATTAGCACTCACTTGGTTCCGCAGCCTCTAATAGAGGCGTTTTTTCTTTCATCTCTTGGTGCTCAGCCTGAGAGGCTGAACGGCCACTCATTGTCAAGCTCGGTGGCCTCGTTAATCTTGGTTCTGAAGATTGTTCTGTAGTCGCACTCAGTACTGGCCCCGCTGTCAAATTCGTCACTACAGTAATGGCCCCTGTGATAATGTAACAAATGTTATCTATCATAATAATTATATACCAAAAAGATCTCTCCAGTTCATGTAAATTAAAACAACATCCATTATTTATGATATTTTAATTCCACACACTAAGTGTACTGTACATCATAGTGGTCTATAAGAATTTTTTTATTAGGACATTAAAGTAAAGATTTTCTAAATAAATAAATTTGGGACAATACCTAATAAATTTTCATTTTAAATTTTCTTCTAGTTTATACAACATAAAGAAACAGGGTTGTCACAGGCTGTACTTTTTCCGCTGAGTCTTCCACCAGAATTTTTTTTTTTTTAATAGAAATCTTCACTAACATGTTTCCTCGATAAATTAAGCTGAAAATTAGTGTGTGAATATTCTGATGGAAGAGACAGGGGAAAAAAAGGCGTGTCTGTGGCAACGCTGAAGGAAGTATAGAAAACATTTTCAACGATGATATATATATATATTGAATTTGGATTTAGTGTAAAAGGTATTTTGAAATACGATTTAAAACAAAAATTTATAATTGTCTATTAACATACATTGATGTTATTCTTTCACGTTATAGCAGATTTTGTGTTCCTAATAATTAGTATACTTCATTGAATATTCGTTAGCTTAAAGCTAAATTAATAAGAAAAGTTTTAGAAAAATGTGTTTTTCTAAATTAAAATTAAATGTTTTATTTATCTTGTTTCTAAGATATAGACATATATATTTATCAAGAGTCGCAGCGTTCCTATATCTTAATTGATCGTTTTATTATACTTTCACCACAATTTAAAAAAAAAAAGTTTTCTTGAAGCTTTTATGCTGTTTTAACAAGAAAACCATTTCAAGAATTTTCTTTTTGAAAATAGTGGTTAGAGTATAATAAAACGTTCATAAAAATATAGTAACGCTGCGACCCCTAATAGAGTGTTTCGAAATTACAGCGATAAAGTTTAAGGAGATACAAGGCACATCATAAGGATTCAGAACAGCCTAAGAATCCATGTCCGCAAATGTCATCTTAACCATTTAAGAACTAGGTATTTTCCACAAATGTGGGCGTGGCTTTTGTATGTTGAATTTTCAAGATATATATATATATATATATATTTGTGCAAATTATTACATAAAACGATATACGTAGTAATAATGCTACTTCTAATCGATTCATTTAAATCACTGATTGTACTTATACGAATATTAAGTTTGATCTGTCGAAATGATGGATCGTAGAAGATTTCAAAATTCATAATGTAGGATTAACAAATAATTAAAACACTACACCCCACAATGAACTATCGACAATATTCTTACATGGGGGTAAGTGTTAAAAAGCATCAAAATTATTCGCTTCGTAAAGGGTTAATATGATATTTGCGGTCATGGGTTGTTATGTATTTGATTTTCTTTCAAAGGTTATCGACAATCGCTTAAAGTTTGTACCTCTATGTGTGGACTAAATATGAAACATAAATTTCAAGAGGAGGTAACGCGCATCAGAAGGACTGAGAATTATGTAACCACCCATTACCAGTAAATCATTAGAAAGTGGTAAGAAATGTACAGGAAATAAAAGACAGATTACTGAAACATTTATTAGACATGAATACGGTTGGGCGTGGTTGGGTGGTGTAATAAGATAAACATGTTTAAAAATATTTCAGGATGTGTTCGAAGTTTTCACCGTTACATGCAATGATCGCTATACATCAACGGATCATGGTTTGGCGTACACGCTCACAAACATTTGGTTTTGCTTTGATGTCTGCAGCAGCGCATATAACTCTCGCATCCAGATCCATTTCCGACTTGACTGGTGTTTCGTATACAACAGACTTCATTGCATCCCCCAAAAAGGAAATCTAAGCTGTTTAAAGCCGGTGAGCGTGGACGCTAAGCGCCAAGCAACCAGTCTAATTCGTCCAATCCATGTTTGACCAAAAGCCTCATTTAAAAGGCTCCGAACACATGTTCCATAAGGTGGAGGCACTCCCTCATGTTGAAACCACATTCAGCGTCTGACATTTTTTAGTATCGGGTTAAGTAATCCTAGTAAGACCTCTTTCAAAACATGAGATACTTTGCTGATGTCATATGTGATGGTAAAATATAAGGCCCGACTTCACAGTCACCAACGAAACCAACCCAAACGTTGACTGAGAAGCGACGTTGTGCATCATGCGGTCTCAAATCATTGGGGTTTCTCTGTGCCCACGTATGTGAATTGTGTTGGTTAAATGCACATTCTCTCGTGAAATATGCTTCACTAGAAAATAAAAAATAGGAAATCAGCATCTTGGGCACATTTCTGGATATACCGCTTTGCAAAATCCTCGCGTGCAGGATAATCTGTAGGGAGCAAAGACTGTATTTTTTGGAAATGATACGGGCAGAAGGATTCGTTTTTCAGAACACGATGTACAGAAGTTCGAGATCTGCCTACGACAGCAGTAACGGCACTTATTCGTACAAATTGTGAGGCATATGCAAAAACAAAGCATGGCCTGGTTTCTTTCTATGTAGGAACCGTTCTTGATATATAGGTTCAGCTTTACGTGCGTTCCGATTTGCTAATCTATACGCGAAGTACATGTCTGCGAGTTCAAGATTCGTAAAATTTTGCATACTTAGTTGATTTCCAAATTCATTTATAATTGTGCGAAACGATTTTTTTGGTTGCAGGTTTCTTTTTGGTATCGTAATTGTCAGTAAACAGCATCGATCTACATAACAGCGCATGATTACCAACTTCTTGTTTTAACACTTAAGTGCCGGATGTTTTCAGGATTTTTTTAACACTAAACTCCACGTGGTGTGAACACAATTGACGGCGTACGAGTATAAAAAATATTTTTAAATTGTTTATAACTCCACCTACCTTGTAAATTTTAAAATTTTGTTCGATTCATCATTTCACAAAATCATACACAATATTTGATTTAATACAATCAGTTCTTTAAATACATAGACTAGAAACAGCCTTATTGCTACGTGTATCGTTTTATATAGCAATTTGCACGAAAAAAATTTTTTTGTTTGAAATTCAACGTTCAAAAGTTACGCCCACATTTGTTAAAAAATAACCCAAAGCACCTGGTTATTAAAAGACTAAGATGACATTTCGGACATGGGTTCCTATGCAATTTTCAATCCTTATGATGTGCCCTATCTCCCCTTAAAGTTTGCCACGGTAATTTTGTGACACCCTGTACATAAAGTATATATATATATATATAAAGTATTTGAATATTTTTCTAACAAAAGAACGTTGCAAAATCCAACTTTCCATAATTCTATTTCAACACTTTTGTCTCTTATGTCAGTTAAATATAGTAACAAGTTTACGAAATTATGTGAAGTTGATGAAGCAAAATAATATTTAACTTATTTAATAAGTAATTTTGATTAAACTACTGAATCTACTACTAATTCTGTGGGTTATGCTGAATATGAAACTACTGATGTTTAAAATTTTTCATCTTGTTTTAATGATTTCTATTTTTACCACTTAATTTCTTTCAAAAATTATACAAATACTATAATAAAAATAATAGTCATAGAAATATATATATATTAGGATGATTATTAGGTTGTTTTTAAAATTTTAGTAAACCAGATCAATTTATTAAGTCTTACTTCCACGTTTTTTGCAATCAGCGAAAATTCCCGAAAACTTAATGCTTTGAATGGTTTATCCCTATATCGAAAATATATATAGATCTCCGATTTGAAGAAACGTGAATTAGTTATAATTAAAATAAAAAATAGGTTGAAAAGTATTTAAGAGGATTAAGTTTAAAAATTATAATTTTTCCACTACTATAAACATACTTGCCAACCATCTCATTAATAACCGTACAATTGTTAACACTCCCTGAAAAAACTCCCCTTTTCTCACACCACTATATTTTTAGAGTAATTCTCTCCAAATGTTGTTACGATTAAATAAGACTACAATTACTCTAAAACGTTATTGATGTGAAAAAAAAAGGCGGATACTAAAAATTGTACGGTTCACAATGAGATGGTTGGCAGGTATGTATAAAGCTGTAACAGGCCTCGCCGAGTTCTTAAAATTTTACTCACATTTTATTATATTGTTACCACTATCCTTAATTGAAAATGTTTGTAGAATATTTTTCAACATTTCAATGCTAAAATACCTTTCTCTTAAGTGCTTCTGCCTAACACGGAGCTGCCAACCTAATTCCTAATCCGGCAAATTGTCAGTACTGCACCTTTTCCTACGCCATTTAATTATTAAAGTAATTTTCTTCGAATATATTTGCGATGAATTAAGAAGAAAAAAACTCTAAGAAATGACTGGTGTAGAAAAATGGGCGGTGCTATAGTCCATTTCCTCACCAGAGGCACTTCAAGGCCACGGAATTCAGAGAGGGAGATCACGTGCTCAATTCCATCCAGTGAGATATCGTTGTTTCTTCAGTAACCTAGCAGCGGACGGGGAAAGTGAAATCATAGTTCATCTGAGCGTGGCCTTGAGGCGACTGCGTAAAGGAAATAGAGTATAGCAATTTGCCGGATTACTTTGGCAGCTCTGCTAACAGTATCCGAAGAAGGAAGGAATGCTAAAATATTGCTTTAAAATAGTGGTGACAATATAATGAAATGAACGTAAAATTTAGGAACGCTGCGAGGCCTGCTGTAGCAATTATATTTTAGACTACGTTCAGAGTACTTAAATAAAACTTCTTGAAGAGAGTCTGCCCTACATGGTGACATTAGATTTAGAGATATTAAGTTTTCCTTTTCTTCTTCTTTTTTTTTGTAAATGCGTTCTGATTGTTGGTTTTTATGGCGAAAATGTTTGAACCTGTAATATAAGAACGTCAAATGGTTAACAAAGCGATCCTTGCTTGAGTTGCTACTTTTTATTTTCATCTTTTATTTTAGATAATTTAGATTATAATGAATGGATTCTGAACAAATACGCCATTTATGACATCGAAAATGATGTTCTTGAACTCACTAGGTATTTAAGTTTATTTTAAATACATTTTTGAAAATAACTTGTATAACGAATATAAAATAGTCAAAATATCTTAGTCAATATTTATGCAAAATCAGATTTTTCTTTAGTTGAAAAATTTGCTATTTAATATAAGAATACATGTCATCATTACATCTACATACCTGTAATGTTTATAATTTATTCCAGAGTATTGTTAGCCCCGCCCTTTGATTTTCACTAGTATGTTTTTAAAACATTTTTTTTTCTTATATCATTATAGTTACAGAGTTGCCAACTTTAAAATTTATTCCGGAGCAATTTTAGCCCCGCCTTCTTTTCGAACCAGAAATTTTATAAAATATTTTTCTTTAATATGTGACAATGGTTAAATAAGAGAAAATTCCGGAAGAGAAAATTTTTTCTTTAAAATTTCCGGTGTGAGAAAAGGGCGGGGCTAACAATGCTCCGGAATAAATTATAAATGTTGGCAACTCTGTAGTTATATATTGGAGAGAATTTTTCAAAAATCATACTGGTGTGAGAAAAGGGCGGTGCTAACAATACTCCGGAATAAATTATAAATATTACCAGGTATGCATCCATATATAGATATTTTTAATACTTAAAAATCCAACAAAATTAAAATGAATTTAAAGGGAAAAAAAGGCAAATCACAAGATTTTTCAAATATTTGACAGCATGTCATTTTGCAAATTTATTACAAGCAGACAAATAATTATCTACTTCCAGACATTTAAGCTTTGATTAACACACATGATATTCCTTGAAAATTCATTCTATATTACACTGAAAGCATGGAAACACCACAACAACAAACATATGCAGCCATTTATACATGCAATGCCCACAAATTGACTAAACATGATAATGCTAAATTCACAAAATACAAATTAAATTACTCAAATTTGTTTCTTGAATTTTTGAAAATACCAAGAATTTTAGTAAAGAAGAATAAGAAAAAAAAAAAAAAAAAAAAAAAAAAATGGCAGAAAAAATTACTCCATTATTACTTTGTTTCCAAGATTGATTTAATTAGCAAATGCACAATTTATTTATGAATAGTCATTCCATCGATAAAATTAAAAGTGAAGAATGTTTATTTTTAAAAATATAAATTAATTAAATAAACTGCTGTTTGTAAAAAATGCAACACCATGAAGGAATGCGAATATCATAATGATATTTATTGGGATCATACATTATACTAAGAAGAACAATTGATTAAAATTTCAGGAAATTTGGAGTAATATGTACTGAGAAAACAGTACATAAAGCAGCGACCTCTGTGAGCAATAACTCCACTTATCTGCCTAGGCATTGAATCAAACAACGATTGGATGACATGTACGGGTAAAGCACTTCATGAAGTTTCAACACGATGCCATAATTCATCGATCGTAGTTACTGGTGAATGGTGGGGGCCAGTCGCTTTTCAGCAATTAAACAGTCATTTTCATTGGTGCAAGATCAGGAGAATGCACTGGCCAGAGCAACAGTCGAACATATCCTGCATCAAGGATGATCCGGACAATATTTACAGCTTGCGGTCGTGCATTGTCCTGCTTAAGTATTACGCTTCAGAGGCCTTGAATACAGGGCAGAGCGACGGGCCTTAACTCGTTAGAAATATAATGGCTGGTATTCAGAGTGGCGGGAATGAAAAGAAGAGGTGATCGAGACGTGTATCGAATGGTACCACATACCATCACTCCAGGTGGTGACCCAGTATGCAGCTACCAAAATTTTGACTACCCTCAAAACTGCCATCACTGATACGGACGCCTTTAATGTGTGATTAATGACGAACCTGGACGCAGGGAGGGCGTGAAGTCGCCTTTCAGATAAATCACAATCCTGTTTACAGCATCAAGATTGCCTTATCTGTACTTAACAGCATTGTCAATAATGCGCAATGCCAGCTGGGATTCGACATTGTCACACTGTCCACCACATGCAGTGATGGTATGGGGTCCCATTGGATACACGTCTCGATTACGTCTTGTTCGCATTCCCGGCACTCTGAAATACGGTCATTAAATTTCTGGTGAGTTAACGCCCGCACCTCCTCTCTATATTCAAGGCCCCCGCAGCGCCACATTTAAGAAGGATAATGCACGACTGCAAGTTGTCAGTATAGTCCGGACCTTCCTTAAAAAATAATGTGTTCAACCGTTGCTCTGGTCAGCGCATTCTCCTGATCTCGCACCAATGAAAATGACTGTTTAATCATTGAAAAGCGACTGGCCCCCACCACTCACCAGTAACTACGATCGATGAATTGTGGCATCGTGTTGAAGCTTCATGAAGTGCTTTACCCGTACATGTCATCCAATCACTTTTTGATTCAATGCTTAGACAGATAAGTGCTGTTATTGCTCACAGAGGTCGCTGCTTTATGTAGTGTTTTCTCAGTACATGTTACTCCAAATTTTCTGAAATTTTAATCAATTGTTCTTCTTACTATAATGAATGTGCCCAATAAATATCATTATGATATTCTCATTCCTTCTTGGTGTTGCATTTTTTACAAACAGCAGTATATTTTTTTCTTTCTTTTTGAAATGGAATTCCAATTATTTTTTTCAGTAATTTTCTGAATTACTAAAAGATATATCAAAACTAAATATAACAAAATAACATCTAATATTTTGTAACAAATTGACAAAAAATGAACATTTTTTATAGTTAAAAAAAAAAAAAAAAAGCATCCAACTAATTTTGTCGCAAATTGTCCTATAAATGTGTGGTTAGTGCCTATCAATTAGTAATAACGTGTACCGTAATTTCTGGTAGATACCCTGCAGGTTATATAATCCAGTTTGGCGCCAGAAATTTCAATTGATAAATAAATTTATATTTGTACGAGCTCTTCTTTCGAAAAAGTATAGATTTCTCTATTAAATAAAATTTCTGGTGGAGAAATAACACATCATGAAGCCCCTCTATCTTCATGTAACACATCTTACCTGCGGGTTATCTACCGGAAATCACGGTAGTTTATAGTGACATATTTAGATTTTGTTTAGTGGTTGTCTAAATAGTAAAACATGTACCTACACCAACTTCATGTTATTCAAATGGTAACACCCATTTTTGACAATACTTTTGAGTTAATTGGATTAATCATCCCGTAAAATGATATAGTTTATATATTTTCATACTTGCCAACATTCTAATTAATATTCCGTAGTCCTCACCTTTTCTTTTCTTTCTTTTTTTTTTACAGCAGTTTTTTATAGAGTATTTTTCTTTTTATTTAATCGTTATTAAATTTTGATAAAAATACGCTAAAAATAAAGTGGTGTAGAATAAAGGGGGCGGTATTAACAAATACTACGGAATATTAATTAGAATGTTGGAAGGTATGTATTTCTTGCAAAATTTCATAGAGATAACTCCAAGTCTAAGGATGCTAATATTAAATGAATATGACAGATTTGAATTTATATCTTTCTAAAAAGTCATAAATTTGATTTCTTTTATAATGTGTTAAAATGAAATAAGTCCAAACATATTCTATGCATATTTTTGATTAAAACACATATTGCTAATTATGAAAATTATTAATAAATTCATAATCAAAATCAAAATTCTTTTCCAAAATTATGACTTATATTAAATTTTGCACGAATAGAATAAGCATCTTGGAAAACATGAGTTTTCAAATGTACTAGATCATTTCGATTATAAATTTTGGAGTTATAGTAATGCTTCATTTTTTAATGGTTTTAGGGGTGCATCACGTGTTATGATTTGTATCAGAACAGAAAGTCAAAAATTTGACCGAAAAATTTTTCTGTTTTCTTTTATGTGATTCTTATTGTTTCCTAAGCAACGTTTCGGTGTTTACTACACATATTAATTTATTTTTTTTAAATTAAGATAATACAAGCGGGAGATTGAGAAAGCATCCCAAAAGAAAAATAAGCCCCGCCTTCTAGTACCTCTGAAAGAATAATTAATACTGATAATATTAGTAAAAATGATTTTGGGTATTCGTATTCGTATTTGACTTTTATCTTTATGGGACTTTTAATAAACGTCAATGTCATTTACCGCATCGATTGCTTAGGACAATATGTAAAATCATTTTGTTTTATAATGTAACATTTCAGAGAAAAGCGTAAAGGTAGGGCTTACTATTTAAAATAGGAATATAATTGATGTGAATATGTTAGAACATTTTTCTTAATTATTAAATAACATTTCCTAGTTTTTTACAGCTAATTTTCTGTTTTAATCTTATTGTCCATACTTTTTTATTTGAATATTGTAGTAATCGTACACTTCAAGTTAGATGTAACATTTTAGAGAAACACGGTAAGGCAGGGTTTACTGTTTAAAAGTTCAATATAGCTGTGGCAATTGATTAACCCTTTTTTCTTAAACATTAAATAACTTTTCCAAGTTTCTTACCAATAATTTTTGTTTTAATTTTGTTCTCGATAACTTTGTGTTTCAATGTTATACGGCTTGTAAGCATGAAGTTATTTCTAGATTTTTAACGCATAAAGCATAGTTACCAACATTTTAATTTAACTGGAATATTTTTAACCCGAAATTATTAGATTAAATTATACATAGTACTTTATTTATAAAATAATTCTCTCCAACATGTAACTACGATAAAAAAAAAAAAAAAAAAAAAAAAAAAAAAAGAAAAGAAAGAAAGAAAGAAGTGGTATGAAATAAAGACGGGACTCAAAATACTCCAGAATAAATTAATATGTTGGCAACTGTCCATAAATTTGCAAAATAAACACTTTCACTTTTATTAAGACAATGACTTATAAAAAAACTTAATTTTTAAACCATATTAAAGAAAAAAAAAGGAAGAAGAAGAATAAAAGAAAATTATATGTTACGGTCACTGAGCTGAAGAACAACTGGAGGAAATGCTAGACCGGTTTTCGCGTGCCGTTTTTTGAAGGATTGTCTTCCGAACGCTGCACGGCAAAAAGCATTTGATATATTTATATTTTTCAAAGTAAAACTGTGTAAAGGTTGTCTGTTCGAACAACCATATGCTAAGCATGACATTACAATTTTAAATTTTAATTCTTTAAAGATTATAATAGTAATAGACGACCCGACAAATGTTGCTTGCCGTGCAAGGCAGCCGAACGATTGCAGAAAAACTGGCTCGCACGAACACTGTGTAAAAGTATTGGAAGCATTTGCTCCAGTTGTTCTTCAACTCAGTGGTTACAGTTTGTACGACGTAGAGGTAGTGTTGCCAGATTGGGGACTTTTATTTAATATCCACCTCTAAATACTAATTGTGACGGTTTCCTAATTTATCATCTCTTTTGTATATAAAATATCATTTCTCAAATTTATTGGCGAATATTAAATTAAAAATGTCCCTGAGATAGCAACACTACGTAGAGGAATCAAAGAATTAATCAGACTTTAATAATATACTAGCGGGTCAGTATTTTCAAATGGATCACTATAATTAATGAATCACTAACAGTAACTTTTAGTGTTAAGAAAAGAAATTAAAAAAAAAAAAAAATCATTTGTGATTGGGTAAAAAGTCGTCCCGGGTCCCCACTGCCTTCGGCAGCGCAGTCCCGTGCGCGTATTCCTTCCTTGACCCTTTGTGCCGCCTAAAAAAAGCGCACAACTTAAGGGATACACGCGCTGCGCACGCGTATTCCTTCCCTGACCCTACGTGCCCCCTAAAAAAAAATCATTTCTGATCGGGTAAAAACTCGCACCGGGTCCCCACTGCCTTCGGCAGCGCAGTCACGTGCGCGCTGCGCGTGGACAACTTAAGGCATACACGCGCCGCGCGCGCGTATTCCTTCCCTGACCCTTCGTGCCCCTAAAAAAATCATTTCTAATCGGGTAAAAACTCGCACCGGGTCCCCACTGCCTTCGGCACGCAGTCCCGTGCGCGCTGCGCGCGCGTATTCCTTCCCTGACCCTTCGTGCCCCCTAAAAAAAAATCATTTCTGATCGGGTAAAAACTCGCATCGGGTCCCCACTGCCTTCGGCAGCGCAGTGTCGTGCACTCTGCGCGCGCACAAGTTAAGGGATACGAACGCGGAGCACGCCTATTTCTTCTCCACCCTTTCAGGCCCTCTTAATTAACCTACGTATACCAATTTTGAACGATCTAACTCATTTAGCTGAGATGCAAAAGAAAACGTAATCAGGACACCTCAAAACGCGTAAATCTGGTGAAAACTTTCGATAATTTAAAAGAACTTTAAAATATTTTTCGAATGATGTATTAAAAATAATTGAATATTAATTAGAAATTGAAATATTGAAATTTGAAAATATTACAGCGCCATCTGGCGGTACAAATTTCTGTATTCCACTGTTTGATTCCAATTCAAAAAAAGCTTTCTAATGATGTCTTACTTATGAAATTATTTTAATTAGTAGCTGTGATACAAAAGAAAACTAATTCAGGACACCTCAAAACGTGTAAATCTGGTGAAAACTTTCGATAATTTAAAAGAACTTTAAAATATCTTTCGAATGATGTATTAAAAATAATTTAATCATAATTAGAAATTGAAATATTGAAATTTGAAAATGTTACAGCGCCATAAAAGAAAATTGATTCAGGATACCTCAAAACATATAAATCTGGTGAAAATTTTCGATAATTTAAAAGAACTTTAAAATATCTTTCGAATGATGTATTAAAAATAATTTAATCATAATAAGAAATTGAAATATTGAAATTTGAAAATATTACAGCGCCATCTGGTGGTACAAATTTCTGTATTCCACTGTTCGATTCCAATTCAAAAAAGCTTTCTAATGATGTATTACTTATGAAATTATTTTAATTAGTAGCTGAGATACAAAAGAAAATTAATTCAGGACACCTCAAAACGTGTAAATCTGTTGAAAACTTTAAATAATATAAAAGAACTTTAAAATATCTTTCGAATGATATATAAAAAATAAATTAATCGTAATTAGAAATTGAAAAACGCGTATTAGAATATTGCAATTTTTTAATCGCAGAACCAAAACACGTGACCTGTTTATCGCTGCTTTTTTTTTATTTTTATTATTATTTCTTTGCTTCCGTCGAGAGATAAATGAACCTCTTCTCTTCCTTGAAGTGGTTCCCATGGTAACGAAAAGCGGCAATGAAGACGTAATACGATCTCATCGAATTAAGGTCGCGTATTATATTTCAATGGGTTTAAAGCGTGAAATTAAAAAAATTATAACTCATTCAGTTTTTGAAATTTTCTCTCAATCTTTTGGGAATTAAATTTCGAATCGTTTTTTCGTTAGACAATGGTCGACATTTTAATTAATATCTCCGCTAATTAGGGTCGCATCGTTTAGCAAATTATATATCGTACATCTGCGATAAATTCTCTGTCCGACGGTACCTGTTCGAAGTCCGTGCGACCGTTAGCGGCGGAGCCTTTTCCGTTTCAAGCCGTTTCTCACAGACACACACACAGACAGAAACACACACGCGTACAGATTTTAATAATATAAGGAGATTTCTTTTTAAGTAATGGCGTTTTATTTAACAGAATGGACCATATTCCTCCTTTGGGTTCGAGACTATAAAAAATCAGCTGTTTTCGGTAAACAATTCTCAACTCTACCATAGCAAAGCATTGTGGCTTGCAAATTTTTATCTTGCAATATTATTTCTAAGAGTTACAGATTATATGAAATTGAAATAAGAGTGATATTGTGATAACTTAGTTTTTTTTTTTAAATCCAGTTTTAGTAATATACTTTAATATTAATCAACATATGTAATATTAAAAGTTGCCGTGTGAACTGTGGCGATGTTAACAAATTTAAATGGATGTTCCATTTAGTAAATTCCTTTATTAAAGTGATTGAAATTCTATTTATTTAAGCTTTGATGTCTATATATATGTGTGTGTGTATAAAATGTTCTTATTCATCTTTTTTTCATTATATATATGTATGTATGTGTGTGTGTGTGTATATATAAAATGTTCTGCAATTTTACGATATGGAATAGTCTTAACTTTATCATTCGATTCAGTTGTTTACATTTAACTTTTGTTCTTGTTTGAACATTATTATTAAGTTTCACTGCAGAAATATTTAGGAAAATGTTATACGTAACAATAAAATGTCATCTTGAATCTAATTTGTTTACAAAATATCGGCCACGTGTTCGGCGATTTTACCTACGGTGACGTCACAGGAATATTGTCCATTTTCGTGAACGAATGATTTTTTTATTGAATCAAATGTAGGGTACATGTTACTATTATTATTATTATTATTATTTTAAAGATGTTTAGGGTGATTCCATGGATGAAGGTAACGTCAGTCTCATAAAAGAATAAAATTTCTTCTTTTTTGCCACAGAAATATTAATAGCATATTAACAGTAACTTTCGTGATTAAATAGGACAGTAATTCTTGTAAGAAATTATTGGTGGAAACAGAAATATCTCTGTGTGTGACTGATGTTACATTTTTCATGGAATTGCCCTTTAGCAGTTCATTAAAAATCTATTATCGGAAGAAAAGGCGCTATATTATTTATACAGGAGGATTCCAAGGTCATGGGACAAACCTGAAGCGGAAGTAGAGAACTTCACAAGGATTCAGAATTGTATGGGAGTCCATCTGCCCGAACGTTATTTTAACTCTTTAAGAACTGGATGTTTTGGGCTACTGTGTACTGCTAACACCGCCTACTGTGTAAATTTTAAAAATCTTGCATACATCATTATTTCGAAGAATCATACACAATGTTCGTATTATTGCAACCACTGCGATAAAATACATCGATAAAAAAATAATTTATTTATTAATGCAAACATTAGCATGTAAAAACTTAAAAAAAAAAAAGCACCATTGGAGAGACACGTCCATATCTACGCAAAATCACCCGGTTCTTAAAGGGCTAAAATGGCGTTTGGGGACATGGGTTCCTGTACAATTCTGAATTCTCGTGATGTTCTATACCTCTCCTCTAAGTTTGTTCCATCACCTCGGAATCACCCTGTATGTAATTAAAGTTGAACAATCACATTTACTACGAAAAAATTCTTAAAAGCAAAGTAATTGACTGTTTGAGTAATCTGTTTTAAAGATTTAGATAAATATCTTACACTTTGCATTTGCATACACGGGAATTAAAATAGTTCTGTAATTTTAAATACAGAAACATTATTTCTACGAGAATAAACTTGTTTATTTTATATATAAAAAATTTCTTCCTTATTTCCGGTTACTGTCTGAATAAATATAAAAACTTTTCTGTGCGAGATGTTAATTTAACTTTTCTAAATTGATAATTGAACTCTTCATACGTTTTCACTTGTAACTGTACCAAGAATAAATTAAATTAAATAAACTGTATCTTTTTCTAACATCCCTCGGTCTCAGAAAATCTGAATATGGAGTCAAAAATTGGTGTTACATTTCGAAAATACATAAAGTTGTAAACTTTAATACGTAGATGACTCCCTAAGCAAGTTTTAACTGTAGCATTAATAACTAGATCTTATTACCAACCGATTGGCACCAACTGTATATTTATATGATGGTACGAGACAAAATTATTGGGAGATAATTTTTTTTTAATTGTACATATAATACACGGAATATTAAAATATTTCAGATAATTCTATTCTTTCAGAAATTTGCATTTGTAAAAGCAAGAGCTAAGCTAATAAAATTAGATTTGCTTTTTAACTATCCTTTTAAATAGTACAAAGTTAATAGCGCATAAGGTATATTAATACATTGGAAAGTCTACTTACGAAGATTCAAATGTGTTTAGCTAATAATCTATTTTAACTTTTAGAAATTTGCCGTTTTGTAGCATAAAATTCCTTATAAAATTTTATATGTTAACAAAGTTTAAATAAGAGTGTAACCTCCAAAAAAAAAACTATTTCAATTAACTCAAAGTAGCTATTTAAACATTATTTTCAATGCTAAGGTTGATAAAACACTCATTACTATATAGCATTATTAACTTTTAGAACACTGTAAGAGTTCCTATTTACTTAATCTACTATTGGAGCATTCAATTTCTGAATAGTTTATTACTGAAGAAGGATTTTCACTAAAAAGTGTTAAGAAACACACACACACACACACACACACACACACAAAAAGCCAGTTTCTGTTAGGAACATAACAAATAACTGAATTTTTATCACACAACATTAGCAAACGCTTTACAAGAATATTTAACAGAGTTTCAATAATATGAATAATACTTTGTTGATCCCTAGATAAACTAATTTCTCCATACAAACACTTTTTAGTTAATATATTACAGAATTATAATAAATTGAAAGTTAAGCAATCTGCATAAGTTAATTTTTCAAATATTTCTATAAAATTTTTAGTTATAATCTTAACCAAGTTCATAAAAATGCATTAGGGAATCTACAATCACATATCATTATAATTCAGTTAAAAAATGATGGGGTTACAGTTAACTAGAGAGCTAGAGCAATGCACACAAGAGAGCACATACTAAGGCACAAACTTGCATGCAACAATAGCGGATTGCATGCGGCTTGCAGCAGCACAATCTTTTGATTCCACACTGAAAACCTACCGTGAAGAGCATCGGGCTTTTGGACTCGGGTGTCGGTCAGGCTTCGTTTTATATCTCGAAACAGTCCTGGAGAATAATATATGTAGATGAAAACTAGATCTGAGACATTTATATCATTTATTTCTGGATCACTTATAACATTGTCGTTTTAAAAAAATGTTACATATTTATACACTTTAAATTTTGAACACTATGAATTGTGTCACAAGTAAGCGAATTAATTTACTTAATAGTAACTAACAGCTGGAAATAAGAGCAATTAAATTAGAAAATTTGGGGAGTTAATTTTATTTGTAAATGATGAAATGCATTTGAAACTAGATTTTATTTGCATCTTTAATTTTTTTTTAATTAGATAATCAGGTTTATGTTACTTCAAATGCTTAGATTAACTGAGCAAAGTAATTTAAAACTATTTGCATAGAAAAGGGATTTCTAGATAGAAATAATTAAAATCAGTGAAGATGGCAATTTTGTTGCAGGTGCTGAAAAACAGTTTCCATTCTCAATATTGTTAAACCTCTTTTTATTCTAGAAATCTATTAGAATCAGCTCTGATAATGAAAAAAATATATAATTTTCTATCAAAAATTAGAAATTGTAGATTTTTAGAAGGATATTTCCTGAATGTGTTCTATATATTATATTATAAGCAAATTCACGAGAGAAAGATAAATAACAATACAGACTTCATATTACCATTTTAAAAGTAAAAGTATGGGTTTAAAAGATCAAATGAGATTTAATTAAATGTATCGGAAAATTATTTGCATTTCGCTATTTCGATGCTTAATCAACTTATCTCGTGAATTGAAAAAATAACAGGATATTTTCTTGACGGATCATCTTAGTGGAAATAAAATCTTTTGATAATGTACCTGCTATGGAATGTAAAGTGCCTGACCGCTGCCTCTGTCCAAAATTAAGATTGGCGGGAGTGACGTCCTGTCCTGCCTTAGTTGGCGAAAATTCGAGGATGCCCATTCCGCTGTGCCTTCTGTCGTCATCATCACTGAAACCTGTGCCTTCGTCGCTAGATGGAGGTCTAGGCCTCCGCCTTCTTCTACGAGCTCTGGGATACTGATAGGCTGTCGTTCGGGCTTCTTCCGGTGGAAGGATTGGAGTCAGAAGGGAATTGGTACGACTACCGCCATCGCCATCTACATGAAATGAAAACAAATGGTATGAATTGAGGCATTTAACTTTTCTTTAGAGATAAAGAACTTAATTTCTGAAATTTATCTTATAAGATATTCTAAAGAAATCTTATAACATTTCGATTCTGTTAGTTCTTAATATATTGGAAAGAAATCAACATAGATTTTAAACTTTAAAAGTTTTTTCGAAAGAGCATTATATAAAGATAAATACTGAGAAAATATGCATTCTCTCTTCGTAAACAGAAAATATCAATATGTTGTATTGTATTGTTGAAGTATCAATATGTATGTATTAGTTGAGACTTCGAGTGATGAATGCATGCCGAGTACCCGGGGTCTGTTTAATGACCTCACACCTCAGCGACCAGAAATATAGAAACAGAATTCAATATGAATACCAGATGATTACGAAAAAAAAAAAAAACTGTTAAAGGTCACCAGTCGGAAAGTTAATTAAAATTAACAGAAACATTGCAATTTTAGAGTATCAGAAAAACCATCATGGAAGATCAGAAACCTGATCTCCGAGGGCCTCCCAGAGAATGGCGAGCTTATTAATGGCATTATTATTATTTTTCATTTTATTACGTGCGGTTCTAAGTTTAATAATTAGTTCATTAAAGTTTTTAACATTACATTCAGTTGCGATTTCATTGAGGATATTAGAAAGTTCCTGGATGGGGTTGGATTTGAGTAAATCGGAGTATGTATCTTGTTTCTGTTCAGAGGGTGTGACCTAGGAGAGTGAGGGAAATTCGGATTGGTTGAGGTAGTTTAGTTTTTCAGGGAGATATGATTTAGTTACATGAGACTTATTTTTATTTTCCGGAAATTTGGGGCATCCTCTGTAGTTAGCTAAATGATTCCCTCCGCAATTGCAGCAAACAGGATTAATTAATTTTTCCTTTCTGAGAGGGCCACCTAGTGGTGCCTTTGGATCAGAAAGTACATTTTCATTTAACTCATTTTCCTTATGAAGATTGAAATCTGAGGGCTTTTTGCGGGCGCCATCTAGTGGGACCGCTAGGTCAAAAAGTTCATTTTCAGTTAAAGCTTCGAATCTGCTTTGAGTTGAGGTGGCGTAATTACTATTAATTTTACAATTTTTGGAGGATGGACTGACAGAATCAAGTTTTCTCTTAGTAGGTACATAAATTAGTGTTGGGTAAGAATAATAGTGATGACTAGTGAATTTAGATTATCATCGGATACCTGGCTAGCATCCACCCCTTCGAGGTTTGCTTCATCTCTTGACCAATCAGAAGTTTCAATAATACCGTAACCAATACGATAATCAGGAAAAGCTTCTATGACATCACGAATATCTGATGCAGTTAAGGCGACCAAATTTTTGAAACCCAATTTGAAGAGCTAAATTATGCTTTAATTTTAGGACATTTGAAGACAAATTTGTAAATTCAAGAACATTTGTCTTCAAATGATTTTCAAATTGCTGAGGACATAGGTCGAAATTCGAGGGACCGTCCTCATGGTTCGAGGACGTTTGGTCACCTTAGATGCAGTAGTCTTTAATTAATCCAGTTTTTCTTTAATTAATCCATGGATTTCTTGGAGATGGAGTCAAAATGTGTGAATTTAAAGTTCAAAATTTTTCGTAATCATTATCTGATAGCCTTTCTATCATATTACTTTTGATTTCATTATATTTTATTGCATTGTAGAATAATTTAAGTAGCTCAAGATCAGTAAAACGTCTTCCTCTGAATCTATGAATAGCATCATTTGGCTCAAGAAGAGTGACTGACAAGGAAATCTTCAAAAGGTGTCGTCTTAAAAAATATTGAAAAAAATATATGTGATTAGACTCTTCATAAAACACCAGAAAGTGAAAAAATTATCAAAATTAAGCATATTTGTCGATTTCACACTGTTACGCGATTGGTTTTGAGTGCTTGGCGGAGAAGCAAAACACGGTTCTGTTCGCACACGGCAATCTTGAGCTTATCGCCTTACAGCGGTAAATCGCCAAAAATGCTTAATTTTGATAATTTTTTGTGGTCGCTGTAATTCATTTCAGTCGATAATTTTTCCCTCTCTGGTATGAAGAGTAGAATCACATTTTTTTCCCAATAGTTTTTGAAGACGGCACCTTTTGAATGTTTCCTTGTGAGACAGAAGTGGGAGAATTATTAGCGATCACTTGATCCGTACTGACCTTCGGACATTTGTCTTGAAAAGGACTCCTAGGAATCGGGGAAGTAGTGATGCTGTTCTCATTTTACATTTAAATGGTTAATCAACGGAACCTCACTAGCCATCAAACTGCACGACTGCTCAAGTCCGTGTCTGCCATACTATCAGTTCAACTGATTGCCACACGATAAATAAAAGGAACTATAACATTTTCCTCTTTCAATTAGAAAAACAACCTTAAAAATAGTTAAATTTTCTCAAAAGTGTGGTCTAAGCCATGGAGCTATTGTTACAGTGGATGAGAAAATGACAACCTTTTTGTGTGACAAAGATCATTCATATTAAAGTCATGTTATAATAAGCACTACAGTAAGCCAAACTGGCCAACATTGAATTTTTCTCGCTAAGCTGTACTACTATGCGTTCTCTTCCGCAGACGATATTTTCTCTTATTTTTAAAAGTTCTTTTTAAAAATTATGTTTTCTTTTAAAAGTTGTTTAAAAGTTAGCTAGTTTGAATCATAGGTATAGTAATAAGACATAGATTGATCAGCGAGAGTGAAAAAGTGATGCATTTTTTTTTCGGGAAAAGCCACTCTAATGGCTGCTTTTCCCCGAGTAAATCACACACAGGAATACACACGGATAATTTAGTAAATAAAATTTATGAATAATTTATTTACTAAAGGTGAGTGAAAAACTCCAGATGCAGTTTCAAATTCATTTTTCTTTTATTCTTTTTTTCAATACTCTCTAATGGCTGATTTTAGAATTTTTTTTCGGCATCAAAATTTTTTGCTCGATAACATGGGGATGATAGATCTATATATAATACTATGTCTATAGTTTGAATATAAAATATATTTTATCGCAATCACTGGTGATTAGATGTTCTCTGTAAAGAAAGTTATGTCAAAAGGGGATCGATTATATTTCACTGGTAAGGTTTTTTATATTTCATATTTCTGTACTTTTTTAGTAAAAAATATTATTAGTATTATTATTATTATAATTATTATTTTATAAAACGCTTATAACTGCTATATTTAGTTTTTAAAATTAAAAAATAAAAATTGGAAGTGTTATCTGAAAAATGAAAATGCAATATTGTTTTTAAAATAATAATAATTCATAAGAATTATACTTATCCCTGAATGATTGTATTAAATGAAAAAAAATATAGCTTTATTACAGAATAATAAATTACAGAAGTTTCGTTTGCTTTATCATTTAATAATAATAATAATAATAATAACTTTAAAACAAATATTTTCCCATAACGCCAAAAAAGTTAACATTTTGCGTATTATCAGCTGACTCATCTTTGTCGCTTTTTCTTATATTTCCGTTATAAAGCAATGCTCCGTCCACTCCACTGTAATAGTACGTCTGAGCCGCAAATTAACCCTTTGCGGCGCAAGACAATTTAAAACATTTAAATTATACTGCCACCGGAATTCATGGGCCGCGGTAGCCTGGTTGGTAAGAGCAGCGAGTTCGAGATCGAAAGATTGCGGGTTCGGTCCTCGAGCCGGCCGAAGACCGTCGTGTACGCTAATGGCGACTGGTGCACGTTAAATTCCGTCGTGGTCGCAAAGTCCTCCAAGTTCCCATCAAAAATTATACCTCTGGGGGTACCGGAACATGGGTCAAAACTCGCTCTGATCCGGATCAAAATTCGAGTTTGGCTGGTGCTGCCACCTTTCACCAGCTTATGGAACTAGAAGTCGTACTTCCTCCCTATGAGGCGTTCCTTATAACGGAAGACGCAACCCTCTTGCCTTAAAATAAGTCCGGTAGTTCCACTACCGGGGCTCGGAATTTCCGAGTGGCACACGACAACAACAACAACAACCGGAATTCATGAAATAAACTAAACTAAAAGTAATTTTAAATTTTAAGGTTTAAAAAACCGGCCCTTTCTGATATGTTATAAACGTGAATTTTTGCTAAAACATTTCCGGGATGAATTTTTGCAGCTGGATCTTCAATTTTGCGTCCTCGTAGCGAGGACAGCGCGCGTTAAGGGGTTAATGTAACTGATGATACATCTTTTGATGCTTATAATGTGCGAAAAATATAAAAATCATCAAATATTTAAATACGTTATGTTCAATTAGAATTTTACAAGGCAAAAGTACATAACACAAATCTAGAGTACTGGCATAGCCTCCTAAACTAGTTGCCTGTCGCGTTGCTCTAAAACTTGGCAACAGTTGAAACGGTAGACTGCGCCACCTGGTGCAGATTGTGCGAGCTTTTTTTTATTCAACAGCCACTAACAATTTTTAAAAGAGGGATATGATATACATAAAAAGCAAATTGAATCGAAGAAACGTCGATTATATAAATCATGTATCACTTCTTAAAGTTATTGGTGGCAGTTAAATAAAAAAATCGTGCAATCTGTGCCAGGTGGCGCTGTCTACCGCTTCAACTGTTGCTATGTTTCCGTGCTACGCGACAGGCATCTAGTTAAGGAGGCTATGGTACAAGAATTATTTAAGGAATTCTTTAAAAATACTGGGTGTAACTCAAGCTGCAAGAAAAAAAAAAAAAAATAAAATAAAGACAACGATAATAAAAATAAAATACCAAAAAAAGTATAAAGTATAATAATAATAATAATAACTAAGAATAAATAATAACTAGTGAAGGAAGAAAGGTTTCTTGAGTAATTTACAGGCATCAGGCAGGAAAAGCGATGAAGAAAAATAAGTATCAATAATAAGATTTTTTGAAATTAAGAAGATGTGAAGAAATTGGTGAAATTTAAATGTAAAGAAAAAATAGTATTAGCCTTAGGAAAGTCAAAACAATGACTACAACACCTCAAGTAAAAAGCAGTAGAAGACTTTGAATTTCTTTATTACATTTTGACGGCTAACAATGACGATTAGCGAAGTATATTTTGACAGAAGTAACGAGTACCGTCGAAACATCCGGAATGAAAAATTTTGGAAATTTTCTCTTACAGATTTTATACTCATTGTTTTTATTGTCCAAAGAATAATAACATTTATTTTATAAATTGTTCTTCTCATTTGGATTTCTATGGAGCTTTCTACTTTTTTCAATACACTAAATCTTATAATAATCTTTTACCAACATTTTTCAGCTGTATGCTTTAAAATTTCTCAAGTGGCTTTTTTCTCTTCTTCATTGTTACTTATTTATTGTTTTATTATTTTTATTATTTTATTATTATTTTATTTTTTTAACAATATATTTCATTTTATTTGTTACTAGCAGTCTACGCCCGCTTCGCTAGTCACTATATTTAAATGAATAAATAAATTAAAAAAAAAAAAAAAATGAATCACTATATATTTTTTATATCACAATATAAATAAAAACATAAAAAAAAAAAAAAAAAAAAAAAATTGAAATTGTTCTAAACCTCGCTTTGGATACCCGCTGTCTACGGCAGTTCTTTTCCGACCGCATTGCCTCGGTCCAAGTTCACACTGCCTGCAGAAAGATCTTTCTCGGACACATCAATTTGGGTATTTATCGACGACAGGTGGATCTGTTATTATTCAAGAACTACGGTTTTAAAGATGACTTTATCTCAGCATCCATTAAATATTTTAGTTTTTAAACCATGTTTTTATAGCCCTCGCTCTTTACACTATATTACCACACGATTCCGTCCAATATAATAAATAAAAGATAAGTAGATTTTCTTTAAAAATAAATTAAAAGACAAATAAATTTTACATTTTAATTAAACTTAAATTTTAATAAGTTAAATCCTTTCTACTGTATACCATTTGTTCCGATGAATAAAATAAATAAATAAATAAAGATTTCCCTTTTAAATGAATTAATTATAAAAAATGAAAAATAAAAAGTTGTTATGGTATAAAAATTAGACGTAAACATAACTGTTACAAATAATATTTTTAATTTGAAATTTAATATATTGAATTTTTTTTTTTACTGCATTATCATTTGATTTTCCATAAATATAATAAATTAAAAAAAAGGAAAAAAAAAAATGTTTGGATTCAAATGAATGAATAAATAAAAAATAAATAGCGTAATAGCCGTTGCTAAGATACGCAGACGATTGAAATGAAAGAATAAATTTTAGAAAATGAAAAAGTTAATGGATGAAATAAAAAATTAATTAAAAAAATTCAAATTCGAAAATCGAAAAAATCTCTATGAGGTGCACATCTGTAGGATGCTAGCAACCCATCTGCCAAGTTTTGTAGCTCTGCGATCAGTAGTATGAGCACCAGAGAGCAGACAGACACTCATATACTTCTCTTTATTTATATAGATTACGTATTTTAATTTTTATGATCATTGTCTCACTTTCTTTTTAAACTTTTGCCTAATTTTAAACGCTTCAATATTTATAACAACTTCTTTTGTTTCATTTTATCTTGCCCACGTTGATAAGTTTTGTACATTGTTGCTCGCATGCTGAACTCATTTCTACCCCCCCCCCCCCCCCCTTCTGACCCTTTAAAATATATACTGATTTATTTCGACCCGAAACAACTGTTGCGTCATTTTGCAATTAATTTTGTCTGCTTATAAAGTTTTTATTTTTAATAATATAAATATTCCTTTCAATAATTCATATACGAAATTTGCCCCTTTGATATCGGATTATAGAAATTCTTTCCTGACATGAAAATTGCAGAGCTGTAAACTAAAATTTAAAATCAGAAATTTAAGTAAAACAATGTTTAGTCTTTAGATAAACTACATATTTATTTTAATATTATTATTATTATTATTATTTGTATTAAAAAGTGTAAACTTTTTAACTAAGGTGGAAAAATTATTTGCAAAAAGAAAAAAAAAAAAAAAACTACATTCTTTTGATTATAATTACCGATAAAATTAAGAGATTTTTCGATATTGATATGCAGTGTTTGAGCTTTATTTTCAGGTCTCAAACAATATTGTACATCATGTTTGGTATAATGAATGGATTATAATTTTTTTTTTCAATGACACAAACCGATGAAACCAATAAATATACATATATGAATGCACAATTTAAACGTAAAATTGCTTAAAAGTCACCTATAGCTGAACGATATCAAATTTCGATAATCAATTAGAAGACTTTATTTTAAAATTCAATTTTTTTTTTCTGCGATCCTATAACGTAGACTCATAGTATTTTCTCTTGACGTATTATACATTCACATTATTGCAGTTTAAAGTGTAACATATGAGGTACTAAATCGGAACATACTGGGTGATGAAAAAGTCACAGAAAAAATATAAAATATATTACTCAAACATTATTGACCATAACACTAGCCGGTTTCCACTAAAAAATCTCCGTTATTTTCATCGGAAACTTCATACCACAAAATTTTTTATAAATGTTTTCAATTTATTTAATATATGTAAGAGATTTCTTTTTACAACTACTGGTGCAAAATCTGATTTAAAAATTAGTAAAGTTGGCAGCTGTGACAAGTCTTTTTTAAGTAACAAAAAATGTATTGCCAAATTAGTTTAATTTTTCTCCATCAGATGGCGTTTGATTGTGAAATTATTTATTTACAGTGTCTCAGTGCATTCAACAATGCAACTAGAACTATAAATATTCAATGTGACGGCTATCATTCATGAGAATGAAACTCAGACGTTGCTCAGTGGGAATTCTCATAATAAAGCTTAACTGACAATGCTTTATCTCTTAACACTTTCGCCACCGCTGACGTGAATTCACGTCATTTGAAAATCTATAACTCCGCCAGTGGGCGTTTCTTTAGATTACACAGGTTACATTATTTCTTAACAATATACCCAATAGACACATTTGTGCAATCAATGCACTATGGATACAAATACTTTGATTAGTAAGAGTATAGTTGTAACGTACATTTATTTATATTATAAATATGTAATCATTGTTTTAAAATAATGTGAAGTAAAAGAATAACACCCACAGGTGGAGCTTACCGTCAAAAAGGCAAGAACATGCGGTCGCGAAAGTGTTAACAATATCACGATTTTCATTTTAAAATATTTAACAGCAGTTGTAAGTTTAATTTAAATATTCGCTAATATCTGAAATCATATGGAACATATCAAATCATATTAATCATTATTCGCAATAGGGTGTCATTTGAGAAAACGGATCTGCTTAGAATATGGGAGGATACTGCGAATACAGCGCCATCTGTTTGTAAAATGTAACTAATGTTTTTTCTTATAAGTATTAAAAAAAAAAAAAAAAAAAAAAAAAAGAAAATTGTGCGCATTTCAGTGAAAACCGCATAGTGCTACTGTCAATACTTTTTGAATAATATATTTTTTATGTTTCTGTGACTTTTGGATCACCCGGTATATAGTGCAGTTTAAATAGTTCAAAACAGTTTTAAAAACAATTTGATTTGAATCCATGATATTGAACGTACTACTTAAAAATGTAAATGAGTTAGTAATAAAGCTTGAAGCTTCAATCACAAATTTATACTTCAAAACATGAAAATATTTGACGAAGCTCACAGGGATTTTAATGGTGCCTTAATTGAATACAACTTCTTTTTACTTTCCGAACACTATAGTGAGGAAAGTATTGTAATCATGTCAAAAATCCGAATTTGAGATTTTGATGTTTCTATACGTTTCGAGGTCCACTGAGTCCGTTTTCACTATTTTTACGATGATGTATGTATGTATGTGTGTATGTATGTGTATGTGTATGTATGTGTGTATGTATGTGTGTGTGTGTATGTCTGTGAGTGAACACGCTAGCGTCTAAATGCTTTGTTCGAATAAGTTAAAAGTTGGTACGTATATTGTAAGTCGCCATAGTACGAAACCTATTGACTTTGGTGAATCTAGCAGTTTTTTTACAGGGACACCAGGAAAAATTCTTTATCATTATGGCCTATGGTGCTAAATTTTTAAAAGTGCGATAGCGTCTAAACGCTTTGTTAATCTGAGCAAAAAATTTGTACACATGTTATAGGTCACAGTTGCCCGAACTGTATAGATTTTGGTGAATTTAGAATTTACAGTTTTTTTACAGGGACACAAAGAAAAATTCTTTACCATTATGGCCTATGGGACCAAATTTTTAAAAGTGCGATAGCATCTAAACGCCTTATTCAATTGAGCTGAAAATTTATATGAATATTATAAATCACTGTTGCACTAACTATAAGCATTTTGGTGAATCTAGCATTTATAGGCTTCTACAGGGACACAGCGAAAAATTCTTTATCATTATGATCTATGGGCTCAAAGTTCAGTAGCGTTAAATAAAACATCGTGTAATATATGGAGAAAAGTACTCAAACATTCTATTATGGTTTTCTCTCTTTTGTTTGTTTAACAACTCTTCTTTCTTTACTTTATCTACAAAACTGTTAATTACTCAATGTTCGGAAAGTCGAGTGGGGTCACTCCAGATTTTTTAAAGCAATATTCGTATTATTCAATCGAAGAAAAGCTTTGCAAACCATTACTGAAGTTTACTCGGGAAAACAAAGTGGTATTCAATTAAGGGATCACTAAATGCCCTGTTACTCGTAGACACACTCGTCCAAATATGGGGAAAAGAAAAGCTGTACAATTAGAAAAAAATTAGTCTATAATCTACTTAAAAAAAAAAAAAATCTGCTATCTACTTAAAAAAAGAATAAAAAAATCTCAATCGAAAAATTTTCGTTATTTAAAAAAGGAAATTATTTGAACTATTAACTTATTCCTATTGTATTTTTTGCATTATTTATAACTAATTTTTATTTTCAAACCATCTGTTGTTAAATGGTAGTACATAAAATGCCGTTTGAATTAGTTCATGAGCATATATTTCGCACAAAACTGCTAAATAGACTTCGTAAAAGACTGTAAAATATATTAAGCTAGAACCATTGTCCAGGCTTACCATCGTCCATAGAATCTTGTTCTTTGTACACTTGTTTGTGCCTAAAAAGTTCAGGATCTACTCCTGCCTGTTCATTCTGCAAAAGAAAACAAAAAGGGGATTAGATTAAACTGCATCTGAAATATATACAAAAGATATTTAAATAAAATAAAAAATAAAATATCAATATCAAATTCAATACATGTGCATACAAAGGAAATTAAAATAATAATAATAATAATAATATAGTTTATTTTTCGCTAATTTTAAAACGTATAAAGGAACTAAATGTGTTTAAAAACATACGCACTCATTAAAGAGAGAGAGAGAGAATAAAAAGAGTTATAAGATATTAAATTTCAAATAAATAAAATTATTGAAATTTCAGCCGAAATTTGAATTGGTCAGTAAAATTCGTAGCATACTGATATGGATTATATGCATATTTTATAAATTATTATTAGTAAATAATTACATGTGTAAATTTAGGGAACCAAAAATATTCCATGTTAAAACGCAAACCTGTATTGCGAATTTAATTGGAAATTGCTAAGAAAATTATATGAGAAGTATTTTATTAATTTGAAAATTGAATAGATATGGAAGAAGAGCAATGAATGAGACATGGAGATGCATGGGCCGAGATCTGCCAAGTTTCTAATTTATTCCGTATCATTGTTAGTAACCGCCTTTTTTTTATACCACTTTTTAAAAGAGCAATTATCTTCTTATTTACTAGTAATTACGCGTTGGAAAAAAATTCTGGACAAAGAAAGTGGTGCATAAAAAAGGAGGGCATTAATAATGCTACGGAATAAATTAAAAAGTTGTCAGCTCTGAATGGACTATTAATGTGTAAAAATATTTGCATAAAATGAATTTCCATAATATCAATAGACTGAGGTACTTGTTTTATCAAACACATAAAATCTTTATTTGTTTTTGAGAAGTCATTTTTTCAGTCGAATATGGAGGTCAAAAAGTTTTTTAAACAGTTTTCTCTTTTCCTGCAAAATACTTATTAGCTAAAAAGTATTTACTATTTCATGATAACTATACAAACTATACAAAGTCTTTGTTCACACGTTTACAAATGTTATTGCGTATTTAGATGTTATTTGAATATGTAGCTGTACAGAAACGAAATTAAAATTAATAAGTATAGGTGGGGCTCACCAGGCTTGACGCGAGACATCATGATAATGAATGGGACATTTTTAACGCGACCATGAAGATGTTCTATTTTCCTTCTGATTTTTTTTCTTAAAAATATAAATCTAGTAAATAGCTGATATAGACCTTTAGATAAAATTACTGCCTAAAAAGCAGTTGGATTCATTTCTAAAGGAAAAAAAAAAAATGTTGATATAAGAAGAGATGAGGATAACAAATTTTCCCTTCATGTCGAATCTAAGTATAAAGATGAAGTTTGTGAAACTTATGAACAACATGAGCTACTTCTTCCTTTAGACGATTAAAATTGATGATTTTGGTTCAGTTTAAACCCCTTCAAAAAATAAAATAAAATAATAATAACTTTTCTTTATTTTAAACAAATCGAATTATAGCTATGAGATAAAACAAAATATTATTTTGATTACTTTTTCATTATGCTTACTACATTTATTTTATATTTAATATGTTATTCTTTTTCATTATTTGAATATTTTGTCCCCTTTTGTAAATAAATAAAGTTATTTTTTTCACTTTTAGCTTAAATTTCATTTTGTGCCTTCATAACCTTCAATGGCTCATTCAAACCCATTAGTGGGGATGAAAAAAAAATTTGTTTTTTGTTTTTCCATGATCATTTATTATAGACAGTTTCTAATCCAATTTTTATTACTTTTTCATACAAACAAAGGGATAAAGTAAACATCTTATCACTTATAGGATACCGATTAAAAAAAAAAAAAAAATAGTAAAACAAAAATTTAGGTCATCTTCCCCCTACACACACCACACACACACACACACACACACACACAAAAAAAAAAAAAAAAAAAAAAAAAAAAAAAACAGAAATTTTAGTGTATTAAAAACTTCATTAATATCTACAACGCAATTATTGAGAATATAAAAGCTAAATTAAAAATTAAGGTAAAATAAATTAAAAATTTACACTGTGGTTTTTGAGTAACATATATTTACCGTAGAGCAATTTAGAAGTTCTTTTCTTAGTACATATATAAATCATTAAAAATGTTTTTCATCGTTTACTAGCGATAACGATAGCGTTGGTAACTATTTATGTCCAGCAATTAATTTTGGGAATCTTGGCAAGCCCACTATGATAGTATTAAAGCTGCCAAAGACGTGTCATATATCGTAAATAAACTCATTTATTCTCTTAAGAGCGATGATGAAAGATTAAAGTAATTGCAGTTTAGTACTGTCTGTTATTTAGTGTTACAATACTAATTTATTGGACTATAAGTCATTCGAAAAATTGTTTTCTCGCAACATCCTTCATCTAGAATATGTTTTAAATTGATAATCTTAATTTCAAATAAAATTGGAATTATTTTCTAATGAAAATAGCGTACTATTTATCATTTCTTCATTCAAAGAAAAAGTTTGATGCGTTAAGTAATTATTGTTGATGTGTTTTATTCAAGGGATAATCTGCCAATAGGTTTCTGAGGGTGAATCTCCAAAAATATTCAGCTCATCACTAACTAAACTCAGCTGACTACTAGTCAAAGACTAACAAATAAAACTACAGGAAATCCGTAAAAAGATTATCATATTAGGCATACTTGCCAACATACTAATTAATATTCCGTAATATTGTTAGCCCCGCCTTCTTTTTCACACCAGTATCTTTTTAGAGTATTTTTCTTCTTATTTAATCATAATTGAATTTGGAGAATATTACTCTAAAAATTTACTGGTGTGAAAAAAAAGGGCGGGACGAACAGCACTACGGAATATCAATTAGGATGTTGGCAAGTATGTATTAGGTGTATAAATATGACTCCGTCCTTTTTTAATGTTAAATAATCTGATTTAGTACTCACAAAAGTTTCTCTTACGTATGCTTTTTAAAAAGACAGATTGCAGATTAAGGGGTAAGATAACAAGTACTGCATAGAAACCTACGTTGAACACAATTCAAACTAGGTTTAGGAACAGTTTTCTTTGACAAATATTTCTGTGTGAAGAGGACTACCGCTTCCCCAAATCCTCCGTTTGAATATAGTACCTGCATTTATATAGAATTCAAGACTGTTATAAAGTTAAAAAAGTTTATTCCAAATTATTCGGACAACTTTCACCCGCACAACTTCTTGAAACTTATCAATCACGATCAAACTTTTTAGAAGTAATGTATTCAAATTTTCTTGGATGTCTCTGTACACGAACCATTTGCTTGATCTCAACGAAAAAGTTTAGAGTAACATCCCTATATAATATAGCTTTAGAATATTGAATTTGAAGTTCTTGCTACTATTTCTTCTTGAGATATGCTGATAACAGACGCACACATAAACACAGATCAATAGTTAAAAATCCGATTTTCGGATTCACGGAATTTTAAAACGTGAAAATATAAGAAAAACTCAATTTCGAAAATTTGACCCCAAAACAGGTTTTCTCTACTATATGTGTGGGTAAGGAAAAAACAAAAAACACATTTATTTGTTATAAGAATTAAAGATATATTTATTCAAAATGTATCGCCTCAGAAACCTCTATTGGTCCATCTTTAGGGCAACAAACCAGTTCAGCGTAGGAATAAAGTCTGGTTGTTTAGATGCAAGCCAGTTATCAAGCCAGTTTTAGAAATTTGCATGGGAATGGAACTTTTCTTGAGAAAGGCCGCTCTGTATGGAACGAAAACAAATAGAAGTCTGAAGGAGAAGCTTCTGGTAAATACAGAGTGGGAAGCAACGCATCCTAGTGAAGAGATTCTAAAGTGTATTTCACTGGTTTAGCAACATATGGGCGGACAATATCATGTTAGAAAACAATCTTGTCATATCTTTACCCATATTTTGGACGTTTCCTCTTCAAAGCTTCGATCAACTTTATTAACTGTTGTTTGTATCGTATTGATGGTTTGATTGGGTTGTAACTGTTTATAAACTACACTTTGGATTTTTTTTTTTTTATGTGTGTGTGTGTTTTACCGTGTCTTTGGTCATGCTTGTTAAAATCGTCATTTTTAAATCGCAGAAACCACTCCTTGCAAGTTGTATTCCATCAGCAACGGATATGTTTCTGTTGCAGTTTTCTTTGGTACAAAATAGTACGCCAATGTTTGTGAAAATTGCAACACCATGAAGGAATTTTCGTCAGAAATTAATGAAATTTAATACACAAATGATTGGTATATACAATTAAATTATTAAATTTTCAAAGGAAAAAAATATTAAGCGTCCGGAATCTGTATTTTGTGTGGCCATCATCCGCAGTAATAGGTGCTGCTATACAACGTGGCAGAGAGTTAAACAGATTTTAAATGCCTGCTTGGGGAAGAGCATTCCATACAGTTTGTACGCATACCCAGAGTTCGTCTATAGATGCTGTAGGACAAGGATCACTAGCCAGACGTCAGCCAACGAAATCCTACGCATGTTCAGTAGGCGGCATAGCTGGCGAATAAGCAGGCCAAGGACAACCACACCATTCACCTCAATCACACCATTCCTTCATGGTGTTGCAATTTTCACAAGCATGAGTGTATTATGTAACATACTTCCTGTAAAAGCTGTTTATTTGGCACAAACTTCGACGCGTTTTCTAAGCTAAAGAGAAGTATTTTTAAAAATATTAACCAGAGATCGTACACTACTTTTTAAAAGTTGTTAACAAACCTTTCGAATACAACTCTCCAAATTTATTTGCAGGGAAGCAGTACTATTAAAGCCATTTATTTATAATACATAAAATAACAATTTTTAAAGACGTGGTTTTGCTTCAAAATGTACTAAAAATTCCAATTCAGCTTATGCAGATATTATACAGGGCGATTATAATTAAATATGTGATTTCAAAACGCTTTAACTTTAAATCTACCGGTCAGAACGATTTTATATTTTACCAGAACAATCGGAAGGCAATTCAATTTTATTTGATGGAGGAAAAAAGTAGTTCCGAAATGTGCCTACAGATGGCGCTGTCAGACAATGTCAGACAAAACGTCTAAATGTAATAACGTGTAAAACGTCTAACGTCTAAATGGATTCATTGAACAAAGGAATGTAGTTAGCAAAAGAATAGAAGGAAACAACAGACACAAGGGTTTACGATAATTCTTTTAGCAAAAAAAAAAAAAAAAAAAAAAAGAATACGTGTTTACAGCGAAAGTAATTATAATGACAAGAGAAAAAGAAGATCTTCATGAAACAAACATCTTATGTATAATTTATGGCACATTTTAAAACTATTTTTTTTCCTTCGCCAAACAAAATTCCATCGCCTCACAATTATTCTGGTAAAATATCAAGTTATTCCGATCAGTAGTTTTAAAGTTAGAGCGTTTTGAAATCGCTTAAACTTAAATTTTAATCACCCTGTATATGCATGCAAAACTTCAGCTCAATCGGATGATAGGAAGTGGTTTAAATTCTAAGAGAAATTTTGGACTGTAGTTGGGGAATCAAGTCTTTATTCCCCTCCTAAGACTGTTAATGTTTAAGCATGTATTGTCGTCAGAATTATACATGTATGCATAATTTAAACTCAATCAGAAAGTGAGTTAAGATTCAAAACAGATTTTGAACTGGATTTACAAGCGCAGGACCCCACCCATAAATACGTTACTACTTGAGCATGTATTGCCATCGAAGTTATTCATGTATGCAGAATTTCAGATCAATTGAAGGAAAAAAAGTAGATTAAAATTCGAAACAAATTTTGAACTGACGCTGGGGTCTCAGGAACCAACACATAAGTTCGTTGTTACTTGAGCATGTGTTGCCACCAGAGTTATACATGCATGTTTTAGATCAATCAAATGATAGGAAATGGGTTAAAATTCAAAACAGATTTTGAGCTGGATTGGTGAATTCGGAGTTCCTAGATTCTCAACTCTAAATCCTGTACTACATGAGCAGATATTGCCACCGATTTTATACATATATGCAAAATTTCATCTCAATCTAATGAAGGTAAGTTGGTTAGAATTCGAATTTGAAACAAATTTTGAACTGCAGTTTGGCGCCAAGGGCCCTATCCTCATGTATCCTTATACTACTTGTACATGTATTGCCACTGAAGTTTATATATGCATGTAAGAGTTCAGCTCAATCGGATGATCGGAAGTGGGTTAAAATTCGAAACAAATTTTGAACTGAATTTGGGGACCCAGGGTATATTCAATAAAAGAAAGTATTGGATTCGAAAAATTTTCGACCTCGGGTTTTCGATGGATTTACACGTTCTGAGAGCTGTAGAATACGATTTGACCATTTTTAGAAAATGTCTTGTCTGTGTGTGTGTGTGTGTGTGTGACAAAATTTTGTGGCAACTGTATCTTAGGAACTACTGCACAGCATTTCATACAAATTGGTATGTAGTTACAACTTGACATAGATTAGTGCCTACCAACATTTGGTAAAAATTGTCTCACAAGTTGCGTTGCCATGTAAAAGTTCAGCTCAATCGGATGATCGGAAGTGGGTTAAAATTCGAAACAAATTTTGAACTGAATTTGGGGACCCAGGGTATATTCAATAAAAGAAAGTATTGGATTCGAAAAATTTTCGACCTCGGGTTTTCGATGGATTTACACGTTCTGAGAGCTGTAGAACACGATTTGACCATTTTTAGAAAATGTCTTGTCTGTGTGTGTGCGTGACAAAATTTTGTGGCAACTGTATCTTAGGAACTACTGCACAGCATTTCATACAAATTGGTATGTAGTTACAACTTGACATAGATTAGTGCCTACCAACATTTGGTAAAAATTGTCTCACAAGTTGCGTTGCCATGTAAGAGTTCAGCTCAATCGGATGATCGGAAGTGGGTTAAAATTCGAAACAAATTTTGAACTGAATTTGGGGACCCAGGGTATATTCAATAAAAGAAAGTATTGGATTTGAAAAATTTTCGACCTCGGGTTTTCGATGGATTTACACGTTCTGAGAGCTGTAGAAACACGATTTGACCATTTTTAGAAAATGTCTTTTCTGTGTGTGTGTGTGACAAAATTTTGTGGTAACTGTATCTTAGGAACTATTGCACAGCATTTTATACAAATTGGTATGTAGTTACAACTTGACATAGAGTAGTGCCTATCAACTTTTGGTAAAAATTGTCTCACAAGTTGCGTTGTCACCCTGCCTTTTCTAAATTTTTAACATGATGGAAATTTTGTATAAATGTGTATAAAGAGAATTATTTTTTAATAATCATTATGAAATTTACAAGAAATATTTATAATAGAGATAGTTAACTGGGAATATTTTTTTTTTGTATGTGTAGGAGCATCGCCACCCCCCTGGGGGGAGTCCCCCCTCGAGGAGAATAAATTTTCATAATGGGTATCTTTCAAAAGAGCTCGCCGATACCTTTAAAATGAATGGTTGAATCATCGATATGCGATAATTTAAAATAAAGTTATTGATTTTTTTCATTTTTAACCATTTTTTTTTTTTTTTTAAATGTAATATCGAGAATAAAATGAACTTTTTTTGGATATTTAGTATTATAATACTTCTCTAACATGGAAATCGTACTGCATTATCATGGAAGATAATTTTATTAAATAATGATTTTAATAAATTATTTTTACTGAGTAAATTTGCATAGGAAAAAGGAATTTTGGATGCATTTTAATGAAAATAAATAAAAGAAATTTAGTCAAAGAAAACAAAAGCAATTATAGCTTCACCACCAAAGGAGTATTAGTCAACAGGTAAAATGATAAATACATTATAAAATTGATTTATTAAGGCAAATCCTGTTCATAGTTTATTGTAAACCATCATTTGAAATCTAAAAATGACATTTTCAACAGTTAAGTATAATAAGAGATACTTAAAATGTAAAACATGTGACAGGAGAATGCTACTGATGAATTTTGGCAAAATTTTAGAGGTTTCTAACTCACAGATACTTAACGTTGAAATTACAGAGATCATAACTTGAGTTATGGCATATATATACATATGTATATTTAAAATAAATTCCTACTGAGCCTCTTTTTAACACATTAGCAATATGTTAAATATTCTATTAGATTAAGGCCCACCAGCAGCCGAGAGGTTCTGTCCTCGAAGGTGGTAGACGTGAGGTGCTGGGTTCGATCCCAGGCCACGCTTATCGGGCTAGCCGTTCAGAGTTTTCCGTCATTTTCTCCAAAACTTACGTATATAAGGGGCTGGGGCCCCTTAGAAAGATCTCCCGCACACACACAGACCTATCAGGCTTAGGACCCTAGTGCAATCAATCGGCCTTAATCCCCTAATGCCATACCTATTTGATTGAGCATGGAAACTATTTTGATATGAACAAAACGTCTTTTAGACCGGGATAGCTTAATTTCTAATAGCATAATATTTCTACAAACACTGCATATTCCTTCAAAAATGTTAATAGGAACAAAGTACAAATTACAAGTAAATGCATTGAACTTTTATTTCAGAAACAGTTCATTATTTTCCTCAAATAATCCATGCTGTCAAACCGTATCTAATTGCTCCAAATTAGAATTGACGGTAGAGGCTTTCTATACAACGTGTACACTTGAATAAGACCACATTTAAATTGTCTCTCATGTGTCTTATTTCACAAGTAAAGCTATGACCATTTGGTAACTTAGTTTCCTATCATGAATTATTATGTTAACGCGATAAACTTGGATGATATCTTCCTCTTCTTAATGTTTATAATAATAATTTTGAGAGTCATTGGATATTCCTTTCAGAGTGCCGTGATATGTAAAATCTACGACTGTACGTAAACTACTTTCCTACAAATTTATGCAAATTTAGGCCTGCTTGTGCGAATTATTCTGTATATATGTACGTATGAATGTATACATGTATACCAATTTGTAAAAAAATACTTATTTATAAAAATGCATATTTGTAAATAAAAATTTTTTACTAAATAATTTTAAATACTGATAAAGTAAGTTATGATATTTTTAATAAACTCATGATAAGTGTCTAAAACAGATAATGTGATGTCCAAACAGTAATCGTTTTGTATGTAAAGCAAGAAATTTGAGTAGAAGAAATGAATAGACTATAAAAAACTTTAATACTAGAAGTATAAAGTGGATAAGATTACAAATAAATTTTTTAATATAAGAATTACATTAATTTTAAACTTAAAAGACAAAAAATTTTGTTATATTGTTAAATAGAACGCACACTTTTTGCATTTCGCTAAATATTTTAGTTTTTATAATCTTCAATTAGCATTGTTTCCATATTATAATAATTTCTATAAACTATAATTCCATTGCTTTTTATAATACAGGATATTCACTGATGAAAATTGATACGATTCAAAGGACACGTTGGTCATAAATGTGTGTACTCACATCTCTAAGGTTAAAGGTGATTTCTAAGTTTGTGGAGAAGGACTCCCAGAACTCTGGATACATATCTAGCACGTCCAGCAAGTCTTCTCGATTTATCTTGTGCAGATCACAGTACGTCAAGGCACGGACGTTGCAGCTGGACTTGCCAACGGTGCTATAGCTGCAAGGGTTCTCACCGAAGATGTCGTCTTTAGCTGAAATATAGAAATAGTCCATATTGTTAAGCCCAACAAATTTTAAAACGTGCTGGTTTAGCTTATTTTGCATCAGTGAAAAATGTATTTTATTATCATAAATAATGAAACTTCAATGAAATCACTTTAACAAAAAGTAAAGGAAAACTTAAAAATATATAAAAAATTCGGTCAAAAATAACAAGTAAATACAAAAAGAAGTCTTAATTTCAGTACTAAAATAAAATATAAACCCAAATCAACAAAAAGGGTAAAATATGTATTGACAGCAATTCCAACCACGGAGATCAGTCCACCCACTTGTTACGGACAACCATAGGTTGATCCAGTCTGACCATCAGTCTAGTTTATTCGGACTCGGTTGAATGAACCGATCCCCTTAGCTCGAAATTGCATGAGAAAATGACTAGAATAACAAGAAACAAGGAAGAGACTATTACATAATTTTTTTTTAAAAACAGATTAGTATAAAGCTAATGTAGCGAAAATAAATGAAATAGTACAAATATACTATCTTTCCATAAAAGGCCGGACACTTTCGATTTTAGATGTTTTGTTAAAATCTCAAAAATACTGAACGAATCTTCTTTAATCTTCAAAAGTGTAAAGAAAGTGTTATACCTTATATATCAATGAAAGTTTTACTCTGAAAGCATAACGGGGACAGTAAAAAATTAAAGAAAAATAAAAATGTTTGGGATCACCCTGTAAAAAGCAATACTCGAAATAGTTGTAGCAAGTGATTAGGATGCTTCTTCTTAATATGCTTCTTCTTGTATAAATTTTTATGAAGCTACCGCATACATTCATGAAGATATAAATGTTTCTTTAAAAAATTGTAAGATATATATGTATCCACTTTCTCACTATAACATGCAGTTATTAACCCTTTGCCTGCCAAATTAATATCACTGCTTCGATAAGTGTTAGACTTTTTTTATTCAATATCCACCATTAAATTTTAACTGCAACGTGTGACTAATCACACCGAAGGCTATGCGTTCATTATGTATATCAAATATCACTCTTCAAAGTTAGTGATGGTAATTGAATAACAGAGTCCCTAAATTCAGCACCATTGTTTAGAGCGTTAGGGCCAGCAAAGGGTTAAACTTAGTGAAAAGTCATTTTTAGGAAACTCGACATACTATATTAGACACAGCATGCTGTGATCAGGATGCAAAAATATAAAATTTGTAGTGAAAAATGAGCACTTTTGCTAAAGAATTTTTAACGTCGCATGCGAAAGCTTTAACAAAATTTCATTTGAATAATGTAATAAATAATAGTATTCAGCTAATTATATGAAAAGCCCAAACAAAAATCGTGTAAATTCAAAAAGCTGTAAGTTTTTCGCAATCGAATGCACTGAATTTCAATTCTTCTTAAAAATTAGGAAAATGATAAGGGGTTTTATCAATGTTTATTTACAATCAACAAACACTGTATCACCCTTGATTGAACCAAAATAAAAATGTGAGTAAAACTCTTTTATTTTTTTTTTGAGAGAGAGAGGAACTCAGTAGCAATTCATTCTATCGAGTACAATATTTTGAATTTATGAAATAATTGTTCGGGATTTTCATATAAGTAGCTCAATACTTTCAGTTATTAAATTATGTAAAGGAAATCTTGCTAAAGCTTGCGTATGCGCAGTTAAATATTATTTGGTAAAAATGCCCATATTTCATTAGTTATTTAATATTTTTGCATTCTGATTACAGTATATTGTGCCTAAAGCAATATGTAAAGTTCACTAAAAATGGTTTCGCAATGGGTTTAATACCATGCATTTGATAGTTAAAAATGAGACAAAATTATTTGAAATTTTTTAAAGAAACCGTTATATCTCCATGAATATACGTAGTAGCCTCATAAAAATTTATGCAGATTGTAAGAAGAGGTCTCATATGCTATATAGCCAAAAAGCATTTCAAGCACTACGCTTTACCGAATGCATGCTCCCAAACATTTTTTCTTTAATTTTTTATGGGTCCTTTTTTTTTGCTCTCGGGGCAAAATTTTCACTGATGTATGAAATGTATAACATATTCTTCACACTCTTGAAGTTTTAAGATGATTAGTCCTGTACCTTTTGCGATATTTGTCAAAATGTCTGAAATCGAAAGTGTCCGGTCATTTATGGAAAAGTAGAGTAGCATAGAAAGAAAAGGAGAAACAAGTCGAATCTGCTGTAAAAGAAAACAAAAGTTAGAAAATATGATTTTGGGAAAGGGGCTTTTTAAAATTATTTTCAGATTTAAAAGGAAAATAAACTGCCTTTTTAAAGAAAAAAAAAAACATACATATGTTTTAATGTCAGTTAAATAATCTATAAAATTTCATACAGATGCATGTTGTTGATTAACTCACAACGAAATTCGATAATATTCTGCTTATAAGATTAAAAAAAAAAATGTATTTTTTTAACGCTTAGTTATTATAGAAATATTTAATAATGAAAGTAATAAAATACAACTAAGAAAATATAATAAAAATTATAAAACTATTTTGGACTTGTCAAAACTTTTTCTGACGTAATAACTAAATATGACATGAACGATTAGAAAAGTAAGTACAAAACTTTGAACAAACACCATAAAATTCCAGAACTCGCAAAAATTGTTTCGGGTCGAAAGAAGACACGACCCTTCGTCAAGCGAACAAAGTAGGCACGAGTGCTGCAATCAAAGCGGATGGATATCCAAATAGGACAAGGAAATAATAGAAGTTATGTTAGTTTTAGAAAATTCATAACAATGATCCTGGACCCAGCAGTGGGAAGCAATAGATGATTTGGAAATCGCCTCATTACGAACATTTCGACGGTGCTAATTTATTCTACATTTCGAATGCCTGTTAGTTTGACCCATATTATACTTAATATAACCCAAATTACACGAGGAACACGGAATGAAATAAATGCCTTATCGTTTTTCAGTAGGCATGGGATCTTTAAGAGAAGATAATTTAATTTTGTTGACGAATTTGTAAACGACAAAATCAAACGGTGAAAGAATTTTAGAAATTTTAAAAGAAAGTGATGAATAAAAAGATTAAACAACTGGGATGAGATCGTGATCGTTCAGTTTGGAAACAGAAGGTTTAGGATTTTTAAATTTACACAAAGCTTTATCGACGATAGAGGGATTAATAGCCTCGAGAAAGAGCAAGAAATTTTAGATAATTAATTTCTTTCGAAAGACGAGACGGATCAGAACAAATGTGGAAGGCTCGAAAAACATAAGTATAGAACGCAGACATTTTCTGTTGAGGGGCTTGGTTAGAGAGAGCGTGCGGCGGAAGAGAGACAGAGAAGGGATTTCTAAAGACAGTGGCTGAGAACCGATCTTTGTCTTTAGACACAAAAACGTCAAGAAAAGGCAAGGATATATCCTGTTCAACCTCAAAAGTAAATTGAATGCAAGAGTCAATCGAACTGACCAAAGAAAGTAAACTGGAAAAATTGACATCAGAGGGAACAAGAAGTGCCATCAACATCCTAAACCAGTGAGGAAATTTACGTACACTGAAGAGTTTTTCTTCAAAATAGTGCATATAAATATCGCAAAGCAAAGGAGAGAAAGGACTGCCTATTGCCCTGCTCTGATTTTAGGAACAATAAATACCATTAAAAATGAAGGCAATGTGCCTAATACATGAATGAACTATATTCATAAGCTCTTGAATTTCAATAAAAGAATTATGGAATTCCCGTAATCTCCTCTCTAAACAAATCAGAGCACTTTGAATAGGAATATTAGTAAAAAGAGATCTAACATCCAAAGAAATCGTAGTATAGTTAGAGGACAGATGCATTTAAGTTTGTCCGCAAAACCATAAGAGATTTTTACTGTATAAAGGTTAGTAATAGTTAAATGAGCAAAGGATTTAGAAAAAAAACGGAGAAGGTTATAAGAAGCCGTACCAATATTGTACACAATAGGCCAAGAGCAGAGATTGGGCTTATGAATTTTTGGGAATTAGTCGTAAGTAGTTTTGCGAGTGTTTGTTTTCTTTTTATTGTTTGATTTGTTATATTTCCCACTTTTTTTTTCTAATTTCCAGTGCATTTCATTTAAAAATTTTATTTTACCGTTGGTTTTTTAATTTATTTAACCCCACCTTTTTTTTTTCACCTTCCATTTTTTTCGTTTTTGACTCCGCCCACTTTCAGGTTTTGACCTTTTATTTTCAATTATTTGTGAGTGTTTAATCATAGCCTCCTAAACTAGATGCCTTCCACGTGGCTCGGAAACTTGGCAACAGTTCAAGCGGTAAACAACACCACCTGGTACAGATTGCGCGACTTTTTTATTCAACAGTCACCAAAAATTTTTAAAGGGGGATTTGATATATATAAAAGGGGCATATTTTGTTCCCTAATTAACTTAGAGATATAATACTGATGTCATTTTGTAAAACTTACGTTATGTTAGTATGAAAATACTGATGGAGGGTAGAATTTAAATTTATAACTCAGTATCCCATGGCCGTCTCATGTTGAAACTTACAATTATTATTATAGATAATAAACGTATGAGTAACATATAATTTTTTAAAAAACATTAAATATGTAATTTTTGAGATATTGAAGGTCAAAGGTAAAAATGTTTCAGCTTAAAATGAAATTTTTAAAAAATATACACATGTTAGATATCATTTAAAAGCATGTATTGTAACCTTTCTAATGATGCAAATCTTATACCTCTAAGTTAACTAGGGAATAAAATATGGGTAAAACTTACAATATGTTAGTAGGAAAATATTGATGGAGGGTTGCCGTTTAGTTTATAATCCAGCATATCCAGGCGGCCTCGTGTTGAAATTTACAATAATTATAGATAATAAAAGTAAAAATAACATATAATTTTAAAAAGAAAATTAAATATTTACTTTTTGAGATATTGAAATTCAAAACTCAAAATGTTTGACCTTAAAATGAAAAATTTTATTTTAAAAGTATATGTGTGTGATATATCATTTGAAAGCCTGTATTAAAAGCTTTCTAATGATACCAACCTTATATCTGTAAGTAATTCCAAAATAAAATTTGGGTACATTTGTAGTAGACGAATTTTGAAAATTTGCATTTTTTACACATTTTTGCAGCCTTGTATATAAAAAACTAAAAGAGATAGGGACTTATTAATTGGTATACATTCATTTCTCTATAGAACAAGTAAATGAGCCCAGTTTCATAAAATTTGAGGGGGTCAGTATTTTAGCTGTGTTGATTTGACATGGAATGACCCATTACATATGTATTTGTTTCTGATTATTCATACTTCTCATCCCATGATTGTACTTAAAAATGTGTTTGCTTTACGACAGTTATATATACTGCTCCTCATTTTAAACATTATTTATTTATATATTTAAGTATTAATTAAATTAAATTAAATATGATGATATAGCTTTACTTTATTTTTGTCGTCTTTAACTAATGCAAATGTATAATCCAAAATAAATTTATCGTAATATAAATGTAATGTAAAATTAAATTTTAAATTCGAGTTGTACTATTTTAAATAGATGGAATATTTTTGTTCATAAAATAAATTTAAATGTTGTATAGAATAAAATGACAGAAAAGTCTCAGAAAAATATTGCTATTTAATAAAAAATATTTTGTGAATGTTTACGTTAGTGGCAAATTTTCCTAAAGTTTGAAATTTGGAACAAAACATGATACAAGTATTATGATCTACTCGAATAAAAGGACGTCTACTATTTAAGGATTAAGTTTGAAAGGCGTCTACATATTAAAATTTGAACTAGATTTCAAATTATTAAGAGTAACATCTAAATTGAACAAAATATGCATATTCTATATTCAAACTTGCGACCGAACAACAAGTTTCAAATCCTTTTGATCCAAAGCTTTAGAATCAATATCATTCGAAGTTTCTGTACAACTGAATTACTTTTGCATGTTTATGTTCTGAATGCTTTTATTAACGTTTTACTCAGACAAAAATATATAAATATCATTTGCATTTTCAAAAAATGATATTTCTACAATTTTATTATATGGTTGGTTGATTGGGTTTTACGTCGCACTAGTGCTGCGCAATGGGCAATTGGCGACGATCTGGGACTCACCCCTAGAGGTGGTTCGGAGACATGCCATCACAATTTTGATCTTCCACAGAAGAGATGGCTCTCCCGCTTCGGTGGCCCCCAGAGGTATAAGTTTTGATGGGAACATGGAGGACAGTGCGGCCACGACAGTGCACCATCCATCATTAGTGTACACGACGGTATTTAGGTGGCTCGAGTACCGAACCCGCAATCTTACAACTACGAGCCCGGCGCTCTACCGACTGAGCTACGGCGGCCGTTTATTATATGAAATATAAATCATGAAATCAATATTTAAAAAAAATTATCTATATTACTGTAAAAAAATATTGTTACGTCCGATTCATAAATTCTTCCTATGAAATATGCACAATTTGAACTTTTTTCATTAAGTGTTTTAGGTATTTATAAAAGAAATCATAGTACATCGGAGAGGATAATATAGGTAAACTTCAGTACCATATGGGAAATTTCATTATTTCATTAAATATAATGCAATTTTAAACTAGTTGGCATAAGTGGATTCTACTCTTTTTCCTATCCTAATATCTGTTCTCATAATTTTCATAAATTATGGGAATACGAAAAGTTGGTGTGAAAAAATTGCCCTCTCCTGAGGGTACCTAAAGTGACATAACCGCGCGATACTTAAATTGATAGGCGCGATAACTAAAGTGGCATAAACGTTTCTAAGGACAGTCCCCATTTTTTCAAATGTGTCCACAGAAATACGTTTCGCCAATGGAGGACCCCATTTTTAATACTTTGTCTTATTTTGTGCCCTACTTTTAATGTTGCGATACCAGAAAAAATATATACTTTCATGGGTGTATTTATAATGTTCGTATTACGTTATGTCCGGAGTCTACTTCCAACATATTTTTGCGGAATATAGTTGTTGTTTAATTATTTCCAGAGGCGGAAAGTATCATATTTTGAATCACTTGTGCATTTATATATACAAGATAACAGATGCAGAATAGATAGGTTTCTATACCATGACCAAAGCTTCGGAATAATATATCGAAGTAATCACAAAGATTATATAATTATTAAAGTTATTACCGAAGGGATTTTTATGTATCACAGAGTCAGATTTTGAAAGCTTATAATTCTTTTTATTCTTGTACAAGGACTAAATGTGAAGCTATTGTTGAGAATATTTTTGTCCCTTTGTATTTAAAAATTTGAAATGTGATAAAACATTTTTATTTATACATATTTATCTAATACTAGAATTTGAGAATATATCAAACCATGCTCATTTTATAAGTCATTTATCATTTATTTGATTTTTCTTTATGATAAAATAATATTTACTATATCTATACATTCGTTAATATATATATATATATATATATATATATATATATATATATATATATATATATATAATTTCGAATAGTCGACAAAGATTTCTAAATAGACTGTTGAAATTCTATTGGCTTCTGCCCGTGCATAGAATGTTCAAATACAACAGTATTTCGCTCAATTCCATAAATGAAACATTAAAACTGTTCAAATTTCTTTAAAATCATTTATTCTTGGAATAATATCTACACAGACTGATAAAAAAATTAACTGGCAAACTGATCAACCTGCAAATGGAAACCATTTCGATGTTATAATTTTTAGATTGCTCATACTTCAATCTTCAAAACATCTAAAAACGCCAAAAAGAAATAGAGATAAATTTTTCACGATTACCAAAGCTCATCATGCTTACAGAAGGACAGGGAACGAAATGAAACTACTGATGTAGTCTCTTTAAATAAAGTAAAAGAAAAATGAAACAAATTCTTAACTAATTGTAGAAACGCTATTAAAAATTCGTACTATGGATAATTAAAGGGCAAAGTCTTTTAACGTCCAATTTGGAAAGGAGTTAGAATGGAGACAGATGTTCATGAATTATTATTATTATTATTATTATTATTATTATTATTAATATATTCTTAATATCAAATAAAATTTGGTATTATTATGAATTGAAGGGTTAAACTTTCCTGTTGCTATTTATAGCAGAATGTTTAGCGAATGTTAATTTTCTTTTTATGCAATGGTATACATATCTTACGAACTTTTAATTTTGTGCGTACTCAGACCAGTGAAAAAATAATTAGCATTTAAGAATTTGTTCGTTATTATTTAAACTAATAGTAATTCTAAGCAATAGTACGACGATTGTAAAACAGCATATTGTAGCATTTTAAACATTTTAAAACGCAAGGTAAGTTCTACGTTTTTAATTTCACAAACATTGTTAAAGAAAAAAAAATCACAAAACCAGAAATTATAATAAAAGTTTCCCGTTATTTATATATCAAAAGAGGAAATGTGAGTGTAATTTTGAGAATGTTAACACTAATATTAAACAACTTAAATTAACTGAAGTTTTGCTTTTTGAAGAAACTCTTACTTTACCATCAAAATGTAAAAATAAAAAATATATATATTTATACACATATATTTTAATTTTAATAATGTTTTATGAGATTTTTATTTCTAAACGTAAAGATAAAAACTGAGAAAGAAGCAAAAACATAATAAAAGAAAAAAAAAAGAAAAATTGTGAAAGGAATTTAAATTAAAATGTTTTTACTATTTTAACTCTGGCATGCATATTTAATTCACTATACGGTATTTAGCAAAAAATTGAAATACAAACTTATGTAGAAATTAAACATCGTAACTAAGGTCATATATGTAAATGATATTAAACAAAACTTAATTAATTCTAAAGAGCTGGAAGCTAAAGTACAGATAAAATGACATTATTAAACTATTTTAAAATAAAACTAAGCTTACTAAACAATAAAAATAAGTTTAACCACTTTTAATTAAATCGACAGAAAAAAAAAGCGACATACAAAAGAATATTTAAAGCATAATGCACTTAGTAACTAAAAACTAGTTTTGTCTTATAGAGTATGTGTTAAATAATGTTATAAGTGATGAGTTAGTCATTTAGTGAATTTATGTAATGCAAGTTTAATTTGACATAGTTTCAATAACTTGGAATAAAATGACCTCTTTGTAGCGCATATTTATTAAAAAAGTTACATTTTAAAATTGATAAATATTTATAATAAAATTTTCTATATGTTTATATATGCTTTTACGATCTGCTTATAACTTGTATGAAGTAGGAACCAACATTTTCAAAATATAACGTTAATTAGCATTTAAACAACTTGACTAAGAGCAGAGCCTGATTAAGGGGGAAGCACACATTATCTCCGCTCTCACCGGAATATTTTTACAATTATTTTTTACTTCATGTCATAGAAATTCCACGCTTTGACGAGAAAATATTTTTTATAAAAAATGAACGCTGTAAAACAATCCAATTTACTCACCGTTATTAGACACCAGAATTCTTTTAAAATAATTTTTAATGAGAATTTTCTGTTTATTATAGGAGGAAAGTATTTGTTAAAAAATAACGGTGTAAGTATAAGTAATGTGTGCTTCCCCCTTAATCAGGCTCTGACTAAGAGTCATAATATTTAACTAAAACTAATAAAAATATCTTTTTAATATATTAAACTTTTCTTTTGTAATAAATCATTCTGCTCTCAAATTTAATATAACATATATATGTAAATTTAATATAAATAAATTGTAAAATACTTAGGTATTATTTTTTAATACATTTCAACGATACATTAGTTCTTAATGCAATGGGCTAAACGTAATAAATATTTGTGTACATGCGCAACAGAGTGTGCAGATTTCGATTTCTAAAGAAAAAGAAATTAGTACCAAATATCTATCCTGGAATAAAGTTTGGCGCTGAAAGCGTAATATGTGTAGAGACCTTGAATAGAGAGAGAGACTGGGCACTCAACAAAAATGGCGGATATTCGTTCAAAGGCAACCCGAATGCGCCGTAGAACGTAATATAATTTTACCAGCGTCTAAAACTTTTATTTTAAGGAAAATCTTGGGGAAAAAAACAGTTCTGTTTATCTCCCTGGAGCCACGTAGACGCCAATTTAACAATTTCAGGAGCAAGCAAATTTTTTGATTTAAAATCAGCAGCTACCAGAAATTACCAGCAATATTAAAAGACAAGAAATAAATTAAGTAGACTTATGCGTTGTTCAATGTTTTGAGGTATGACGACGAAAATTTTTTTGTGTAAAATGCCGGTAGTTTCACATTGAATTAATATGTCTGGATGTCTGGTAGTCTTCTTTGTTATTTTAAATTACATGTGGCGCTAATTTCAGTAAAATACCAAATAAGATAATAAATAATACATTGTTTTAGTTTTGTTAATGATACTCATACCTTCCAATGTATAACGTGCCATAAAAATGTGTATTTTACATGGAAATCTCATAAGCTATCTTTCCTCTTAAATAGATGGACATCTTAACCAAATATTGGAGTAAGATGCCGAAATGAAAGCGTTAAGGAAAATTTTTAGCTACAATTTTTTTATATTTTTGAAGCTAAATATATTTTTAATAGGTACTCAAATGTATAGATTTTCAAAAGAAATTAATAAATAAAAAATGTAATCAACAGAGATTTTACAAAGATATGACACGAAACAATTGTTGCGAGTCCTTGTATTTTATAGCGTTTATCCAAAGTCTTGTACTAATTAATTGAACCATTGTGTAACCTCAAGCGTGTTGACAGACTTCCTAATTAAAGACAATTTTAATCCTCGTTTATAAATGATATTGAAAATAAAGATTTTATAAAAAAATAAATTTTAATGAAAAATATTAAGAATTCTTTTTAAACATAAGTTTTAAAGCAAGTTAAAGAATAAAATTATTTGCGCAAAAAACTTACAAATGCCATGGCAAAAAAAAAAAAAAAAAAAAAAAATCTGGTGTGTCACTTACACGACTTTCTCTTAACCTGAAATTTAATACTATAAATAAAGGCTGGAGATTAAGAGGTAAGATAACGAGTACTGTTCTGTAAAGCTATGTTAAACAATTCAAATTAGGCTTCGGAAGAGTTTTATGTGATAATTAGTTCTCGCCCCCCTCAACCCCTCGTTTCATTAATGCACCTACATTTTTATAAAAAAAATAATTTTGTTATTGAAATTAAAAGTTTATTTAAAATTATAGACAATTTTCACACGTAACATTCCTTGAAACTTATCAATCTTGATCAAACTTTTCCAGCAACAAACGTATATTAACTTCAAAATACAACATTTGGATCTCCTAAAATTATTCGTTTTTAAGTGTCTCTAATAGACACAGACAAAGATCAAACGATAAAAATCTTGACTACGGTAATCAGGAAGTACAAAACTTGTAAATATACAAAAAACAAGCGATGAATATTTAGCTTAAAACATACATTATTTACCATATCTCTATGAGAAATTTATTTCAATTCCCGAACAGCTTTCTTGGAAATGGTATAATATTATTAGTAATGCACATCCACTAACAACAAAAAAGAATGTTACCGCTTAAGTATTTGCAGTTCTGTATATCTTTCGAAAATTTTATACAGGCCACATGGGGCATCTAAATATAATCCTATAGTAATCATACATGGTCCAGCCTTAAATATACTTCCTCCAATTTGCAACGATTGTCACACTCTTATCTAGTTTTTTTTTGTGTAGCTCTGTAAACGAACAGTCAATGATTTTCCTAACCTATTCTACATGAGACATGTTTTTATGCATATAAAAAATATATATTCGTTTCATTTGGTTTAGTGCAGTCTATAAATGTTAAACTCTACTTACCTGCAATTTCCCCTATAAACGTAATGTATTTGAATACTTTTGAGTGACCCTGTACACGAACCATCTGCTTCATCTCAACGAAAAGCTTAGAGTAGCATCCCTACATGATACACATTTAGAATACCGAGTTTGGAATTTTTGCTACTATTTGTTCTTGAGATATGTTGAAAACGCACACACAGACCATTCGCTAAAAACATGATTTTCGTATTCAGGGACCTCCGAACATGTAAATATAACAAAAACTCACTTTCGAAAATTTCACTGTAAAACAATACTTTCTCTACCTTATGGGTAAGAGAAAGTAAAAAAAGAATAATGAAACTAAGCTACATATTGATAATAACCAGGTTTAGCTTTTTCTCACTATTTCTTCTTACCCTGTATTTTTATAAAAACAGATTATAACAGCTTAATGTGTAAGATAAGAGGCTGAATTTAAACATTTAGAAATTGCTTAAAAAATTTTTGAAAAATTGTTCAGAAACAAATTTTATTTGACATATTATTATGTGAAAGAACTACCGCATCTTGAATTCTCCGTTATATTTCAGGTACGTTCATAAAACATTAAAGGTTTTTGTTAAAGTTAAAAATTTATTGCAAATTGCTTACAGAATTTTCGTGTACACAATTCTTTGCAATTTATTATGCAAATTTTGGGTAGCGTTGTATAATCATTATGAATTCTATACATATCACATAGCGTATTTAAATTTTAGCCCAGTTCAAAAATGCATTAAATAATATTAAATACACGTAGCAGTTTTTAACTATAGCCCTACATTCAAATTCTTTTGTGCGATCCTATAAGCGAATAGTATTGCTTTTGATATCATATTCTACATAAACAAGTTATTGTACGAAAAAAAAAACATAAGTTAGTTATCTTTAGTGCAGTCTAACGATGTTAAAATCTAAAAAAGTGAAATTTAGAGCATAAAGTGATGCATCTGAAATGTTTTATATGTCCTTGTACACAACTATTTGTCCATTTTCAATAAAAACCTTTAAATAATATCCTCATATGATACAGATTTATAATACCGAATTTGGATTTCTTTATTTTACCTCCAACGCAAGAAAGGGATAGGTTCTATATTTGTATCACTTCTATCTGTGGCGTTGTAGCTCCGAAATAGATAGATGTTTAGACCGATTTCTATACTTTTTTTTTTTTAAGGATAATGCTAGCTTAATAAGAAAGGTCATTAGCTATGTTTCACGAAAATCTCTCTAGGTACTAATCTGCTTAATAATAAAAGTCCAAGTTTCTCGAAACTAACAAATAGGTGCACAAATAGATTGAAATAAAGAAAATAAATTTTTGTAATTGGTTTCGAGGAATGAATAAAATAACGGAAGAAGGGGGATTTTAAGGAAGGCGACGTCGCAACTGCAGCAATATATCCAGAAAAAATAAATTTTATTCGTGATTTGAAAAAAAAAAAAAAAAAGATAATTTAAAAAATTAGATGTAATCTAAGAACTGTCACTTGACATTTGACAGTTTTCTATTTCGGACCCTGCTAAAACCTGCCAAATTATGATCAAAATATTAAACTAAATTAGAGGAAAAAAATCTAAAAAAGTAGTTAAAATAATTATAATAAATAATAATATTAAAAAGAGTAATATTTGGAAATATCGACCAGTAGTTTGGCGAAGGCCGACTAGTTACTGATTAATTAAAAGCAAACTTTTTAAAAATACGGACGTGTGATGTTTGAAGTCACTGTCTTTGACATCGTAGCTCTCAAACATGCAAGCCGATTTTAATGCGTTTTGTTTTGATCGAAACCTACTTTTATAGAAATGATTCACAGTATATTCGATGTTATTCATTTCCTAAAGCTTGATTTACACACTAAACGTGTATTTATAGTAAAAAATAAATTTCGAAAAAGCAATTTATCCCCTGCCCCATTTGTTTAAACAAAAGTAAAAATGTACGTTTCAAAGAATAAAAACTTGTTTTTGTTACACTGTAACACATATTGTATTCGTATATATCTGTAATTTATACCCTAAAAGAAGGATTAAACTAGTTGGCATAGGTCTCTGCTCAGTTCTCCAACATATATTTGTTACAAATTTTTACAACACAGCAGATCATATTCATGTTAAGAGAAATGAATTTGACCGATCGCCCTACTCAGTGACTGACTGAAAACCTCTACTTATAAACTACCAACCGTTTAGTTCGATATATTTACCTTAATTTATTAATTAATTTTATTGGGGTCAGTTTTCTATTTTTTATTTCTTTCTATTTCGTAATATTTTAAATGCAAGGATTCCCATAATGCGAGTTTGTGTGAAATATTGCTCTATTCTGCTATGTTAAGAAAATCTAAGATTTCGATTAACTTACAAAATTTTCAAATTAGAATATTCGTAGCCAAAGAATGCCGTATTCTGCCATGTTAAGAAATTCGTAATAACTTACGAAATTTCAAAGTATTATGTTCACCGTTAATAGTGTTAATCCCATCATCAAAACTGATATTTAAAAGCTGGTCTGACATAATTACGATAGAAATATTGCTTTTAATACGCATTTAAGCAGAATTTTGCCTTATTTTGCCATGCTAAGATATTTATAAACTTTAAATAATTTACAAAATTTTTAAAGTTGAATGTTCATAGTTTATGATGCTCATCATAACCGATAATAAAAAGCTCGTCTGACATTTTTCGATAAAAATATTCCTTTAAATGAATGTTTAAGTGAAACTTCACCCTATTCTCTCATGTTAAGAAAATCGCAAATTTAAACTAACTTACGAAGATTTTAAATTAGAATGTTGAAAATCAATAACGTACTTGCTAGTGTCATAAGTACTATTTTAAATTTGTTACGACTTGTTTACGACGTTCTTGAGATATCGTGTACACAGACTAACAAATTAACACACTAACCCTCCATATCAATTTTGCTATTTTCAAATTCCTCACATCTGAAAACGTGAAAAAAGTCAAAAACCGATGTCGAAAATTTTCACGATTACCTTAGTTCACCATACCTATAGTATGATGGGAACTAAAAAACTGTGTGCGCGTAAGATTGAAGTATAAATTTCTATAGTGATATAAATAGAATAATTTAAAAAATAATGTGTCTAATTTCTTCGTGCAACCCTGCATTCAAAATATCAACAATGTTCATATCATTTTCTATAGAAGACATGCTTTTGTCTTCTATAGAAAACTTACGATTACGCGTATTTTGAATTATTGATATTTTCAGGCTGACAAGTATTTAGGAAAACACACTTCTTAACGCATAATGCACGTTTAGTAGAGTAAAGAATGTAATGTAAATTTTTTCTGCTTACGAAGATTTCTGTTGTGAAATTCAGAGAATGGAAGGCAATATATATGAGTGAAACTTTGCACCGAAGAAGTAATGAATAGAATGCAAGCGTTAAGGAAGAGATTTCTTTTTTTAAAGGAGAATTCTCTTTTAATTTTATTGTTCGATGCCCAACACTATAACTAAATACGCGTTTGTCGAATATCGGAAGAAATGCTTTCAAACTCTGTTGAAATGGTCTAAACAATTTGCTTATGTTATGTATTTGCTTTTGTTTGGAAGACCCGTTTAATGTGGTTACAAAGCATTGCTTTAATATATTGATCCAGATTTGCAACAAAAATACATGTCGGAGTTTTAAGCATAATTTTCTACTCCAATTCATTGCAATCACTTACTTTTTCCTGTTCCTGGTCTTTTACCATCTTCTGTGACGATATACTTAATGGAGATTATACCTTACATTATATCGTTATCAACAATATTGTACTCCATTTCCCTCGTTAAATCTAGAATCTCGTTAAATGCGGTTCGTTATAAGCGGATTCCACGATATTTTCTTCTGCTTGCTTCTGTTAATGTTTTTGCCAGTGAAAACTAATTACCGGTTATTAATAACTTGTCCTATCGAGTTCTGTGCACAAAAACACCCTTAATCTTGTTTTATTGATGTTTTAAAGCCCTTTAAATATATATTGAGAAATTGTGAAAGCCGTTTACTTTCTGTAATATTTATTCTTAGAAAATATCTCAAAAAGTTCACTTTCTATTTATGCTTTTCCCCTTGCAAAAAACAGGTTATTAACAAAAATTAATTTTTTGTACTATATTTAGTCTCAGCGAATTAGATGTACAAAACGCCGTAAAGCTTGATTTATCCACAGATCGTAAAAGCTGAACTTACTGAATTGTTTATCTTTTAGACAAATCGATTTACGAGCAAAAACTGATTTTTTCGGATAATAATCTGATTTTCTTTAGATTTTCAGGTGTTTTTTCAGATCTATTGCTAATCACACAAAAACATTTTATTCCTGATTTTCATTAAATTAGTTAAACAACTCATATTCAAAATATTAGAATAATTGAGAAAAAGTAATAAGAAAGAAATTATTTTCCATTTATTTATTTTTGATACTAAGTAAATGCAATTAAATTTTTTATAAATTAAATCTGGAAAGTTTAGATAAGATTTTAACATTTACAAAATATAAAATACAATAAATTAGGTATACAATATAGTTTTCTGAAACACATCAAAATATTAGAATAAAATTTAGATTGGTTCAAAATATTAGACTATTTTATTTCACGCAAAAATATTACCTTATGAATATGAAGTAAATGGTAGTTAATATTTTGTAGCATCCCCTTTAGCTTTAATAACAGTGTACAATCGATCTTGCATACTATATACAAGATGTTTACAAACATTTCTATGGATATTAGCCCAAATAGACTTTATACGTGCCACTAACTCAGTTTTACTTGAAGGAGGATTTTCTTGACGTTTTTCTTCATTATACCCCATAAGTTTTCGATCGGATTAATGTCTAGTGAGTTTGGTGGCCAAGGAAATACCTTAATGTTGTGTTGGTGGAACCAATTCTTAGTTGACACCGAGGTATGCGGTAGCGCTATATCTTGTTGAAAGATGAAATCGTCTTCAAGTAAATCTTCTGATGATCGAATCATGCAATATTCCAAAATTTCTTAATATATCTTAGAGTTAACCTTTTCGTAGACGATGCATAACTTTCTAGGTCCTTCTGCGCTCATGCAACCCCAACCATGACACTAGCAGCAAATTTTACCGAACGTTTAAGGCATTCTTTATGAAATGCTTCTTGCTTCATTCTCCAAACTCGAATATCTTGATTACCATATGAAACATAAAACATACTTTCATCACTAAATAATATTTTTTGTCAATCTTCTTCGCTCCATAAACGTCTTGATTTACACCAATTCAATCTTATACGCATTTGTTTTCCAGTCATGAGAGGTTTTGTTTTCGGTACACGAGATTCAAACTTAAATTTATGGAGACGTCTTAATGTTGTGGATGTAGAAACTTCAACTCCTTCTTCTTTCCATTTTCGGTGCAAGAGTCGCACATTTTTAAAACTGTTTTTCTTAACCATACGCTTCAGTTTCCTGTCATCTCTAGCAGATGTTTTCTGTTTCCGGCCGCCATTTCGGCGATTATTTTAAAATTTTCCATTTTTAAAATATTGCGTTAAAATTTTACTAGTGCTTGATTGCGAACAATGTAAATAATTCGCTATATAACACAATTTTTTAACGCGCCGATACAAATCAACCATACGAAGTTTAACAGATTCAGGAATATCACTCACACGACCCATTTTAAGACGAAAAAGCGAACAAACTGCAAAAAGAACACTGATTTTAAATAAAATTGTCTGAATTTAATCAATGATGCCACCAGTTGGGAATTGGTAATAATTAAAGGAGAATTAACGTGAAATATTCTAATATTTTAAACCACTTGAATAAATATTCTAATATTTTGACTTTTCAAAATATTTTTTTTTTCAATTAATCTTTTCAAAAATGATATTAATTTTAAGATAATAAATAAGTTTAATAAACAATAAGTTCTTAATAAAAATATCGTTTGCATATTTGAATTAAAGGGTATTAAATTACCAAACGATATTTTCAATTTGTAAAAAAATGTAATTATTCTAATATTTTGAATATGAGCTGTAGAATGAACTCTTCGTTATCGTAAATTTTTATTTATTATACCATAAATAATTTCGAATTACTTTAATATCTGTATATATATTACCTTCAAGATACAAGAGTTTACTGTGCACCAGGTATCTGAAGATATAGATAAGACAAATCACTATAAATTGAAGAACTTATTTTGCACTTTCCTTGTAAATAAATATATCTACACAAAATCAGTATCATCATTCAACTTCGAGAATGGTAGATGCTGATATTTATTATCATAAAGGGAAAATGGAACCGAAAAAATTACTTTTGACAAAATAATTTTTCCCTAGGTTCTGTTTTGACATATGATCAATTTCACGTAATAATTCAGACGTTGAAATATAATTTTTATATTCTTCTGTATATAAAGAAAATAGTATTGGATTCTTGAAAATATTTTACTTCCAGTTTTTGATGAAGTTACATGTTTTGAGATCTCCTAAATATGATTTGACAATTTTTAGAAAATATCTGTCTGTATACATGTTAGCAAAATGTTGTGAACGCTGCATCTTGTGAAAGAATGCTCGTAATTCCACGAATATTTATATTTAGTTGTACCAGCATATAAATTATTGCTGATAAGATTTTGGCATATATCACCCAAGAAGTGGTAGTTTTATGCTGCCCTTCCCTCATTTTTGAGAAGGCTATATCTCAGCTAATATAAAGTGTAAACGCATTGAACATTATACTTGAGATAGAGGATGATTATTATAAAAAAACTATGCTTATTCAATTAGTGTGCATGTTATGGTCAATGTGATTAATTGGTATTTATTAATAATAACTGGTGTTTATTAATAATATCCAAATAAGCCGGTTAAAGGGAATAATTTATGAGAATTCATCACATTGAGCGGTTATTATTAATAATTACCAGTAAAGTTTGGTTAAAATGAATAATGTTTGAGAATTTATCACATTAACCGGTTATTATTAATAATTACCAAAAAAGTTTTTTCAATGCAATAATTTTCAACTCATTTAGCTAGAGATTTCCATTACTGAGGTATGACTATAACTGAACAAACTTCCTTGATAATTATTAATAATAATCGGTTAATGGGATTAATGTTCATTATTTAATCACATTCACCAAACTCCTTTGGTAATTATTAATAGTAACCAGTTAAAATGATTAATGAGCATTAATTATTCACATTCCCTGAAAGAGGCGGTTATTATTATAATCGCTGGATATTATTAATAATTGGATTTATAATTTTAATTGTAATATCCATATCGGCTGATGGATGGCACTGCAATGCTGAGATTTACCTCATTTAGGGAAGTTTATATCTCATCTTGTATAAAAGCATTAAATTTGATAAATAGGACTGGTATTTTGAAAAGCTGCGCAGTATTAATTAAAATGCTAATAAAACGATAAGGGGCGCTATTATGCTGCAGATTTTCCGATTTACGGAAACCCCAGCTTCTATAGCGTGTAAATTTACCAAACTTAATATATAAGATGACTTTTTATGAAAAAACTAGTGTGATTCAATTTGGGTGCATATGGACCGACAGTAGCGTTGTTGAACAGTTCTCTTTTTTTTTTTTCTTTATGTTTTCGGTAGTTTTTCCAACCAATTAATATATTAGAATGATATATAAGAAAGTTTTGTGAAAGGCACAGAACACTGTTTGCGCTTTTTATTCTCGTATTAATTGCTTTTTGTTATGTATAGCGACTTCTTTTGTGTGTATAAAAATATATTTACAGTTATCATTACTTAAAAAAAAAAAAAAACTTTTAATTTAATTTGCAGAATCATATTTTTTAAAAACATTTTTATTAAATCATATTCATATTCATATTCTTTTTTTTTTTTTTTTTTTTTTTTTTTGGTATTGATGTTTTTTAAGTTGCCCATCGATCGATATATTTGCAGAACAAAAACTTGAAATTAAATAAAAAATATGTGTAGTATTGATTTACCTTCGCAATTGCAAGATCTCTGCGTTTCTTATGTGAAGTTATAAAAGACTACAGTTCGCCTATCTTTCATTACAATTAATTATATTATTAAAGAAAATAGCTATGTAAAATGCCCCATAATTAAATCACGGAGTATGAACTTTTTTTTTTTTTTTTTTTTTTTTATCTTCCTTCATATTATTATGCTTCAAAAAGTAATCGAAAACTTTGTAAAATACTTTTCTGAAAAATAACTAAAACAAAGTTTTTTTTTTTTTTTTTTTAATAAGGGAGATATAGGAAAAAACCTATGATAACGACTGATATTTTACATATTTAAGATTATGTTTTACATACCTAATATTGCCATTACGATATCTTCTTTGAGAATCTCAATGGTTCCCCTGGAGAGAAAATAGAGGGCCGTTAGGACGTCACCCCGGTGCACCAATGTGTCCCCAGGGGGCGCATGCGTAGTCTTAAACTTTAGGGAAAGCGCCCGCAGGCAGCCGGGGCTCGCCCCTTTGAACGCGGAGCAGTTATTGAGCAAGTTCCGATTCAGGTGAAGGCATATGTCCGCTTGCAGGCAGTCCGGAAAACCTTTTAGGACCTACAAAAATTAAAATAATGTATACGAAATATAATATAAATATACAATTTAAAACAGTAAAATAAATAAATAAATAAGCGTTTCATTACTTTTTACTTATAAGATTCGAATTTTCATTTTTATCTTTTTTATTTACTTATTTACTTAGTTATCAATGATATTATAATTATTTTCTATAAAAATATTTTTATAGAACTTTAACCATTTTTGTTTAGCATTCACAAAAAGTTTTTTTTATTTTATTTTATTTATTTTATTATATTTTAAAAATTTTTAGCCGCGTGAAATTGACACAATTTTCACTGGGAAAACAACCGTAAAGGTTCGCATAGTTATTTTTCACGAATTCTAAAACTCCCATTTGCAAAAGTCATAATATGATTTGTAAAATACATTAATATTTATCATTATTTTTAATACAAAAAAGAACTATTTTCTTGCTTCTTTTCAATTATTTAACAGTTAATTGTAATACAATGAAAGACATATTGTAGATATCATGCATGGCATAGACTTTTTGCTGATTTTATATATTCAATTTGTTTTGTTCTATTACGTTACGTTTTGCAAATATCGGCTTTGCAGATGTCGATATCGTGCATTAGCGCATATCAACAGCTGTATCGCAACACCTTGATGAAAGTCTCAAATCTGGAGTACTTTCCGGAAAACTTACTTTAAAACGACGTTGACTGAATATTGGTCGTTCTTTATTGTAGTATTGACCATTATTAACCATTCTTTAACGTAGCATTTCAGATTGCTGAACACAAACCGAAGTCTGCATTCAAGAAATCAGCCGAAGTAACCCTGAACTGGTTCGTACATAATAGATGTACTGTATTTGTATGATATGTGAAATATATATATATATATTCTATTTTGTCACCAAAAGCCCTATTTATAAACACTTCGTAAGGCACTTCATTAATTTCGTAGAAATTGTGGGGTTTGCGAAGGTTTAAGGTCGAGGTCAGTTAGAGATTGTGGAAGGCCGAAAGATTTCCTGATATCAAGATCAAATGGGTTACTATCAGAACGCCACTAGACAGCACTGGTTAGAGGTGTTTGTTTAGTAAGATCAGATCATACAAATTCAGATAGTAGCGAATAGCCCTGTCCTCCAAACTTAAGTCAAATAAATCTATATTTGATTTTTATATTAAATCTTGTCTCTACTTTGTTAAGTTATTTATAGAATCAAGATGTCGACTTAATACAACGTAACCTTCTAGTTTCATGTTGTAATATATGCTTAATTTAAAAAAAAAAAAAAAAAAATGAAAATTTTAATTTACGATAGTACAATTCCATAAAATTTAGATCATGAATATCTCAAAAAGGGTAGGTAACAGAGAAAAACGGCTTGCATATTGAAATTAGTGTGATCTGAAAGCGAGGAATGCTTTTAATTTTTTAGTTATATTCTATTGTGATGCCTTTCGTTATATAAAGAGTTTAGAAAAAAAAGAAATATAACAAGTTATGCGAGTTTAAGAATAGTTTATTACACTAGTCTCATAAGTTTTATAGTTCAAGCTAAAAATGCATTGCAAATAATTTTTATTAAAATGTAATTGTTTTTATTGAGTATGGGTTTTGTGAAAGGCAGAAAAACATGTTTTGTTAAAAAAAAAAAAAAAAAAAAAAAATCAATAAAAATCTTTCACTAGTATCGCCCAGTGATCGAAACTCGACCACGTTTTTGCAAAGCAAAGTAATTGCCTTCTAGTAAACGGAATTAAATTGCAACACAGCAGCGTCACTTGTCGGCCGATATGCATCCAAATTAAAACAACATAGTTTTAGATAAAGTCCATATCATATATCTTGTTTGGTGCTTTTATGCACTACAGAAGCTGAGATATAGCCTTGACTTAAATAGGGTGAATCACAACATACCAGCACCACCTATTGGGTGATATATTCCAACAGCTCTAAATCAGTCTCTAACCAATTATCAATCGTACTTAAATTTTGGCCTTTGGTTCATGAGATACTACAAAATTACCCTAACACATCATACACAATTAGTCATTTTCTAAAAAAGGAGCAAATCATGTTTAAGACATCTCAAAACATGTAAATCCATCGAAAACCGGAAGTCAAAAATATTTACGAATCCAATACTTTCTTCTATATCATTTTGTATGACAGCTCCATCTAAGATTAACATAAACAAAAATTTAATCAATGTATTTTCTCATAAAATTCGGTGCAATTTTCATCAACTGATGCTGAGATGTAGCAATGAGAAACACCGCATAAAGTATTAACAATAAAAATATTTTTTGATTAATATGTACTCACACATCAAGATTCGTACATTTATATAGGACAGAATCTGAGATATAGCTTTCTCGTAAACGGAAAATATTGCTGAATAGCAGCGTCACCTGCAGTCTGATATGCACTCAAAGTGAATCAGCGTAATTTTACCTAAGAACCATCTCACACGCAAAGTTTCGTACATTTATTTATTATGTATAGAAGCATATAGTCTTCCCCAAGATGGTGTTAAATTGCAACTTAACACATTCGCGACTGCTGACGTGAATTCACGTCATTTTAACTTTTAAAGCCAATTGCCGTTGACGTAAATTCATGTCTTTTCAGATTCTGTTCCTGGTTAACGCTGACGATACTTTACTATACTTTAGTATTATTTCTGTAGTATAATTACGGCATTAATTCTTCGATATTATTATAGATTGGTTCTAATATTATATGACTAATCTTCATTTCATGCTTCAGATAATTTCAAGAATAACTTTTCAAAACATTATATCTAATTTTTATCCATCTTTGAACATCAGAAGTTTGCGGCAACTAGCTTGAGTTTACTTCAGTATTCCCCAGCAATCAGTTTTAGAAAAGTAAAAATATGCCGGTCGCGAAAGTGTTAACAGTTCCACCTCTTAGCCAGTATGCACTCAAACTGAATCAGCAGAGATTTACATTATATATATATATATATATTTGATATAAGTAATAAATACGTATATTTTATATATACCTTATACTAAATTTGGTATACTGTAGATGCTGAGCCTTCCCTGAAATGAGAGGAAATTACAACGTGGCAGCTCCCCCTGTTTGGTGATATAGCCCGAAAGTTAATCAGCGCCAATTCATACCAATGTCCAACCAAATATCAAGTTCGGTTAAATTAAGTCCATTGGTTCATGAGGTAGAGTGTTCGAAAAGTTTTGCTAACTCTAAAAGCACACTTGTTCTAAAAATGGTCGAATCGTGTTCAAGAAATCTCAAAATGTGTAAATTCGTCGATAATCAGAAATTGAAAAATTTTTCGAATCTTATACTTTCTTCATATGTACAGTCGGGGAAAAAAAAAACGCAACACCCGCTGTAATTTCGTTATTAATTGACGCAGAAACATCTAATACACATCATTCAACAGGAAATTCAAAGCACTTTCTGAATATGCCGTCAAATTTTGAATTAGGGGTCATCAACATATTGAAACGAGCGGCAACTTTGATTTTTTCAATAGCAACACCCAATTTTGACTTCATTTTCGAATTTCTGAGAGTCTGGCAGTGCGGAAAAGTATATTGTTTGTATACTTTATCTTTAGTATTTATAGAGTTATAATGGAAAATGTGTTAGGGGGTTATCTATAAATGTAGAGAAATAAAATTAAGATCCTATAAGAAATAAAGAAAATTTTAATGTTTCACACCGGAAATCTTTCAGGAAAAAAAAATATTTAAATTAATAAAACGTTGCCCCGTTTTCAGTTCCTTAATTATCCTGAATTCAATTTTTTAGATTTATATATATACTTCAGTACTTTTTTAGATAATTTTACGTCTATTTAAATACATTACACTTGCGATTACTCCATACAGTACTCTGTGAAAAACGCGCAATATTTTTCATGTAAAAGTGTCTATTATGACTGTACTGATCACCAATAAGGCTTACATTTTCTTTCGTAGGTGTAACATAATATACGAAATGAAATAATATATATATATATATATATGTGTGTGTACACAACAACGATAAACTAAATCTTTTCGGATAAATTATTGTAAGTGTTCATGAAGTAAATATTAAACAATTTTAATCGCACTTACCAGTTTTGGATCAGTTGAAATCTGTGGAACTGTACGATTCGTTTTATAATTTCTATGAAAATATAATTTCTTAATTAACCCTTTCGCGACCGCTTACGTAGATTCACGCCATTTGAAAATCTGTAACTCTGTTAGTGAGCGTTTCTTTCGTAATTTGTGTGTTACATATTTCTTAAGTGTGTACCCAGTGTTCATATTTTTGCAATAAAATATACTATGGATAGAAATGTATTGATTAGAAAGAATATAATTATAATGTATATCCATTTGTAATATAATTGTGAATACAGAAAATTTGTTCTGAAATATTTTATTTTGAAAGTATAACGCCCGTAGGCGGGTCTTACTGTCATAAAGATAAAATCCTACAGTCGCAAAAAGTGTTAAAATATATTTATAAAAGGTAAAGTATGTTTTTAAAAATGTATAAAGTTAAAATGTATTAATAAAATTTTAAAGAATAAAGTGTCCTTAAATTAATAATCGCCCCCCTACAAAATAAATAAATAAGTAAATAAATAAAATAAAATAAAGCAATATATGAAGCAAATGATTAAGCCTTTTTTAACTATGACGGTAGTTAAGAAACGATTTTACAGGTCCGTCTTGCATTCCAATTCCATTCGTTTTTTATATTTGACAATTTCACATTAAACACATTTTTCTATTTAAAACAGTAAACCCCGCCTATTTAGTTAATTTTTTTCTTCTAGTGTTTGTTTAAAAGATTCAAAATTAATCACCAATTAATCGATGAAGTAAATACCACTTGTGCATATTTTTGTCAACATAAAATAAGGGGTTTAACACGAATACTCAGTGTCACATTTACTTTTCTTTAATGTATTGTTTTGTTTTGAAGAACGATGAAGGCGGGGCTTGTCTTCTTTAGAAAACAGGAATTCTTGATGCTAACACTAATGTCTAAAAATCATCATTTTTGTTTCATTTCTTTGCGTTGGACGCTGCTGTTATATAATTTGACCCGTAAATAAAAAATAAAAGTATTTTGTTTAATTTTCTTTGTTATTTTTTAAGATTTGATTCGTTATCTCATGCAAAACTGTATAAGAGACGGCCCCCTAAACCACTCCAAAAGAAAGATTTATTTATATCTCGAAAACTAATAACTGGAATGAGCTGCAAATTTGCACACCCATATTTTTCAGCATTAGGATTCATTTTATGTAAAAATTAATATAGGTCATAATTCATAATTTTTATGAATATGAATTTATTAATATTTTTCAAAATTAAAAATATTTTCCAGAATCAAAAGTAATGATGGATTATGTTTGGGTTTCTTCACTGTATCTCGTAAAAAAAAAATTATTGATCAAGTTATTTTTTATGAAGATATTAATAAAAGTTTAAAATATGAATTTAACATTAGCACCTTCAAACTTTGAACGTTTATAACTCTGTGAAAAAATGAGTAAAATATACAACCAATATACTTTTTCGCGTTGTCGCGACCCCAGGAATTCAAATATAAAATAAAAATAGGGGGTTACCATTGAAAAAATCAAAGTTGGTGCGCGTTTTAATATGTAGACGACCCCCAATTCAAAATTTCTGTTCATTTTCTGAAACTACTCACAATTCCCTGTCGAATGATACCTACTACATTTTTCTACATTGATTAGCAACGAAGGTACGTTGAGTGTTGCGTTTTTTTTTTCCCCGACTGTACGTGAAAGATATAGAAATAAACCAACTTATTTAAAAATAAGAAGTCAATTTCAGTCAGTTGAAACACATTATGTTTTAGCTGAAAAATGTGACTTCAAATTAGAGCTGACGTAAATCACACACACACACACACACAAGGGAAAAACGAAAAGAAAAGAAATTATATCATAAAAAAAAAAAAAAAAAAAAAAAAAAAAACAGAACTTTCATAAATCAAATCCTTTTTTAATTAGCGTGTACGTTCAGCAGTATAAAACTTCGATCTACCACTCATTCATTCATAATCATATTTACCATTCCAATGGTCGTTGCCTCTTAGAATGAAAAATCTGTAGTCGAGAGTTTAAGAATGCTACATCTATACAAATTACTGTGTCCATGGTTTTATTCCAATTTTAAGTAATTGCCAGATTTAACAATTTTCTTCTTTAGGAATTTTTTAATACAAAAGAATATGTGTAGGTTCAGGTGGGGTAAAGTGAGTATACTTAAAAAAATAGCTACATATTTAAAATATTACAATATTTTTGATTTTTTCTTTTTCTTTTGTATTTATTAGATGGGTACAAAGTATTTCTGCTACAAAAAGAAACAGTTGCAACATAAAAATTATCGTTTTTAACTAAAATTGTTGTTCTGCGTACAACATATGGCATATGTTATTCTTCTAAACTTCTTTTTTCCTCTTTTTAACAGCAAAATTGTAAAATATGTTTTTGAAAAATAAGATGCATAAAATATTTAAGAACAGCTATTCACCTGAAGTTAAGTTAAATTTGTTGTACTTCGTATTCTATGGGATATTTTATCATGTGGGATAATGCGAGTATAGCATTAGGCTTAACTATATGGCTAATTATCTATTCTCAGGAAAACTGTCATTATGAGAAAAAGAAAGTGGATGAAAAGCTTTGACATTCTTTTTATAAACAGATATGTGTGCAAGATCCCGAAATTACTGCCAAGTTTCAGGTTAGATATTTTCCTTTCCATAGGTACTTTTAAAGTAACTTTTGAATAGGAACTCTTAAAATAATATATTTAGAACAAAAATTCATTTATTTGAAAAGAGAATTTTTCAAGAATATTTTTATAAAGTTTGCTTATTGGAACTAAGGGACATAATTCTAAGCGAAAAAGAAGTATAGCTTTTAGAAATAAGACCCCAGTAATCTATGCAATAAGAAAAACTTTAATTTACTGATTTTTCAATCTCATACTGCACTTCATATTGTCTGAGAGAACCACGCATTTTAAAACATACAGTTAATTGAATTCAATTGCGTAAACCCATTACTAAAACCTACCTAAATAACTCACTTCAAATTTCACTTTTTGGCATTCCCCTGTCGTCATTCCCTTGGAGAAGAAAGTCATTGTTTAGAGAAAATTATCCTTATCCTTTCATGGTTTAAACAGATTGCACATGCTAATTCGCTTAATTTTACTTTTAATATTTCGTAAAGCTTCTCATTTGCAAAAAATTACTGACCTTGATCAAAGTATAATTAGTATTTAATTTGAATCTAATATGATTAGGTTATATTGATTTTGTATATATTTGTAAGTTACCAATTGCTGCAAAACATATATTTTACAATTCATATGTCAAGATAATAAATGTAAGTGAGGAGATTAATTTCATATTTTCATAAATATATTAATTATTAATAATATTACATATATAAAGAATGAGGTAAATATAGTTTTAAACAAATATTTAATTGCTTTAATATTTCCTGAAGCATCCCTGCCATGTAACAAATAACCCTCTTTCTTTTTTAAGCAACCAATAGTCTCTTTTATCAGTGTTTTCCAGTTTTAGTTTTTCGGTAAGCCATTGTGTGCAGGATGTGATGAGATGCATAATTAGTATTTGATTTGAATCTAATATGACTAGGTTATACTAATCTTATATATATTTGTACGTAACTGATAGCTGTAGAGAGTATCTTTTACAATTTATGTGTAAAGTTACAACAAATTTAATGTACAGGTATGTACGATCTGTTCTTAAACTTTTTATTACGTGATTATGACAATCTTTAAGTATTTAACATATAACAGACTGATTCTTTATATCTCATGTGTATTGTGTCCATACATTTATTGTAAATTTGAAATGCGAGATAACTTACAACACAAAGCTCCCATCTTAACGTTTAGTGTAAACAATGCAGAACTTGTCGGAATAATGATTCTGCGAAAACATGTAACTTTCGGATTATTCAACTTACCATGTTCATGTCTATGCCGTTCGTGTAGGTCCACGCATGCTGAAAATATTCCTCGAGCCTCTGCCTAAGCGGATTCGGGATCTGGTGGAAGCGGATAAACTCTTTAACCCTTAATAATTGCGTATGATACCTGGCTGTGCCCGAATACAATCGCTGAATGATCGCCGAAACATTTCCAAATATACTGGCATACATTAGAGCTGCGAGAAGAAGAGAAGAGACATTAGGAGGAAGTAGTGAAAGAATTAACATATCTTATAAAAAATATATACTCCGATTCAAGGATTAATCACTTAAAATAAATACCGTAATTTTCTACGCATAATCCACAAGTAAAATAAATCGGTTTCATACTAGAAATTTTAATTATCAGGAAAAGTATTTTTTATGCAAAGAGATTTTAACTTCGTCTAATGGTTAAAATTTTTGGTGTAAAACTGATTTGTCTGATCAACGGATTATATGCAGGATATTACGGTAAAACATCCGTTTAACTATAAAATAATAATTTTTCGGTATTTACAGTGTACAATCCTTAGGTTGGTAAATCAGTTTTGTATCAGAATTTTTTTATTTACTGGCAAAGCTATATTTGAGATATTGGAACATTGTATTTTAGACCAGGCGCTAGAGAGAAGTGAGTAGGCACAATGTGATAGCCGAACTCCACCAAAGGATTTCAGTGAGGACAGCTGAAAGATTAATAATATGGATCTAATCGGTCCATCTTTTCTGGTCCAATTTTATTCCTCTTCTTTTATTTGTAAAGGAAATCGATAGAGTACATGCTGCAAAGTATAGTTGCCAACATTTTAATCTATTCCAGAGCATTTTTAGCCCTGCCTTTATTCCGTACCACTTTATTTTTAGAGTATTTTTCTTCAATATATAACTATGTACAATAAAGTAAGTAAAATTTACTCTTTATAAAAAAGTGGTATGGAATAAAGGCGGAGCTGGAAATGCTCCAGAATGAATTAAAATGATGGGAACCTGTAAAAGTCATTTTAATGATGATTTCAGCGTTTCAGCCATAATTTATAGTTTATTCTAATGGTTAAAGTAATGATGGGTTGTTCAATGATACAGAAAATAAAAATAAGAATAATAAAACGCATTTTTAAATAGAAAAAATATATAAGAGTAAACAGCGAATTTAAATAGAAATATACGCAAGCAAGACAAACAATTACTCATTAGACTAGTTTTCGTAGCCAAATAAACAGTAATCAATGGGCTGCAATTGTGTTTGATGAGCATTTTTCCAAATAAATGTTGATACTGTAGCCCTTAACAAATGAAAATGCAAAGCATCTGACGTGCATACAACTTGCATTAAGTTAAAACCAAAACCTATGTTTTTGTTTTTTCAGCAGTTAATTTTATTTTTCTTTCTTTCTTGTTTTTTTCAGTTGCAACTTTCAAACATTGCAAATTATTGCCAAATCTATTGGTAGTATCGCAACCACTTACAGCATGTAATGGTGGCAAAACATTACCACATTTTTCGGTGTATAATCCGAAAGTAAGAAACGTCATTCCTTCACTAGAAAAAATTTTTAACAGAAAAATTTACATATTTTCGAAGAAACAACTCGAACAAATGTAACTTAATCTGTCAAATAAAATTTCTGGTGAAAAACTGACTTATCTGACCTGCGAATTATACACCGATAATTACGCTATATATGCTTTTACCCAGGGAATCAGAAGCTAAATGTAATTCTAGAAGATGTTTATTTGTACGAGAATCGTCTAACCATAGACCTAAACAACCAATATTTTCTAGTTCTTTCCATTAAAAAATTGCCAAAATGAATACATTTGTAGTGGCGCTGAGAATAATAACATGAGCTGGTTCAATTCTTATTGCATGATATATGTGGCAAAACATCCTCATATTAGCTTCTAAGTAGTATGATTGTAATTCAAGTACCTCATGAAGAAATGACCCTTGTATTTTGTAACATGTGTTTGGATCATCGAATCCTGTACAAATGTACATGTAACAGTTGTCTTTTATTTGTGCCTATTTCGGAGCACTAGTTGTTTTTTTCCCTTTGCAGTTGCAAAACGTCAGGATCATATTGAATTTCTTTGTGTAAATGTATCAATAATGATCGTCTAAATAAAAATGAGTAATTGTTTGTTTTGCTTGCGTATATTCCTATTTGAATTCTCTGTTTTCTCTTATAGTCTTTTTATTAAAAAAAAAAAGTTATTATTATTATTATTATTATTTTTTTCATTGAACAACCCATCATTACTTTCAGCCTTTTAAATAAATTACACAGATCTACATCAAAAATTTTGATTTGATAATTTAAACTGATTTTCATGTTTTTTGGTGAGTTGAAAGCGAAAATGAAGCCAGTTTTCCTCTATCAACTTGGCTGCGTTTTCGGTTTTAGCACATCAAAAAACATAAAGATCAGCTAACATCATAAAATAAAAATTTTAAACATCATTTTTGTAGACCTGTGTTACGGCTGAATCGATTTTCTTTACAAATGAGAGGAGTGTGGGGGGGGGGGGGTGAAAAACTTTGGATTAAAAAATGGATCCGCAAGATCTATATTATAAATCTTTCAGTTATTCTCAATTAAAATCCGTTGGTGGAATTCGGTTTTCACATTTTGCATACTTACTTTACCCTAGTGTGTGGTTTATTTGATTAAAATTTTTTTCTACTGTTAAAGGCAAAATCTGATCTAGGATTATACGCCAAAAACTATGGTAACTAAGAAAATACTTAAACAAATAAAAATACAAAATATAAAAGGTTTTAACCATAAAAGATAGGTAGAATATACGTAGATCAATAAGGTAGATTAACAATATTACATAATTAAAGATGTACAGTTATATATATATACATACTTGCCAACATACTAATTAATATTCCGTAGTATTGTTAGCCCCGCCTTCTTTTTCACACCAGTATCTTTTTAGAGTATTTTTCATCTCATTCAATCGTAATTGCATTTGGAGAACATTACTCTAAAAATTTACTGGTGTGAAAAAAAGGGCGGGACTAACAACACTACGGAATATTAATTAGTATGTTGGCAAGTATGACATATAGATTGAGGAGGATTCAAAACCCAACGTACACATTTTTAAGGGAGGTAGGGATATGACATAAGAATTAAAAATTGAATAGGAACCTGTGACCGTAAACGCCATTTTAATCCTTTAAAAACTGGATGTTTTTGGTTAAATTTTAACATTAAAAGACACAAATGGAATTACTTTAAAAAAAAAATAAGTGGTATGAAATAATGCGGGGCTAGAAATACTCCAGAATAAACTAAAATATTGGCAGCTATGTATAACGTTTAGTTAGAAATGCAATTTGCAGAAGCCACGCCCATATGCAAGTTTTACTGTTAAAAAATAAACCAAAAACCTCCAGTTCTTAAGGAGATAAAATGACTTTTGTGACCATGAGTTGCAACGCGATTTTTAATCCGTATGATGAGCCCTAACGCCCCTAAAAGTTTGTGAGTTGAGTTTTGAATCACACTGTATATATAATTATAAAAAAAAAAGAGAGAGCCACCCCTTGGTTAATTTCTGCGCAAATCATCTTATGAAAATGCGGCTGGTGCTGACCGATTCCTAATCACGTCTAGTTTATATCGGTATAGTTAGATTTTGCTTAAGCGGTCATCATCAACATATTGAAACTGGCATCGACTTTTTCTTTTTCTTTTACTTCTTCTTTTTTTTTTTTTCTTTTTTATACAGCAACCTCCATTTCTGACTTCATATTCAAATTTTTGAGATCAAGGCAGTTTGGAAAAAGGTATTATTTTTATACTTTTAATAAATTCTTGATAGAGTTACAAGCGAAATTGTATTAGGGGTCCACCCACATATAAAAAAACAAATAAATTATGATTTCGCATAGAATATAAATTATTCATTACGATTCTAACCGGAAAAAAGTATGAAAAATTTAAACCTAAAACAAAATAAAGTTAAATTTTAAATTTTGAAGGACATTGTGTGTGTGTGTGTCTAAGCTTATGTCAATAACTAGTTAAATTTCTAACGAGGAAACCATCACAAACTATAATCATAAAAAAAAATCCAAGCAAGCATTAATCGGAAGAGCATATATAAATATGTTTTATGATGCATAAAACAATAGCCCTCGTCAGCTCGCTTTCGAGTTATAAATTCTGAAAGTTCGCAAATAATCGGTGCAACCACGCCTGAATCGATAACACCGCGCCTTACCGAAATAATCAATGAAATCCAAAACAAGCAGAAATCGAAAGAGCATAGACAAACGTGTTCTTTGATGCAATAATCATTTCAACTTTGAAATATATTCAATCGAGATAAAATTTCTAAAATTTCTCTAAAATATAATCTAAAAATTGATAAAACTGAAGTCATGGTTCTTTCAGGTTTTAACAGGATTCCTCTCACTTCTTTCTCGTTACTACATTTTTACTCAAACTTAAGTATATATTTCTCGAGAACAGGCTTACGAGGGCTAAAAGTTTATACGCCAAAAATCACAATAAATTATGCCATCTGAAATGAACATCATTTAATAGATATCTATTATTACACTATTGGGATGGTTTTCTGGTAAGTATGAAAAGTGTGAGATCTGACAAGTCATAATTTTTTTTAAGTATTTTTCTATAATAAAAGTAAATTTTACGACGTGAATGGAATTAATTGGACGCAATTAATATTGCACATTTTCTTTCGATAATAAATTTTGTACGCTAAAGAACTTTAAAACAACAAATGCCCAACATTTGATTCAATATAAAAAAAATCATTTAATAAAAATGAAATATTTTATTATAATATTTCATTTGATAAAATTTAAATAACTTGAGGCTTATAAACCCTACAATAAACAAATACAAAAATAGGAACAATATTTCTGTATTTGATATTGGCATTTATGCATACCGACGTCACATATAGAGTTAAATACGAATACACAAAATATTTTTTTTTATATTGTTTCTGCGATATAGAAGGTGGGTCTTGTTTTCTTTTGGAATGCTTTTACAATCTCTCGCCTGCATTGCGTTAATTTTACAAAAATAACTTAATTTGTATAATAAATATCGAAATGTTACTTAGAAAACCGTAAGAATAACATTAAAGTTAACTGAAAAACTTTTCCGTCAGATTATATACAGATCTTTACTATAGACGATACAAATGATAATATGTGATCCCCTCCCTAATGTCAATATGAAAAGAAATATTATTATAACTCGAAAATTAATGCTAGGAACATTGGCGGACCTACAACTCTCGAGGCTCGGGGCGAAAATCTCACTGGGGTGCCCCCTAACTGGAGTCTCTATTATACTGAGGTCCCCCCCCCCCTCCTGCACTTCTTTACGAATTTATTACAATAAAAAAGCCATGAAGTTAGTTAGTTTTAAGATTTTTTTCAGAAGCCAAACCAACGAAAATGCCAGGGGTTCATTTATGCCATCATTTTTTTTAGTTTTGGAGTTTTCACTTTATGGTCCCATTTTGTATATTAAAACTCATGAGACAGGAACTTACGTTTTAAAGGGGAATTGCAGGGAATGTTTCAGATTAAAATAATGGCACAATAAATAACAACACGATAAATAATGACAACTTCACCAGATAAATATACTTAAAGGTTAAGTTCCTTCAGAGGACCCTTCATGACCTGAGGCCCGGGGCGGACTGCCCCCTCCGCCCCACCTTTGGTACGTCAGTGGCTAGGAATGAGCTGTAAATTTTGAAACTCATGTTTCTGATGATGCTTATTCTACTTGTGAAAAAATATATACATCATGATTCATAGCTTTTTTCGAATATAATTTTTTAAATAATTTTCATAATTTTAAAAACATGCTTTTAAATCGAAAATATGCATTGAATATCTTTGATTCATTTCCTTCTAACGTTTAAAAAATAAAAAATAAAAATAAATCGAAATTTAGGGAAATTCCATGAAAATACAAGTTAGTTACATTTCTAACTTTCACCAATATTTTTAAACAATAATTACTATCCAATTTAATAATAATACAAATTAATATCATTTCGACGTGCTATAAGTTACGAGATACTAAAAATTAATTTATGCAACATTTATCGCAGAATAGGAATTTAAATTTTAAGAGCAAAATGCGCCTCTACACTTCCTATCTTAGACCCATTCTAACGTATGTTTGTATGTCAGATGCAGCCAAATCCCATATCAAGTTACTCATTACACCGTGTCCCAAAAGTTTAGACAATGAATAAAATTTGCCTTAACATAAAAAGTAATAAGGTACAGTTAAAATTCATGAGCTAGGTAATAAATAAAAACAGTTTTACTGATGCACATTTATAAATTATGATCAAAGGTTTGAAATTATAAAATGTACATTAAATTATACAAAAATGCGCAGTCCCAAAATTATAGACACAGTACAGCATTACATGTTTTCTTTTACATTTTTGTACGCAGAATAAAATATTTTTACTGTTGTCTGCTTCTATAAATGCAAAATAATATTTTCCTTTAATTGAAATATCGTCTACTATATTTTTCGCATGATAATTTAATGAGATCAATGTATTGTTTTGTTTATGATTCGGAAAAGACGTTTCCTGCGTAATCTGATAAAAATGCCACGTTCTAAAGAAATTTTTAAAGATGAAATTATTAAAATTTTACAGTTAAAAGCGCAAGGACAAAATCCTGTACAAATATCGAGAAGAATAAAGAGATCCTTGAACAGTATTTATAGAGTTTTGAGATCAGATTGAACTCGATTGGAATACTCGAAAGCGAGTCGGAAGACCAAAGAAAACAACGTTACGGGATGATAGAATGCTATTATAAAAGTCTTCAGTCGATAATTTATCTGTGCGTGCAATTGCATCAACTTCTAGAATTTCAAAAGCTTCAAAACACATTGTTTACAGGAGAATGAAAGCAAAACCTTGCTTAAGCAGAAAAAAAAAAAAAAAGATGCACATCTAAAGTGGGCTAGAAAGCATAACGGTGAAAAGTGGCTTTCTGTCATCTTCAGTGACGAAAAGAAACGAAATTTGGACGGCCCTGACGGTTATAAATTTTACTGGTATGACCCAAGGAAAGAACCGAACTGTTTCAGCAGGAAACAAGGCGGAGGATCCGTAATCACCTGGGGAGGGTTTTGTTTCTACGGGCAAACATTTCTAGGATTTACGGATAGAAAAATGAAATCAGAGGATTTTCAGGATATTTTACGTACCAATTTACTGTCAATTATGGATTTGCTAGCGGAACCGGACTGTATTTTCCAACAAGATGAGGACTCCATTCATACCTCCAGATCAACGAAAACATGATTTATGTAAAACAATATCACACTATAAGACTGGCTAGCATTTAGACCGGATTTGATTCCCATGGAGAACATATGGGGGATCTTATCTCGTAAAATATATGAAAATGGAGAGCAATATACGTGTGTAAATGACTTAAAAACTGCAATTGACAAAGTGTGGTTTGAAATATCTCCTTCTGTAATGAAATGCTTAATTAATTTTATGGAACAATGTATATTTGATGTTATAAAGTGTCGTGGCAATACAATTCAATATTAAAAGTAAGTTTTTAGTTACTTTTACAAATGTAAAACTAAAAACACATACAGTTGTCTATACTTTTGGGACAACATATTTTTATATAATTTAATGTACATTTTATAATTTCAAACCTTTGATCGTAATTTATATGTGTATATCAGCAAAACTGTTTTTATTTATTACCTATCTCACGAATTTTAATTGCACCTTATTACTTTTTATGCTAATGCAAATTTTATTCATTGTCTAAACTTTTGGGACACGGTGTAGCACACAAAATGCAACCCTTCGGCAAATACTTGATATGCCCTAGTATGTCCGAAATTTCTTTACCTGTAAAGAAATTCACTCTTAGACTAAATGATTTTTATTCAACATTGAAGTATTTAATCCCGTTTGGCCCTCGAAGCATTTAATAATCCTGCTTGGAGCACATTTGCTGCATATGATCATGACGATCCTGTGAATAGACGCAAATCCAAATCGGGCCGCCGTCTTAGCTCCCACTTTTAACCTTTTTCATGTTTAATTACTTTTTCCTCACTCTTCTATCGCTTCTGGCATTATTTTCTCTTTAAGATTATACCCTGTGTTGTCTTGTGTCTGTTCTGTGTTGTCTCGTGTTAAAATAAAATTAGGATCGTATACAGTTTTGCACAGTAGCTGAGAAGGTGCTTTTTTAAAGACAGTTCTGCCCTAGACAGGCCGAAAATGGTGGGTGGTAGCTGTTTACGATTCCTATTAAAATTGAAAATAAAAATTATAAAAATGATCTTAAAATCCAAAATTATTCTTACTGTCCCTAATCTTCCTACGAGTTTTTTAAATGCTATCCTTAAATTTTCTTACTACTATATTTTGTGCTTCCTATGTCTGTTTTAGTTTCAGAACCCTTTATTATTTTTGGTATTCTTCTAATTTTTCTATTCCCTTTGGCAGTAAAATTTATTTTCAGGACATCCCACCCCGTTGGCTAGCCTTCATCATTTCTGAGAGGATGATTCGTGATCTTGATCACACATGCGCTTCCGTCCCTCAACACTCGAAGTCGTACAGTAAATATGCCATTAATATTTCTGTATGGTGATAGTGGTGGCAAAAAAAAAAGAGAAAATATTATCCTTCTGTGAGATTTATGTTACCTTCTTCATGAAATAAGCCTTTAACCCTTTGGGTACATTTGACGAGTGGGACTCGTCATCTGCTTACTTGGGCGAAGTTACGGTGGACGAGTCTGACTCGTCATCTGAATTTAAGAAGTAGGCGTTGATGTTTGCGGCACCCCCGCCAGTGAGCGTTGATCGCAAACAATTGCCGGACGTTTGTTTATGATATCATACAACCATACTTATATCATCAATATAAGTATATTCCAAAGAAAATGTATTACTTTTACATATTAAGACTTTCGCAACCGCTGACGTAGATTTACACCATTTGAAAATCTGTATCTCCACCAGTGGGCGTTTCTTTTCCAATTTGTATGCTATTTTTTTCTTAAATATATAATCAATATTCACAATTTTACAATGAAATATACTATGGATACAAATACTTTAATTAGAAAGAATAAAATTATAATGCATATTTATTTGTAATATAAATGTAAATACAGAAAATTTTGTTCTGAAATATTGTAACATGCGAGAATAACGCCCACAGGCGGATATTACTGTGAAAAATTCAAAATCATGCGGATGCGAAAGTGTTAGCGACAAATTAATCCGTCCCATGGGCATAAAAATCTTAAAATAATTCAGTACTCAAAGGGTTAACTCTTTGCCACCCCTAACACTTTAAAACACTCTAAACTGTGTTGTGAAATTGAGGGACTCTTATTCATCTATCACTAATAATTTTGAGGAGTGATAGTTGATATATACTATGGAAAAAAGACTATTGACGTCATTATTTAACCTTTGCAGTTAAAATTTAGTGGTGAATATTGAATAAAAAAAAGTACCTAAATTTGGCAACACTGACCAGAGAATTGAAATTAAATAAGACCAGCAAAGGGTTAATAAGTTTTAAGGAAGATATGGATTAAAGTTTGTCATACTCATTGAACATTAGCATCCTTAGATTTTGACAGTTTATAACTCTATGAAAAATTCAAAGAAATACATAAACTTTATCATTTTCCGGGATGATTTGATCCAAATAATAATAATAATAATAAAATATTAAAATTGAGGGTTACTATTGGGGGGAAAAATGAATTTGATTCCGGTTTTAATATGTAGATGACCCCTAAGCAAAATCTAACTACACTTTTATAAACTAGACGTTATTACAAATCGATGGGCACCAACTGCATAATCAAATGATGATTTGCTGCAAAAATTAGTCAGGGAGTGGCTTTTATTTTATTTTATTTTTATTTATTTTATTTTATTTATTTATTTGATGACTGTATAAACTACTTGCAGTGTTCTACACACTGGTATGGAATTGATTATAATGAAAGCAGAACTATTCAGAGCCCAACTTGCGATTATTTTTAGTCGAAAAACATTGAAACTTGATTTAATATTAATTAGATTACAGAGATTCAACAGTGGAAAATAGAAGACGACACTTTTATCATCAATAGATAAAATAGGACCGTAAATTTAAAATTGGGAGAAAAACATGCATTTTAAATATTAGACTTTTAAAGAAATGAAATAAGCCACAAATATTGAAATACATAGATATTAAAAGAGATAGTAATTCTAAATATATTGCATATAATTGCATATATTGTATATATATTGCATAGATGTGTTCTAGTTTTAATTAGACTCTTATGGTATGATTTTAAAAATACACGACAGACAAATTACATTGGTTGGGAACATAAAACGTGCAATAAAAATACTTAATCTCGACAAACAGCTTTATATATATTACCTTTCTATAAATGACCGGACACTTTCGATTTTAGACGTTTTATCAAATATCTCTAAAAGTTGGGGAGCGTAGGGCAAGTTGTAACAGTTTTTAGAAAATTAAGTATATTTTGAAAAGTATTTACGTTGTCTGGTTTATAATTGCTGTTTTACATAGCATGCATATTCATCTATCATATTCATAAATTTTTTTTTGCTAATTTTTAGCCCCAAAAAACATTTTTTCAAAATTATTTGCCTGTTACAAATTGCCCCGGATTTGGGGAAAATTGTAACACACGTGGGGCAAATTGTAACGGATACAAAGGGCACCCTAACGATAAAAACGACAATATTTCTAAATGGTTTTTGTCATCAATCATTTATTAATTTGATAAAAAAGGCAATTAATAACTAATATTAAATTATAACCTTCTTGGTATAGTAACAATGAATTATATCAAATGGATTACAGTAAAATAAAGAGAAAATTTAAAGATAAAATCAACATAGAAGTCAATCTCAGTCAAAGTTTAAATTGGTTCAAGCAAATGATATTTTGTTCCCTCTCATGCATTTAATGTGTGCACACATTTCGCAAATTAAGCCTTATACCCATTCTTATGCCACAGAGAGCGTTTAGCAGAGCTCGAATTCTCCGCCCTTTTTTCAGGACACTCTCCTTGATGAGAAGTTTCTCCTTTTTTTCTACCACTATTTTTATGCAATATTCTCTAATTCGCAATTAAATCGTGATTCTAAATCGTGGTTAAATAATCACGGTACTATAATATAAAAACACAGAAAATATTTCTGTATAAATATAGTATTGGTAAAGAAGCCAAAAATTTATTTTCATTTCTGAAAGTTTTCCGAAAATGGGCGGAGACATCGAGCTCTGGCTGTAGGCATCTCCACAAGGCACTCCTCTAACATGTTACAACTTGCCCCAAAATGTTGTTTCAACTTGCCCCATCGTATGATTTTGGACATTTTGTTTATTTATAAAAATATATAACGATTTATACAAAATATTAAACATTCATTTTATAACTCAACACACATACTAAATAAATAGCTATAAACATTTAGTTAAAGTATAAATTAACATAACTTTAATCAAAATTTACGAATTTTTTTTTTCTCTAACTAGCTAAAATGAAGCACGTGTACAGAATCTCTCATTAACCATTTTTGTGGAGCACCGATTGTGCTGACATTATAAAGCGCGTCATAAGAATTATGTTTATAAATATATTTAATCACAAATGTTACAAACTGTTTTGCAAATTGCGTGTTACTGTGACAACCCCTATGACAACTAGCCCGACGCTCCCCTACTTATTGCAGGGATAGAACACGGGCGCAGAATTCATACCACTCTCAATGTAAGAAAATTTTCTACTTCTTAAATCAATGATATTATAGTTAGAGAAATTTCTTAAAAATAAATACCGGTATGAATTCTGCGCCTGCGTTCCATCCCTGTTAGTTATTGAATCATCATGAAACTTCACTAGTATAAAGAACATGTTATACTTCACATATTTCAGAGAAAGTTTTGTCCCGAAAGTAAAAGGGGGACCAATAAAAATTAAACAAAATTGAAAATGTTTGTTATCATCCTGTAAAAAGTATTGTTTCAAAAACGAACTTACTGTAATATGTGATTATAAAGTTTCTTCTTATTATCTATATAAAAGTATATGAAGCTACTACATATATTCATGGCAATATAATGATTTCTTTAAAAAATTGCTAAAAAAAAAAAAAAAGTTTTTTTTTTTTTTTTTTTTTTTTTTTTTTTAAACTATAATACGCAAGGTATTAATTTCAGTGCAAATACATTTTCAGGAAATTTGACATACTTCATTAAACACAGTCTACTGCAATCAGGAAACAAAAATATTAAATATCTAATAAAATATGAGCGTTTTTACTAAATCATTTTTAAGTATGCATGCGCAAGTTTTAATAAAATTTCATTTGTATAACATAAAAACAAATAATAGTGAGCTACTTATATCAAAACTCCAACTAATATCATGTAAATCCAAGAAGTTGTACGTGACAGAATGAACTGAATTTCAGTTCTTCTCATAAATAAGGAAAATGATAAGGGGGTTTTATCAATATTTATTTACAATAAACAAATAGGGGAGCGGGGGGCTGGTTGTAACAATTTTTGGAAAATTAAATGTATTTTGAAATGTATTTACGTTTTCCTGTTCATAATTGCTGTTTTTCATAGCATACATATTCATCTATCATATTCGTGAAAAAAAAGAAGAAAAAAAAATCTTTCGTTAATTTTGCTAATTTTAGCACAATTTTTTTTTTTTTCAAAATTATTTGCCTGTTACAATTTGCCCCGGATGTGGGGCAAATTGTAACAGATACGAAGGGAACACTAACAATAAAAACGACAATATTTCAAACTGTTTTTTGTTATCAATCATTTATTAATTTAATAAAAAAGGCAATTAATAACCAATACTAAATTATAACCTTCTTGGTATAGTAGCAATGAATTATATCAAATGGATTATAGTAAAATAAAGAGAAAATTAAATGTAAAATCAACATAGAAGTCAATCTTAGTCAGAGTTGAAATTAATTCAAACAAATGATATTTTCTTCCCTCTCAAACATTTAATGTGTGCTCGCATTTTGCAAATTAAGCATTATACTCATTCTTCTGCTTCAGAGAGGCTTTTAACAGAGTTCGAATTCTTCGCCCTTTTTTCAGGATACTCTCATTCAGAGTTCGCAACTTTTATAATGTATTCACGAGCATTTTAGCCCCACCTCTTTTTCATACCAGAAATTTTGAAAAATAATTTTCGTCTTATTTAATCGTTGTCACATATTAAAGAGAAATAATCTACAAAATTTCTGATGCGAAAAGAAGGCGGGGCTAAAAATGTTCCTGAATAAATTATAAAAGTTGGGAACTCTGCTCTCATTGATGAGAAATTTCTGCTATTTTTTTCTACCACTATTTTTATGCAATATTCTCTAATTCGTGATTAATTAATCACGGCACTATAATATAAAAACACAGAAAATATTTCTGTATAAATATAGAAGTGGCAAAGAAGCCAAAAGCTTTTCATTCCTGAAAGTTTCCTGAAAATGGGCGGAGTCTTTGAGCTCTGGCTATAGGCATCTCAACAAGCCACTCCTCTAATTCAGAATTTGTATCTGGACAGGGTGTCGACAGTCGAAAAATTTTCCCTGAATCTTCCACCAATATTTTTCTTTCGGAATTTTTAGTAGTATGTTTACACGATTAATAAAATAAAAAAATATTGTATAAATATACTGGGGGAAGAATAAGGGAAAAAATTTCGACTGTCGATAACCTGCTGGAGTTAAAGATATTTTATTTATATTTCATCCTTTCGTTTATTTATTTGTTTGTTTCTTCCTATAATCTTTTCCTTTCTTTTTATGTTTGTGTTACTTTTTAATTATCTCTTCAAATTATTTTTCAAGTATTTTTCTTTCCGGCGATGGGTGTCTAATATTTGTACCTGTCACGAAGATTTCAGCTGTAGCCAAATCGTACATTTCATTACCCTTTGAAGCTCTTTCAGATTTCTTTTTATAGTTCCTGTTGTTAAAAAAAATGCACGCAATAGATAATTTGCTTGTTAACATTTAAAGTAGAATGTCTAATTGCACGAATCAAAACACAAAGGGCAAATTGCAATATGTTACAACTTGCCCCAAAATTTTGTTTCAACTCTCTCCATCGTATAATTTTGCACATTTTGTTTATTTATAAAAAACATATAATGATTTATATAAAAAAAATAAGCAAGCATTTTATAACTTAATACACAGACTAAACTAGTTGGCAAAGGTGGACTCTACACAGTTCCCCTCATATGTATATTCTCATAAATTTCTGGTGCAGGGCAATTATATTAATGTGAAGAGAAATAAATCTGATCAAACGCTTCACAAAATAAAAGAATCAAATCCCCTCCTAATAGGCTACCCACGATTCAGTTAGATATATTTATCTTATTCTAACCTATTAATTTATTTTATTGGAGTCAATTTCATAGTTTCGTTTTCATGTTACTATTTCCAAAGCAACAGTCCCCAAAATGCATATTTGTATGGAATATCGCCCAATTTTGCTACGTTGATAAAATCTTAAATTTCGAATAACTTATGCAATTTTCCTATTAGAATATTTGTAGTGAATGATATTCAAACAAATATCATAAATGTTATTTTAAAGATGTCTGATATATGTATGATCCTCAAAATGGACGTTCATGCTCAATTTTGCCTTATTCTACTTTGTTAAGTAAATCGTATATTCCAAATAACTAACGAAATTTTTAAATTAAAAAATGCATAGTCAGGGATGTTCATGTAGTATCATAAAGGATATTTTAAAACTATTCTGACATCTTTACGGTAACAATATTCCTCAAAACCGATGTTTATGCGAAATTTTGCCATGTTAAGAAATTCGTAAATTTCGATTAACTTGCGAAATTTTCAAAGTAGAATGTTTGTAGTTAACGATGTTCGTCCCGGCATTAAAACTGATATTTAAAAGCTGTTCTTACATCTTTACGATAACAATATTTCTTTTCATGCACGTTTAAGTGAAATTTTGCTGTATTCTCCCATGTTAAGAAAATAGTAAATTTCGAATAACTTCTGAAGTTTTTAAATTAGAATGTTGCAAATGAATAGAATTCTGGTCAGTGTCATAAATGATATTTTAAAACTGGTCCGACCTCTTGGTGATTATTTGTTCGTGAGATATCGTGTACACAAAGTAATACACTAACGGACTAACAAACTAACAGACACCCTACAGACGGACACCATACTTATTTTGATATTTTCGGATTCCTCTCACCTCAAAACGTGTAACGAGGTCGAAAATTTTCACGATTATCTTAATTCCCCATACCTATAGTATGATGCGGAACTAATAAATAGTTATACACACTTCTTTGAAATACAAATTAACATAACTTTAATCAAAATTTACGAAATACATTTTTTTCTACTAACTAGCTAAAATGAAGAACATGTACGGAAGCTCTCATTAACCATTTTTGCAGAACACTGATTGTGCTTACCTAAAGCGCGTCATTAGAATTATGTTTATCGAAATATCTAATCAAAAATATTACAAAATATTTCATAAATTGCGTGTTACTTCCTACCCTACCCCTGTAACAACTAGCCGCACGCTCTCCTACTGTTTTACCAGTGATTGAATCAAAATGAAAATGTGAGTAAAACCCTTTATAGTTTAGCTTCTTTTTGGGAGGAACTGAATAGGAATTCATTCTATCGTGTACAACTTTTTAAATTTACACTATACCTGTTTCAGTTTTTTATATAAGTCTCTCAATATATTTGGTTATTAAATTAGGCAAATGAAATTTCACTAAAGCTTACTCATGCGTAGTTAAAAATTATCTAGTAAAAATGCTCATATTTCATTAGATATTTAATATTTTTGCATTCTGATTGCAGTATGGTATGTGTAATGTTGTATATCAAATTTCCTGAAAATTGCTTTGCACTGGATTTGACACATTGTGTGTTATAGTTGAAAAAGTTATAAATATTTTTGTAATTTTTTAAAGAAACCATTATATCTCCATGAATATATGTGGCAGCCTCATAAATACAGATAATAAGAAATCTCATAATCACATACTACAGCCAGATTGCTTTTCAAACGCTATTTTTTACAAGGTGATCCCAAACATTTTCATTTTTATTTAATTTTTTACTGGTCCCCTTTTACTTTCAGAGCAAAATTTTCGCTGAAATATACGAGGTATAACATATTCTTTACATTCCTGAAGTTTCAAGATGATTCGTTTAGTACGTTTTGAGATATTTGAAAAAAAAAGTCTGAAATCGAAAATGTCTTTTATGTCATAGTAGTGTATTTAAAATAGTTTGCGAGTAGGTTGGGTTTTAATTCTCGCTTTTCGATAATTTTTTGCATATTAAGACTCATTAGGTCACTGTTGGTGAGGAATACATGGGCAAAGAAACAAATACATGATAGGAAAGAATTGTAAACTGAAACAATATTTATGAAGAGCCCAAGTTTCGCAGTATTTAGACCATATCCAGAGAACCATCTATGCTCGTATATAAAATGCAAGCATAAAATATCAGGCAGAAAATTTTATTTATTAATTATTTCCTTTAAGAACATATTCGCCATTGTTTAACAGTGGCCTAGATATTGCTCTCAAAACTTTGTAAGTGAGATGTGTCGGTTTTATAACGAGGTTGCACTCGTTGACCTTGCCGTCCGGAGTTTTCCGTAGTTTCCTTCAAAATTTGTATAAACGCAAGCTAAAACCCCTTAGAAAAGTCTTACGGATGGCAGGTCAACCATGCCTATGTCCTTGGTGCAGAAAACCCGCCTTAACCCGAACACCAGCGGCAAATACTTTATTTCTTTCCGTGGCATTTCTCAATTCTTTATTTTTTAGAACTTTTGACGCTTTATCTATTACCAAAAGCTCCTGTGCAGTTAAATAATACGCGCTCGTAACTCTGTAATGAATATCGTTCATTGGTTTTAATAGAGAGAATTTTCATAAGAAGATTTAAATATGTATAGGAAATAATGAAAATGCTAAATATTCAAATAACAAAAAACATTTATTTTTATAAACGAATATCACTTAATAAGTGAGCGATGATTGTGAGGAAATCTCAACTTATTTTATGGAGCACATTGAGCTAATAAAATTGTCAGCATAATGGAAAGATTTCACTAGAAACAGAGTTTTTAAACATGACTCTTAAATTTTAATAAAATAGAAAAGAATTGTTTTTGATAGGCTGTTGAATGAAAAACTACGATGAAGTATACAATATTTCATACATATGAACAAATAAACCTTTTACTGAACGTCTGGAAACCATCAAAAGTAAAAGAAGTATTTTTCATAATTAATATGTAATTTGATTTTGAATTTTTCATAAAAATATTTTGGAGGTTCTAGAGAATGATCAGTCTTAATTAGATATTGTTGTAAATACAATGAAAGCTTTGAATGTCATATTGATATTCAAACTACTGTTCCTTTATAATCTAGTGTGACCGATTTAGCAGACGGTTTCTTAACAATTTAGAAAACAAGCATGCTTGCCGCTGAACAGAATGAACTGGGAAATTCAGAATCTATTTTATCTTTTCAGAATTTTACAGAGCAAAATTTTTCTTAGATACACAAAAAAGATTTTTAACATGCGTTCAAGAAGAAATCCAAGCAATTACATAGATTTTTTTTTTTTTCAAGGAACAACATTATTTGTTTTCTCATTTATGGCTAATTAGTTGTAAAAATTTTCTGCATAATCCTTTGGGAGTTTTCGTTAAAAAGTAAGACTTTATAGTGTTTCGTTTGTGAAACGCTCGTCTAAATTGCATTTAAAATCAATTTCCTTGTATTTGTCTTAAAACACTATATTACAATGGGGTTCAAACAATTCTACTTTAGTCATAGTTATCTTGTAATATAATTTCTCATTTTTTAATTTTATTATCAGTCTGACAAATATATAACGAACATTTTGTGTTTCTTCGTGTAGCGTTAAACCAGTATACAAATTTAGAATTGAACGTATATAAAAATAGACAAAAAAATTCAACAAAGTACATTTAATATATCAAGTACATATTTGAAAAGAAATGCTGAAAAGTCATCATATTTTAGTTTTTAAAATAAGTTGATTTTATAAAGTAAGTTAAGTTTAAGTATTGTATTTACTAAGGATATCAGATCAGAAAATGTCAAAGTGTGATTTGTTTTGATCCCGAAGATGCTCAATATTCACAATAGAGAAAGGTTGTCCTTTTTTTATTATTTTTTTAATTAATTAATTAATTTATTATTATTTTTTTTACAAAGATTGACAAACTATAAAAAGTAAGAATACTGTATCTTTATTTATATTATTAGAAAAAAAAAAAATAATAAAACAACAATTTGTACGCTTCAAAGATTTCTATATTTTTCTAATGAATCTAAAGAATTATTCAATATTGCATTCACAGCAAGCTAAAATGACAAAATGTACAATCTACTGCTTTATATGCAACCATTTTTAATGCTTTTAGACAATAAACTAATTTTAAACAATAATCTGCATATCTCTAGTTCTAAGAATTATCTAAAAAGATAAATCATTATTTATGTCTATATCTACATATTTATTATTCATGTATAAATACACCGATCTACTTATGCATGCTCCTTTCTGTATTTGATGGTGTATATATATATATATATATATATATATATATATAAAATGTAAAGTGTGTTATTTGAATTATATATGAAGGAATATGTAAGCATAAATATGTAAAAATATCGAATACCAAACTATTGATGTGGCCATTTTTAATGTCCTATAAGAACAGTATAAAGTTTTGTAAATAAAATTATTACATAACGTCACAACCGTTTGAATATTTTTATGCCAGGGAAAAGAATTTATTTAATAAAATTTTAGATAATTTACTTTAAGTATAGTTTTTAACCAATTCCATATTATATAACTAAAAAACACATATTATAATGTTTTAAATTTATTATAAAATAGAATAAAGATTATTATCGGTTCGACTAAATATACTACTATCGGTTCGAAAGGTAAAATTGAAAACAATAAATAAATAAATAAATAAAACAGAAAATAGAAATAAAAAAAATCTGAAATTTAATTTATTTTATTTACGGCTATGTATTGTTAAAATGTTTGAATGGTTGTGTTGTTAAAAATATACAAACTTAGAAAATCAAAAGAAAACCCCTTTCCCTCCTTTGGTAAAAAAATTGCACTTAAGCAATTTTTTTACCAAAAAAATTCTTGATACGTTTAGAGAAATAAAACCAATGTAACACACAAAATATATTTTTGAGAAAATTTGAGAAGTATGACTATTTTATAATAATTGGCAAAATATAATTTATTTTTTAAATGCTTTCAATGTCTTAAAAGTTTAAATGGATATTCTTAAATAAATAGAAACATATACATTAAAATTAAATATTTCCGTTTCAAACTACCACACGCATTTATTTTATGAAGAAAAATTATCAGTAGTGTTCATTTAATGTTTTTAGTCCTAAAAAACAAAGTGAAAATTCAATAAATAGACACAAGCTAAAGCTATTTGAGAAGAAAAAAAGATAATAGAAAAGATAAACAAAAAACCGTTACTTCTAATACTCAACAATACCTTATCACTCATTGTTCATGCTGTTAATGACATAGAGATAGACGCGTAACTTTGTAAACCAAATATTCACATTGTTTAGGATTTTAAGAAAACACAATAACCTATTTTAAAATAAAACATGCAAGAGTTGTCAATCGCCAGAAAACTTTGCATAGAGAAGAATTTTAGTGTCCTTTTGTTTTGTTTATTTTTTAAACAGCAACCAAATATCATACACAAAAACATTACAAAGGAACATACAAACATGCGTTACTACATATTCTTATTTGTCTGTAAATATTCTAGAAATTAAGTTTTATATTTTATTATCTTTTTAAAATAATTCTTCTGAACGCATAGTTAATTTGTATTACAAAAAAGATCGAACATACTTTAATGAATACTGATTGCTTAAAATTTTTATTGCTATAATTATTGCTTTGCAACCTTGTGTAAAATATTTTTTTACAAAAATGTTATGAACAAGTTTTAATAAGATTATCTTTGCAAACACAAAATAAGCAAGTCTTAAGTTCAGAACTTAAAGAATATAATGACATTTTTTTACATGTTTTATAAAATGAAAAACGATTCTTTTCCTTTCCGTATTTACGAGAAGTTAATTGCCGTTTTCAAATTTAATTTAAAAATGGTTATCGTTTAAAGTTTGTTTCTTTGCGTAACATAATAAATGATGTGTATTCTTTTTTATTGTTTGTTTTAGGTATGAAAAGTTTTCTGGTTGCTAATCCTGTTTAAGAATAAAAGTATAATCAACTTATATTAGTGAAAATGGTTTAAAATTAAGCAGTATTCTAATGAATTACTGGTACAAAGAAACTGGCCAATTGTGAATATCACGAAGAAAAGAAAATTCTTGAGAAAATTAACTTTATGTAGTAGGATTATACATCATTGTCTTTAAAGTCAGATAATCACACAGAAGTAGAAAAAATCGCGAGTTTCTCCTTTAATACTCACATCCAACTAGCATGACGACGATGGCAAAAACTTTCTCCATGTTGGTGTTAGGCGCAACATTCCCAAATCCTACGCTGGTGAGGCTGGTGAAGGTGAAGTAGAGCGCGGTGACATACTTGGACTTGATGGAGGGCCCGCCGTGGCTGTTGTTGTAGGGCTGCTGGGTGTCGCGGGCCAAGGCGTCCAGCCACCCGATCTTGTTGGCGAGGAAGGGCCGCTCCGCATTGCCAATTGCGTACCAGATGCAGGCTAACCAGTGGGCAATGAGCGCGAAGGCAGCCACGAGGAGCAAGAGCACCGCGGCCCCATACTCCGAGTAGCGGTCGATTTTGCGGGCTACCCGCACCAGGCGCAGCAGGCGAGCGGTCTTCAGCAGACCGATCAGGGTCGTCGTCTGAAGGGGAATATGTTGCATAGAAGTTAGCGATCAGAGCAATACGCTGGCATATTGGCTTCAAGAGTAAGCCAAAATGCCAACGATTATTAGGGTTTGGGGACATATAAATCGACCAAGAGGCTCTGTTTCTATCAAGTTATGCTCAATAGGTTTAGATTACAGGATGGATTAGGAAATAGTAAGACGCGATTCAAATGTATAGGTGGATCTCAAACGTACCACTGTCTTTTAATAGTTGCAATGTCAAATTATTTTCTTCCATTCATATGATTTATTTAAGTGGAGCGAAAACGAAATATGATAATAAATAAATCATTTATTTATTTGGATTTCTTAGACGTATTAGGTAGTATGTTCTATATATGATAGTCACAAGGCTAAATATTTATTTAAATTAGCGTTACATTAGGAGAATCGAAACGTACTCAGCATTTTATTTTTAATTTGAAAGTAAGTAATTTTAAGTATCACAGGTAATTTAGGAATGATTTAAAGATTTTGATAAATTCAAACCCCCCCCCCCTCCGAAAACAAATATACATATATATATATATACATATACATATAATGATAATAAATAAATAAATAAATAAGAAGGTTTAATCGAAAGAAGCTCAGGTGAATTAAACATTTGCTAATAAATAACCCGCTCCTTTTTTTAATAAAAATAAAATATTAAATTTTTTGCTACTTTTGTTTTTGAAAAAAAAAAAAAAAGAATCATATTGAAAATATTTGTATGAGAACAAAAGATGAAATGTTAATGCATAAAAAAAAATGTAAGAATGTGGCACACAGGAGGGAAAAAAAACGTAATAAGCAGTTAATAAATTAAAATACTATGTACTATTTATTTATTTTTTTTTTTTTTTTAAGTATTTTGCGTTAGATAGCTAATATTAAAAACTCTACTTTTTGAACATGATTTAAAAAAGGAAATTACTCAGAAATGTTCATTCATTTAATCAAAAATTAAAAGCAAATTGTACTTAAAAAAAAAAAAATAAAAAAATAAATAAAAAATAAAACGTTTTTAAGTTTCAAATACATAGATTAATGGAGTGAAATTAATAATATTTTAATAAAAATCATATAAATGAAATTATTTATTGCATTATTTATGCATACTAATTTATTTTGGATATATTTTGGCTCATAAATAGGAAAATTAAATGTGTACTGGTATCTAAATTTTTGTACGATAAATAAGTTAATTTATTAAATTGATTACTATTGTATGTTTTTGATTACGAAATAAGCATAAAGCTAATTTTAGCATGCAGTCTTCAAATATCACTGCTGTAGATTACAGTATCTTACTACTTAGTACAGACATATGTGTCACTCAGATATAGTTACTTAAGCAAAATCAAGCTAAGCTATCTCCAAGGTTTTAGTTACAAAAACTCTTTATACATTCTAAAAGAGGAAACGAAATTTTTCTTAAAGTAAGCATAAAAATTGAAAATTTCCCCCTTAATTTTAATATATATGTGTATATATATTGTATTCTCTGCAATGATAATACTTCGAATGAAAGAAAAAAAAAAGTACTAAAACAGATTTACTATCCACCCATATATCATAATATTTTATAATATATTGTTTAATGTTCAGAAAAAATATAACTAGAAATTTTTACTGTTCTTTTTTTCAATTTCTATCACAATGATTTTTTCAAGCAAAGTATTTTACTTAATACTAAGCAAAATATTAATGTTAAATATGATTGTGAAAGAACTAATGTTCTTTTTGACATTTAAGCAATCATTATTGTAGTAAATTATTCATAAAAGATATGATTTATCGATTTATTTTTTCGCTTTTCTTTTCTTTCCTTTCCTTCTTTTTCTTTTCTTTATAGTTTAAAAGGTTCACCTGGATGAAGCGCGTGAAACAGTTTTAGTTCTAAAATATATTTCAAAAAGAAGATATAAATAATATATATTTTATTATTATTATTTTTTTTAATACGATATTGTTAATAAATGAAATATTTTTCTTAAATTGTTGCATATTTAGAAATCGTAATCAAATTTTTCATTTGATTTTATTATATGAAAAATGCTTGTGATTTCACAAAATCAAGGTATGAAAGAAAATAATTGTGAAATAATCAAAAATCTAAAATAATTGATACTAAGTAGTAATGATTTTTTATAAACCGATGCCTGATTAAAGACATACAGACATCCCAACATTTTAATTTATTCCGGATATACACACCTTTTATACACGACCTTTTTTCTCACGACTTTATTAAAAGCTTTTTTTTTTTTTTTTTTTTTAGTGATTAACAATGCTCCAGAATAAATTAAAATGTCGGCATATCTCGATATAAAGTAAATTAATTTTATAAAGGAGATAGAAAACTGTTCTAGTTGAAATGATATTTTCATGATATTTTTGCTTCGATGGAAAATAATTTAAAACTGATAATTTTAATGAAGAAAAGAAATTCTCAGAAAGTTAAATAATTTCAATAATTATTTTCTAAACAGAGCCTCTTGGTCAAAAGGATATCAAAACCGATTTTAGTCATTTTAACTTAGCCGGTATTTTAAATGGAATTCAAATGGCTTCTGTTTGTAAAAATCATACCGGATATTATAACTTATTAGAAATTGCATACAACTGAAGAACAAACATGATTATTTAAGAGTTTGAGGAATTCCTATTTCTTTTAATAGGTTTTCTTTATTTTTATTTTTCTTTCTTTCTTTCTTTCTTTTTTTTTCTTTTTTTTTAAATTCATTTAAGTAACGACTGCACGAAAAATTTAATTTAGAAGTCCCATTTGTTATCCCATCATGAACACCGCCTAAGTATGAAAAAAATATATGTACTTTTATGTATGGCTTTAACACAAAATATTCTAATAAATATAAAGAAGATCCGTATCAGAGATCAAGAACCAGCAGTGAAAGATAAATGAAAATACGTTCTCTTGATGAAAAAAAAAAGTAACGTTTGAAACCGTGAAGCACATCGTTAGCTGATGACAGGAATTAAAACAGAAGCCAGATTAATCTTTCGGAGTCAGGGGTAGAATGGCTTTTTTTTTTTTATGTACTAAATACAACTCCGGATTGATGTTAATATATTACAAATTAAATGTTTAATATAATACGACAAAATACCGTGATTGAAATTAGGGTCGACTGTCAAATAACAAAGAAGGTATGAATTAAGTTTTACCAGAATTTTGAAATTTTATAAATTAGATGGATAAGTTTTTTGTTTTAAAATAATGCTAGACAGGTACGATGAAAAAAAAAAAAAAAGATATGCTCTTATATTTAACGTTTATCGAAAATTCCATCGATTAAACTTTTACTGAAGGAGTTTGGATGGGACATCGAAAATAGAAATTACCACTAAAAGGATTTATTTCCAAGCTTTAAATATAAGCGTTTGTTGAGTAACACAGTATTAAGAAATGCTATTTTACAGTCGTGTTTTGTTATTTTGAATTCTAGGTTGATCATCTCTGATTTGGATCGGTTTCGTGTTAATATTTTGTGTGGCTTGTTTTGTAATGTTGTAGTTTTAGGACAAGAGGTTGAGGATCTTGACCACAGTTGCGGGTGGTGTAGGGAGCCTCTGCAGTTAGGTAGGATCCACTGACCCTGGGGTAAAGGACAACACACTGCAACTTGCTCTTCGTGACAGCCTCCACGCCACTTGGCCACGGGCCTCTTATATATAGAAATATATCAATAAACAACATCGGTACGCAGGAATAGAGAAATACAGAAAAGAATGCATGCAAAGGGATGGGAGGGGATATCACTATAAAAGCTCAAAATGCAAATATAGGAAAGTATGAAGATAAAACTATTCAAAACATGCAGCAGAGAGAATATTAGAATTAGTAACTGAAAAAATGAAACAAAGTGCTCGGTGCTTTGATGGCAATGATGTTATGCAGAAATGCTATTCTCCTACATTTACTGATGTCAAGGCTCAAACGAAGTAAACACTAATTAGTTTTTGAAAAAAAATTCTATTACTTATTTGTTAGAGTTAATACTTTTCTTTTATACTGATTTATAAAAGTACTATATTTAAACAAAATTAATATAACTTAGATTGCATCAGTAAGTTCTATACCTTTACTAGTAATTAGAAATCCTAACTGACATGGATATTTTTTTTTAAACCTTCTCTTCAAACTTTTTACTTAATAACTCTTCGTTTCAGTTTGTACATTTCCTTTCACAATCTTTATTGATAGTATATCTAACATACAATCACTGACTATGAAAAAAAAAAGTGTTCTTTATTTTTTAACAATATTAAATTACAAGAAAAAAAAATTAAGTGATGTACAGTATGAAGAAAAAGTTCTGATCAGTGAATTGCAGTTTGAAATAATTAAAGATAAGAAAGACAGTTTGATTCACAGAATCTTCTTTACAAATGTACATAGGTAATTTTGTCGCAATGCGTCCCATGTGACTTAAAACTCAATCTATTTTTAAAAATATAATAAGAATCTCATGATTTCATCGCCTCTATATCAACTTAACGTATAAAAAACGCGCAAATTCAAATTTTCATCGAGTTATTAGTGAGTTATAAATAGTGATAATAATAATAATAATAAAGTAAAGATGAACTAATGAGGAAATTAAATGCGAATGAAAGAGAAAAGTTAGTTATAATAGTTAGTTATAACATATAATTTATGTGTGCCAATTTTTTGTTTTTATAATTTATAAAATCTCGGAAAATGTTTTCGGCAAACTGTGTGATAAATGCGATTATTAATTTACAATGTGCAATTATTAAAAATATGCATAAAGCCGTAAACTGTTTTGGTCAACTTTATTATTGGAATAGTCCTATCCTTAGAAACACACTCCGACCTCCCAAAAGCCCCTTTTAATAAAGATAAGAATACAAGATCATATTATAGCTTGAAATCGAAAACATTTTTTCTGATACTCTAGTAATGTAACTCAATAGTAAACAGCTGTATATTTATCAATTTTCATTTAATAACTTTAACTTGAATAATAGTAAATACTTAGATATTTATTTTAATAGTTGTAATAATATTTTAATTAATTTCACCTCTTTTTATCTCACTTTTGGCACACTCCAGAACATATTTTAGCTTCTCTTTATTTATTTATTTATTATAACTCAGCGAAAGATTATATTTTGAATAAATGAAGCATGGTAGATGGAGTGAAAGCATTCAAGTATTAATTTTATATTTAGAAATTCAAAGTTCGAGTAGAAGTAAATATGCAGATATTACTGTAGGGAAATAAATTTATAGTTGAAATATATAACATGATAATTAAAGAAACTTTTCAAACATATTTTTCTGTGAAACATTAAATTTGCTTTATTTATCATTATTATTTTTGTTAGCTGAGTATATGTAGAGATACATTAAAATCTTTGAATTACAAAATAAGAAATCCACATTATTTTGATAGTTTCATTTGTACAAGTTGAACGAAAATAAAATAAACAACAAAATTCATCTGTATGTTAAGGGAAAGTTATAGATGTACTTACTTTAAATACCTTGTTTAAATAATTCTACATAAATAATTAATAATAAAACGTAATAGATGTTCATTAAAAAATACCTTTTCGACTGAGAAACTATATTTTTAATAAAAAAAAAAAAATCTAACATTAATTTGTATTATATAAAACTCCTTTAAAAGTTACCTTTTTTTTTTTACAGACTGTTGTTCTGGGCAAATAAAACAATCTGCGTTTTAGAAAACAGTAATTTCTGGCATTTTATGGTATACTGAAATTTTCCGTTTCCATTTGGCTTGAAATTTACATTTATATGAAATGTGTTTCGTACATGGATATGTACAATTTCTTCAAATTTGTATTTTGTATATCTCAAAGCATTGCCGAAAAATATCTTATAAAGTGTTTTATATTTCATAAAACAGAATATATTTTATAAAGTGCCATATGATTTTCTAAAATACGATTATGTATCCTGTTATAAGATTCGTTCAAATATAGAAAACAATTTTCCGTTAAAAAAAAAAAAAAAAAAAAAAGGACATTCCACGAACTTAAACATGTAAATAATAAAGTAATAAGCTACTTTTGTTATCTATCAAATGAAATGAATGTTATATATATATTTGTTATCTGTCAAATGAAATGAATGTTATATATATATGATTATAAAAGGTTTTCCTATCTCTCTCTATATATACAAATATGCAGCTAGAAAAAGTAAGAAATATATTATATAAATATTTCTTACCCAATTCTTGCCCAATTTTTAAAATGTAAATGTTCTTGCATCTTGTATCAATAATTACAACAGTCGAATTTTTCTAGAAGCAGTTTTTACGAAATTGTAACCGGCACCTTTGAACAAATCCTGTTTTATACCGACTGAATATGCGGTCCGTTTTAATGTTTATTGTACTTATATTTGTAATTGTTTTTCTCCACAAGCTATTTTAACACTAATAAGGGGCTGATAAAATCGGCCCAAAATGTCTGTACACTGTAACGTGTTTACATTGTAATTTTTAATTTTTCTGTAAATTTTTGAATGTTTTCTTTTTTAAAGTAAATTTTACTAACTCAGAATCTGTTTGTATAATTCAAAATCTGAAATTAGAAATTTTCGCAGAACATCATTGCTTTATGATGGTGAACAACGACAATTAGTGATTGGAGGAATGCAACACAATTTGTTTTTTAAAACCTTTTCAAATTATATTACAACATATACATTCACTAATGCCACAATTTATTTTCAAGCATTTACTTTTACATTTCGCGTGACATATGTTTACAGTCTAAACATCTAAAATACATAAGTTTAAAGTGATATTTGCGAGAAATTTTAATCAATTTTAAGTTATTCAATTTTTAATATGAAGCTCAATGTCCTGAAAAACTGTTTTTCGTAAAAGAGACTATTAGATTATGAAACGTGATTTAACAGAATAAATATTAAGTTTTACGCATAACCTATAACGAAAATACGATGAAACGTAAGCAGTACAAAAGAATATCACCAAAATATTTTACTTCCAGTCCAGAGTATTACAGTTCATGTGAAAATACATATTTTATATAATTTATGTATTGTGTTAATGCGTTATCTATAACAAATGCTTAAATTGCATTAAGTAATTAAACGCTCTGTAACAAACTAACTTTCAAAAATGAATATTTGTTTATTACATTTACACAACTTCTGGTGCATTTACACCATAATTTCACAAACAAATCAAATGGAAGAAAATTCGTACTTCATTTCACAAAATGCTTTTATTTCTTTTTCGTTATTTTAAAATTTTTTCATAAGAAAATTGGAAAGATTTTTTTGTATAATCAAAAATAACTGTATCTTCTCATCTTTTATAACTTTACTATTTTATCAATTAATTATTAGCTATACATCAGTTGAATATGAATGCTGAGTGATCAGAAATGAATAAGTATAACATTTTTCATACTAAAATACGCATATGTTATACACAAACTAATGTAATTCGTTAACATTTTGAGATATTATTATTTAAATGGATATATTTGTTCGTATAAAATTTTGATAGTTTCTTCTTTCTCCGGCAAGTCAAGATTGTAAACATTTCATTAATTAACTTTAAATAACACCAAATAATTTATGCTACACTTTAAAATTAAGAACATGCTTATTTCATTACATCTCAGATTAGACAAATTTACATCAAATGTTACATTGAAAACAATTTTGAAAAGAAATATAGGGTAACGAACTGCACCAGAAGTGGACACTTTAAGGGGATTTTCTAGTTATTTAGCAATGTTCTTAAGGGGTGTAGGAAGTTTTAACCTTCAAGATAAATCGACTACTTAAAACAAAATATATATGTTGAAATATGAACAATTCTGAACATTTAGATGCTACATTTATGTTTCTGCACACTTTGGTTCAAGAGCTATGAGCAAATTTGTAACTTATGTCAGCATTGAACTTCATTGCATTTCTAAATTTTAACGCTTCTTTTCTCAAAAGAGCTTTTTTCTTACGATCTGCAAGATTAAAAAAAATGTTTTTCACCGATTGTTATAAAGTTTTGAACACACATTTATATGAAGGATATCTACAAAATGAATTAATATTTAGTAATATTAACCTTATTCAGTGAAGTATTTGGACCGCGGTAGCCCAGTCAGTAGAGCGCCGGCCTCGTGATTGGAAGATTGCGGGTTCGATACTCGAGCCGGCCAAAGACCGTCGTGTACACTAATGGTGGCTGGTGCACGTAAAATCTGTCGTGGTCGCAGTGTCCACCATGTTCCCATCAAAAATTATACCTCTGGGGGTCACCGAAGCGGGAGAGCCATCCCTTCTGTGGAGGATCAAAATTGTGATGGCATGTCTCCGGACCACCTCTAGGGATGTATCCCAGACCATCGCCAATCGCCCATCTGCGCAGAATTAGTGCGACGTAAAACCCAACCATCCATCCATTCAGTGAAGTATTTAAACAAAAAATTGAAAATTTTCAAAATTTTATTTTTTACATAATTTTAAAACTGGTAGATTTTTAAATAGGTTTATACAAACGTTTAAAAAAACCCACAAAAAGTCAATCGTTAATTTTATCGCAAGATAGCTTACGGATGGTGCATTGAGAAAAAAAGTGTTAAAATTTAGAGATCCAATGAAGTTCAATACCGACATCATTTAAAATTTTACTCATAACTTTTGAACAAAAGTACGTAAAATAAAAAATGAGGCATCAAAATAGACAAAATTGTTCATATTTCAACATAATTTTTTTTTTCAAATAGTCGATTTTTTTAAAGGTTAAAACGCCCTAGTCCTTTCAATTTCAGAGGCTGTATTTATAACCCGGTGTTCTATACCTCAACTGACTCTTAATGTATGTGACTGTACTTCGAAAAATGCTAACTGAATCACATTTATACTATAGAAATTTATTTTTTAGAGAGATTCGCCAGTAAAACCAGGTAGTGGACATCTTTTTTGTTCCAATAATGGACACCTTTGAATTTTTTTAAGAAAAGGTGAAATAAAATGCGAACTGATTTAATGTATATTTAATTAACAAAATGTGTTTTCTGACTCATTAATACGTTAAAATAACGGAAAAATATCTGATCTTGTACTATAAATTAAAAGCAAATGATCTCTGAAAAATGTAAGGGTTTGAATAAGACATTGTTTTATTGAAAACGAGTCTTAATTTGCAAATAGCATTTAGATCACCTCCCTAATCATAACCTTATAAATATCCACAGTTTCTTTCAGATATTTTCTTGAATTCTGTCTGCCAATAAATATAAATATAGGGGAGAACCATGTAATATGGACAATCGTGTAATACGGAAAATGAGAAATTTATATGTTCAACACTAGATGGTGAAACCATCTCATTGCCTTTAGTGAATACTATTGTTATACAAAGGAGGAAGTGACTTGTACATGCGTACCTGTGTTTGGATGATTATGAAACTGAGTTTTTGGTTTATATGATCATTGATGTAACAAGTACAAAAATGAAAGTATTACTTTCTGCTGTTAGGTAATTGTAAAATAATTTTCGCGCTAATAGTAGCAAATGCACTTATTTTCTGAACAATTTAGACATGTGTTTCATGGGCGCTAATTTGCATAGCGATATGTGATTGGAAATAACGTTGCTCTGTTTATGCGTGTAATATGAACCATACTCTGTTGTGTAATATGGACCATTGATCCTTGATAAAAACAGAGAGATTTTGTAAATATTGGGAGTACATATGTCAAAACTTTGAGGCTATAGAAGAGGCCAGAGAAACATGGGTAATCAAGCTATCACTTCCTTCGTATACTACCCATTGGATATAGCCTTTGGACCTCCCTTTTTTTCGTCCATTAACTATTATTTTTTTCGTCTATTTCTACTGTTCCCAAGAGATGGCAAGTGTGTGAGGGAACGTGCTGTACAGTTCGTTTCACAATTCCAAGTGTGTCAACTGTTCTGAAGGATCACTTCGGGAAGGACCTCTATGGACCACTTGGTCCATATTACACGACCGTATGTGTAATATGGACCAACGATACATAAATAAAATAATTATTTCTTGCAATTATTAATAGTTCCCTGAGTGCTTTACCAAGCTTGAACCATGCAACTATAGAATTTTAATGAGCAGCCAACAAATTAAATCTTTTTATTTTATTAATTTTAGTTTTATGAGCATTCTTGCTGAGGGGGTACATATTACGCGGATCTCCCTATATATACTTACAAATTTCTCCTTAAAAAAAAAAAAAAAAAAAAAAAAAACTCTTTGATGAATATATGGAAACTTTCTGATCAAATTTTCAGTGAAATAAATTTATATTTGTCCAAATCCCGAAATTGGTAGAATTCTGAACGGTGTCCATTATTGTATCTGGCTTAAACCTGGAATGAGTCTGTAGTAGGCAAGGCTTTCTATTACTATTACCGGTCATGATCACATTTTGGGGTACCAGTAACGGACAGTAATATTAATACAAAATTAAAAAAAAAAATTAGCACAATAAATAAATTTTGAATACTATTTTTTTACATATGAAAGTGAAGGGCACGTGAAATCAATTAAAAATAAACAGAAACAAAATAAACAAAATTTTAATTCTCTATTGAAAAAACAAGAAAAAAATCCAAATGAAAGAAAGTGCAATTCTTTTTAGTTGAAATATTTTTATTCTGAAACTGATGTCTTAGAATATTTGTAGTTCTGTATTGTACCAATAACCCTGAACGTTTCTCAAAACTGTGCAAGAATTAGAAAATTTGTTTACAGAATTTAAATTTAAAAGCGTCCACCACTGGTACAGGATATGTACTGATAATTTTACCCTATTTCGATTTTTAATTTTTCGTATTTTGGTGTAGGTATTTCATGAAAATGGAAATGCTTTATAGAACTGCCAAATATAGTTTAACCATAAGTATTAAAAAAAAAAAATAAAAAAAAAAAATAATAACTATCCTCAACGTGCAATAGAATTTTACGTTTGTAAAATGAAACTGTACATTTAAACAAATTATTGAGGCAGATAATGCATTTAAGAAAAACTATTACTATCTGGTGTTAATTCCATTGTTGTATGAATGGTGTTGAATATTCTTCGTTCTACGATTTGTTTTTAAACGAAAAATATCCAAAATATCTATTGGTATCAACAAACACTAGTTCCACACTTTCTTCATGCCCTAAATTACAAGTGCCAGCATGCAACAAAAAAGTTTCATGGCATATGATTCATGCAAAATACTTGCAACATAAAACGAACAACTAAGAGGCATTCACGTGGTGTAGGTAGTAGCGGAAAGCAGAAACGAGGAGACCGAGAAAAATCAAATAAAACTCTATCTGTTATTTGGTCTATTTTAAAATATTTTAAATAAAAATATGAAGCGTCTACTGGACTTAGGATTTTGAGAGAAGATGGGGCCATGCAATGGGCGGGTCATTGGTCTGGTAAGACCTCCGCTCGTCAAACCGCGTCCCCGCCTACCACATGGGGAAGGGGTTCGAGTTGCAGTGGACGTTACCAAACTTCTGACCGCTTCTTGCGTATTATAAGTGTTTTTGCAAGTGCTTTGTTTTGGCATTATGAAGTGAAATGGAATAAAGAGATGTAAAAAGGATGAGATAATGTTCTAGCATGATGGTATTGGTATGGCATGTTTCCTTCAAGCTGAAATTTAAGATCTTCCCTTCTGAAAGGCAGTAAGAAAATCAATAATTTAGAAGTAGTCGGTTGAAAGAATGTAAGTCATTTCTTAAATAATTCTTTAGCCATCATCAAAAAGATTGAATTTAAATTTTTGATGAACACACTGTTATGTTTTTCAAAAGATATAACTATATTATTGCGGTAGCTCAAAACATCATCATGATAAATATATGTATACTCTTTGTAAATGTTGAAGTACTAATTAAGTATGATATAGTAGTTGAGTATATAACTAATACGCATTAGTAATTATGTTTATTAATATAATTTAATGTGTAGTTTCGTATGTATAATGTAGTAGTTAAACACAGTAGTCAATAATAAATATTATTGTATAATTCTTACATTAATTCCCATTATATTTTAAAAACTGCTTCTAACCTCTTCAATAAGGCTATTTGTTGACAAAGCATGATTAATAAAGTCGTTGCATTTAAAAGTATCATTTCATGCGAATTTGTAATCGAAATAACTCTTTCAGAATTAATTAAAGAAAAAAAAAAGATCTCAGAATAATATATGAGTTCAAGAATAATATGAGTTGATTTTATCTACCATTAATCAATTTCATTATCAGGAAACTTATTTAACGATATTCAAATGTACATTCAGCTTGCAGCACATACCATCCAATTTAAAATGATAAACAATATAATAGCAATAGAAATATTTAAGAAAATAATAAAATGATATATGAATAAAATATCAACTAACAACTAAGAAAAAAATGTATTCATACAAAATTTCTCTCAAAAATATCAGGCATCACTAATCTAATCATTTCTACAAATAATAAGCAATAGATATTAAATATTACATATGATGGAAAACATACAAAATCTATATCTAAAAGAGAACTTTTATTAAATAGTATTACATAAAAATTTAACTTAAGAAAACTTAGAACGACTACTTATTTAGGCATGCTTTTTAAGTAGAAGTTATTGACAATTTAACTGGAAAAAAAAAAAAAAAAAAAAAAAAAGGAACAGTAAAAATAAAATGTAAAATGTAATTTAAAAGGTATTATAAATAAATATAGGGATCTAATGATATTGATTACATATTTATCATTTGAATAAAAATTTTTGTCTTAAAGCACTATTTTCTTAAAATTTTTTGAAAAATATCTCTCCAAAGACAATGGCGGGAAAAAGTGAAATATTTTAGTATTTATTTGTTATCGAAAACAATTAAAATTCTTTTCAAAGGGATTGCCAGCGAACGCAGTTTGGCCAAATAGCTGACAAAACTGCTAAAAATGATGACAATAAATAAATACATAATTAAATAAATAAAAGTAGATAAATAAAAAACACCAAAATAAAATAAAAATACAAAATTTTGTTTTTATGAATACTTATTATTTCGAAATAGTTCATATTCATGTCGATAAATAACTAACGCTATCTCTGTAACAATAAATAATATCATACAATAAAGAAACAGCTACTGTGTCGAAATAAATCTTTTTATGTAGAGTAATTAAAGTTCAATACTTAAATTTATAACTTGCAAGCTTTATATTTTGCCTTGCATTTTAATCATACGTTCATTAATTATTTTCAAGAAGACGTGCCTCGTAGGCATGAAATAAGTCAAATCAAATCTTTTACTAATAAATGGGTTTTTAATGGAAAAATAATTTTAAATAAAAATGTAAAGGCGTATAATTACTTTTATATGGATTATAAACTCAAAAAAAAAAATGTTGCAAAGAAAAAGAAACATTTTCATGCACTAAATTTAAAATACTACTAATTTTAAAGATTATAGCTAATTTTACTGATCTAGTTAAATTGCGTTAATAAAGTGTAGCATAACTACCTTTTCAAATAAAAAAAAGTTATTGAAGGACCTAAGTATGTAGTGATACTCTCAAACAAATTAGTATTAAAAAAAAAAAAAAAAAAAATGAAATGGTAGACAGAAAAAAAGAAAAATTGGTAAAAATTGCTAAGTACCTCGTCTGTCTCGGAACCGAGGAAGAGCAGGTCGAAGGGTATGGCGGCTACGACGTCGATGACGAACCATCCCCGGAGGTAGTGGACGGCAATCTTGGTGGGGTGGCTGACCACCTCGTCGTTTGAGTTGACGTACGTGGTCCGAAAGTTGATGAGGATGTCGATGATGAACATGACGTCGACGAGCAGGTCGATGACGACGATCGGATCGTCGTAGTACTTCCTGTTCCGCTTATCCGCCTTCTCCTCACTGAGCAGAAAGGCGGCGACGTATGGCGTGAAAATGGCCGTGTACATCACCAGCAGCAGGATGATCCAGTCCCAAACCGCCTTGAATGGCGAATAGTGCAGGATCGTCCACTTGTGCACGGTGGGCTTTTGCAGCTTGTACTCGGGAAGTACGTCGGCACCCAACGAAAGCACCTGCGAAAAATAAAGTCTTATTAGGGAACAGTGAAACACAATGTACAATACATAAACTGCAAAACAATACATTTTATTGTTTGTTTGCTTCAAAAGATGTGTACTTTTATACAGACGTCGTATGATTAAATTTATCTGCTGAAAGTGCATCGTAACACGAGAAAAAAGGATTTTAATGGGTACGATAGAATAAATAAATCAGAAATTTACTTAGGTAAATAAATGTGTTATGCGCAGACTAATTTAACCCGTTAATTTCTGTGACTTGTTTCTATTATATATATATATGTATATATATAAATATAACTTATTTTGTGTTTCTTTCCTGTAATATTTAGGCTAAAGGAATACATTTTTTTTTTAATTACAAAATGTATTATTAGATTTATTGTTTTATAATTATTATTTAGTACTTGAATTGTTACTTTGTTGAAAAGTATTTATTTTATAGCTTGTATATTAATTTATTACATAAAATAACAAAAAAGTTTATACTTACGCTTTGGACATGATTTTTTCAACTTATAATAATTACAAACGCTAAAACACGATACCACTTCAATAATTCGGAAACAATTAAAAAAAAAAAAAAAAAAAAAAAAAAGACTAATGATATAAGCGCAGTGTTGCCAGTAAAAATATATCAACCTTTACTGTATTCGCTTCGTATGGAAATAAATAATATGAAATAATATAATTTTTTACTGTTAGAAAAAAAAGAAAAATGTTAGATGTCTGTGACTTCCAGGTGACTCTGGGAGTTGATGAGTTAATCGTTGAACACACAAAATCTACGTAGTCTTATAGTATTTTGTTATTTGAAAAAACGTAAGAATGTGGAAGAATAATGTTTAACAGAAATTCAAACGTACTGGTTTCAGAAACAATATCGAAAAGAAGAATTTGATTACTATTTAGAATAAGACCAAAGAATATCTTAATAAAGCAGACACATAACCAAAGGTGATTAAAAAATAAAATTATCATGGAATCGATGTTTTTTAAGCATTGCAAAGCAATAATATTACATGAGGAGAAAATTAATAGAGCCAATTTATAAACAAACAAAGATCTTTATTTTAAACTTATTAGGTAAAATAGAATAAAATAAATGTAATATATTACTATACTAACTAGTGTAAGTACAGGGAATTGGCACAAAAAGAAAGCATACTACAAACGCTATAATTACTCTATTTTGATAAAATAAATTTACATTGAAACTATTGTATACAAGTTTTTATGGATGCTCTATGTGTGAAATGGTGAGAAGGCAAATATCTATGCGGTATTCCAGTACCTTTAACACTCGTGATAGCACATCCTTTGTCAGTGATTCTAGCACTTCAGTTACTTACTCCATCAGTTGCTATAAGTCATGGGGAAATTGAGGCATGAACACTTTGTTTTAACATAACCCAAAGCTGTATACAAGGAGGGGGGGGGGGGGTGTTGGAGTTCCTTCTTCCTCCGGAATTTACAAATTTGTCGAAATTTTTTGAGTATACTACATCATTAGCACTTAACATTATGTACTATAGTCTAAATCCCCGCAGAAAAAAAAAAAAAAAAAAAAAAAAAACTAGCTACGGCTTTGACGTAATATAAGAAAAAATCACAAGGGGTTAGATGGAGGATCTTGGTGGCCAACAAAACAATGGCATATCGTTTGATCCATCATGGCCTCTCCATCTATTTCTATAATGCAATTGGTGGCGTTAGTTTGATTAATAGTACTTCTAGCTATTAAATTGCTTCCCAGCTATTAAATTGATGGACCTTTTTTAAAAAAATATTTTTTTAATTTTTTATGTTTCATTTTGAAGCTGCAAAATACGAATTTTCAATATGGGATTTTTTTTTTTTTTTTTTCATTTTACAATTTCAAAATAAAATATTAATAATTAAAAAAAATATGTTTTTCTAAAAATGGTCCGTCAATTTAACAGTTCGGAATTTTCTGAATGTGAAAAAAGAATTTAAATATGTATTAGTTAATAAGTTATTTGTAAAGAAAATTTCCCCATAGAATAACATTGACTCGGGCTTCCGGCGATGGTAAGTGAAGAGGGCCGTTAAAGATACGGGAGAAAAATTTTCGTCATGTATTATTATTATTTTTTTTTTCTCGTATTAATTTTTGAATTTTAAAGCGGTTTAACCTTCTTGACATTTTTTAATATTGCCTTTAAAAATATTAAATAAAAATTATAATTAAGAGAAGGTTAGAAGGAAAAATATATTTTCATCAGTTTTATTTTCCTCGTTTTTATTTATTTATTTATTTTAATTCTCTCTCATCCGAATAGTTTGTATAGCCCCCCACCCTTAAAAAAAAAAAAAAAAACATTTCATTCACCTCTAGTCGTGAATAGTTAGCTATAAAATCATAATACAGGTGTTATAACTACAGATTCTTCTTTTTTTTCTTCAAATGGAAACACTGTGATTATATATTCGTTTTATTTCGTTTAAGTTGTTTCTTAATATACTTTTTGAATTTCGTTATATTAACATACATCATAATTTGAGAATGTTACTGTTACATTCACTTAAAAAAACTTTAATCTTTAATCTTTTTAAAAAGTAAACAATTTAAACGTACCATTTCAGTTGATAAGGAGTGAAACAAACCATCATAATCTAGGATTTTTTTTAATTATGAAATTATTAATAAATTCTTATTAATTTTTTTTTTTTTTTAATTTTAACAGAAAAGGAATTGTATTCCTGGAAAATGTGTATACTTTATGTATTAGAAAAAAAAAAAAAAAAAAAACAAAAAAACAAAAAAAAAAAAAACTGGCGTTTAAAAGTAGTAAGTACAAAACGTTGAATAAACACCATAAAATGCTAGAACCCCCAACAATTGTTCCGGGTCGAAAGAAGACACGACCGTTCGTCGAGCGGACTATGGCTGCCTGCGATTCAATATTGAATCGCAGGGAGCCATCAGCGGACAAAGTAGGCACGAGTGCTGCAACCAAAGCGGCAATCAATTTATGGTGTTTATTCAAAGTTTTGTATTTATCACAATACATCTTTATTTTATTTTATTGAATTAAACTAGTTCTCAAAAATAAATCATTTATATATTTTAATTAAAATTTCCTGATACCAATAGTAACAGGTAGTAAAATTTTGCATAAACGTACAATAGGAGTATAGTATTTTTTTTTTTTTTTTTTTTTTTTTAAAGAAAAAAGGGATTAAGTTTAAAATACAATTTGTAACATTAGCATGAACATTATGACTGTGGGTTAAGTTGGCTTGATTAACATGGCATTATAGTAAGGTGACTAAACTCATATTTTAGCCAATTGTCTTCAATTACAAGTATATCCCCGTAGAGGACACTATTTTAGATCATTTTACCCCAATTTTCCCCACTTTTTCAAACTTGTTCAAAACTGAAGAATTTTAATAATATTTTATAAAATCGTGTTATTAAAGAAATTCATGTGCTTTCTATTTAAAATATTATTATACTTAGTTGCTCTTATTGAAATGAAAAAAAAATATATATATAATGCTGTTTTGAAATTTAATATCCAATAAAAATCTCTCCATGTTTTTGTTGTATTAAATTTATGAATAGTCTTTTTATCAATGGTTAGATATTTTGGGAAATATTTACGGAAATATTCTTTTATACCTCTAGTAAATATAATATAAATATCTTTTTCAAAATCTTTATATTAAGTAAATGTAATACGATAAATAGTTTTATAGTAAACTATGCGTATGTTCTGAATAGATATTTTAATATTGATATAAACATATTCATTGAAAATAAATATGTATAAGACCTTTTTTTCGAGCAAAATATTAAAATTGTGAAATGAGATTGAGATTATACTTTTTGACAAATTTATTGTTATTTCATTACAAGTGATTCATAATTAATTTTGGATCTGTTTTTTTTTTCTGATCTGTACTGCAAAATAATGTGCTACTCTACTGTCAGTCAAAATAACTATTTTACAAACACATTTTTTCCTCCTAAAAAATCTCATACTCCTAAAATTTCCTAGTTCCAAGTCATCTACATTAAGTATTCTTGAAATCAAAACATTGGTTCCTGAGCAATAATAGAAATATTTTCCGCACACATAATAATAATAATAATAATTTCAAAAAATGTTTTTCAAAAGTGAACGATAACAAAAGGGGCATTTATTAAATAAAATTGTAAGTACTAAAAAATTCGGTACATTTAAACAACGTAAATTTATTACATACAGAATGAACGATATGTTTATATTTTATTTGATTGCAATAAAATATTTGAACAGTTTGTAAAAAATCAAGAAAACATTTAACAAAAGTTCAAACATGAATAAGAAAAATTCAATTAGAATGGAGCTTTCAAATTTGCACATGGATCATCTATTTTCCGGTGCGTATGTAGAAATAAATTTTTTGGACTGAAGTTCTAATTTGTGTGATAAAGTTTTGCTACATTTTTTACTGAAGAACAGGAAAAAATATTAATATATATATATATATATATATATATATCGAAATTGAAAAAAGGAAGAAAGTTTTCAAGCAAATTATTTTATTAATTTACTTTTTTTATTTTTATTAATTAATTTTTTAAATTTACAGTTCTCACTTTCTTTCGCTCTCTCACTTTTTCACATTTAAATAAAAGAAAACTTTTTTCTTTTTTTATTCTTTTTTTTAACTGAAAGGTTTGAAGCATGGTTTGATTAATTACTGGGCATAAAAATTACATTGTGTCATCTTCTTAATAATAAAAGCCCAAGTTTCCCGAAATTAACGCTGAAAACAATATTATAGCTAAATCAATATATTGGAATAAAGTAATTTTATCCATGGTTTCTATCATTGTATTTCAACTGAATAAAATAATGAAAATAATAATTTAACGGAAAAAATTACAAAGCAATCACAACAAAGTACTGAGATAAAGAAAATAAAATTTCATCTATGGTTTGCACGGTATTCAGAGATTCACTTATGTATTCCAATAATAAATTAACCCTTATCGCTCGTTTGTCCCTTCTGAGGGGACATTAAAAAATCGAGCCACGTCTTAAGGTGTTCCTCTGCAAATGAAATGCTATTTTTCTAAAACGTGTAACTATAGGCTACCTTTCGGCTACCGGAAAATTTTAACAGAAAGATTTATTTAATGATGAAATAAAATAAAACAAATTATTACAATTTTTCGGTAGCCAAAAGGTAGTAAGTTGGAAACTATACGTGTGACGTTTTAAAGGAACGCCAAAAGGCGTATGTTACGGAAAATATGCCGAGTGCAAAGGGTTAAACATACAAAATTCATTGGTCTATTTGCAGAGAATCGTTTAAAAAATTTATTTTAGTAATAAATAAATCCAGAAAATGATAAAAATAAATTAAAGTCATGTCCAACTACGTCATGAGAAATTGAGTAAATAAATAAATAGAGACATGATTATAAATTTTGAATTAAAGGATTACGATGTTATTTTCAATTTATTGAAAATAAACGTATAAACATCATGAAATGAAGTCATTTGATTTTGCCTACAAGGCAGTAGCAGGTGTTTTTTGCACCTGATGAAGAAAGGGTCCTTTTGAAACCGGTTGTGCTGTCTTTAATTTTATGGTGTGTGAAGAAGTTTTAAAGTTCAAACATTAGATAGTTTTAAATATCATGTAAAACAAAATTTTGTAATTTAAATTGGCAAGGAAAAATAAATTTGGAAATACATGTGTAAAAATTGAACTTAAGACGGATGGGCACAGACCGACTAATTAAGTAAATATTTGGATTTTTTCCCAATGCACACACACACACACATATATATATATATGTATATATATAATGGAAAGTGGCAATAGGGAATTTTCAATATATTGCAGTGTCTGCTACATTAGAAATAGAATATGAAACATAACCTACTGTTCTGGCGACACCACTTTCTTCAGGCAACTTGTCATTAGTTGATTTTATCATGGCTTCAGAAGAAACATTATGATATAATTTGTTTCTTGAATTTTTCCACAGCCGGCGTTTTCTCTTAGCTTCACACTCCGCATAATAGACTTTCGATTTCGGAATCTGCTCGGTAATCTTCTCACCAGATTTCGATTTACTGTTATAACTGATCGTGAAAACGGCAGCAACCATTATAGTTAATAATTCCACGACGTAAAATTGCTCAATCAAATGCGTGGCACACATCTTTAGTATGAGCGGACATGTGCTTTCGAAGTTCGTGTTATTAAAGACATCAGCAGAAAACAACGAGATGAATATTTCCAGAAATTTACACCAAGAGATAGTTAATGCAAATATATAAAATTGCCTAGTCTATAAAGAAATATAAACCTATTTAAAACAGTTTTCTCTCTCATTTATTTTTTATGCAGTCCACAGTGCATAATAATAATAATAATAATAATAATAATAAAAACATTATATTCGATGAGAATAACTTATCAGATTTTTATTTATTTATTTATTTATTTTTCACATTATTTTATCGAGACTTTTCCTTTAATAAGCATTATTTATTTGAAATGAATTTCAAAACATTTAATTTAAATATGTAAACTTTTTTATTAATAGATTTAAAGATTTAAAGATTTTGCTTTTCATAAGTATTCTAATGTAATTAAAGATAAAAATTTTCACTTATTAAAAAAAAAAAGAAAAGAACAGAAATCACTTTTGGTTTTTAAATATTTTTTTTAAAGGTTTTCTAGTTAGAAGTTTAGCAAAAAAAAAAAAAAAAAGACTTGTGATTATTTACTGAAGTTAAAATAGATTTACATTTAAATTATAATTTAATATCAATTTAAATACTTCCTGGAATATCAGATCAATGAAAAATAAAAGTAAAATAAACAATTGCGAATTTGAACCATATTTTACTTTTTTTTTTTTTTTTTTTTTTTTGTGCAATACTTTCTTCTTCTTGTTTTTTTTTTATTTTTTTTTTTAATCGAACTTTATAAATAAATCTATTTTACCTGTTTTTGTTAAACAACTGAAAATGATTCACATTAATATATTTATTTTACTTGAAATATTGCTGTTAGATCACTTTTTTTTTTACTATTTATTGTAGCAAGTTACACAAATGTTATCCAAATTTTATAGTAATCCCTATTCCTCTAGATTTGGTATTTTTTAAATAATTCAAAAATAAATTCTCATAATTAATACAGAATAATTATAAGTAAATGTCTATTTTTTTTTAATAGAATATTTCAAATTATATTTCTATTAATAGTGATGCAAATGATATCCTTTACTCTCTGAAAAATGAAACGTAATTGAATACGAAGTTTAATATATAAAATCAAGATAAATTATAAACTGTTTTTCAGAAATTACTGTTATCTATATCAATGTATTACATGTAATAATATTAATTATAATGAAGAAAAATGATGAACAAAAATATAATTAAACTATTAATAATTTTAGCAAAGAATTATTTATCATTCAAGATGATATAACTATTAGATATTTAGACATTTATTGGTAAATTATTAATGTAATGTCGGGTGGTTAAAAAACTTATTGCCATTATTAGAAAATTTCTGTTATCTAAATTTAAATAAGGGTAAATTTCTTTACCAATTTTTAAATAATAGTTTTGTTTAACGATATTTTAGCAGACAGTAAAAACATAATAATAAAACAAAATTATTTTATCGCATACGTGTTCAGAACAAAAATAAATAACAATATTAATAACGAAATTTTCAAAATATTTTGCAGAAAATTGCGCATTATGCACAATCAATTTTAAATACTCCCCAATATTGTTTAAGATATTATATTAAGAGGAGCTAATAATTCCAAACAGTTTTAAGTTGCTTTCCATTTCTTCCATTTTACGTTAACATTTTTTCATATTGCATAGATTTTTTCACATTATATACTCATTTCTGCAGCAAATGTAATTAATCCTTACATCGTTCATACGAAAACTTATGAACAGTAGTAGATGTATAAACGGATAGCCACAATTAGGAGTCTGTGTATATCCATACTGCCGTTTAAACTATAGCGTAACACAGATTATATCTTTAAAAACACAATCCTTTCTGTCGATAAATATTCAATAATTTCAAGTATTCATTCTAACGATGATCTTCCGACGAAAATCCACATTAAACATTCCGTTTCTTAATAGATGCCATGTAACAAGCGACATTACACCTTATGTATACACAAATGTCTATAAACGAATTTAAGATACTCCGAATCTACAAGCGTTAAAAGGTTTCTCTATGCATTAACATGATGAAAACTGTAATTGGATTACGACTATATTACGTCTTTCTCGAATGCTGACACGGATGTTTCTTAAGCTGAGATAGAAATTTTTTAACTTTTCGCCTAACAAATAATCAAAGAGAAAATCCATTATATTTTAAATGATATCGAAGGTTTTAAATCAAAGTAATTGTTAAGTAAAATATTCTTAAACTTTAGTAAAGCAAATGGTTCTATTCATATTCAGTACGTAATATATATTTTTCAGTTTTTTTTTTTTTTTGCGCAAAATTTTTCATATTAGTGAAATTTGGAAAACTTTATTTCTTAAATAATATGCAAAAAGGGTTGTACAATTTTAGTAATATTAAGCAGAGTTTGGGTAATTCTTGTGGTAAAAGTTAAATTTTGAGGAATACAATGTAGACATTAATTTTCAAATTAAAAATAATAACTTAGTAATTATAATAGGTATTTTAATAATTGTTCCTTTTTTTTCACTTTACTTTCTTTTCCTTCCTTTATAGCTTTCTATTTTTTATTTTACATCAATATTGTTTTTTCAAGGTCAGTTAATTTTTAATAATAATCATTATTATTATTATTATCAGTCATCAGATTTTTTTTTTTCGAAATCTAATGGTATTCTTTTATAAATATATATATATATATATATATATATATATATTTTTTTTTTTTAAATTCACAGAAGCTCTTGTCTTCAATGTGCGATAGAAACATAATCACTATTTTAGTGGGTCAGCTGCAATAAAGAAGGATGAAATAATTTTTCCTATTTTAAGTATAGTTGGATCTCGTGGAAAGTGAAAATGAAGAATTTAATTTAATTGTGCATATTTGCATGAGTGTAACACAAATCGATATCATAGTATAAAAAAAGAAAATATAATTATGCATTACTGATACCTTATGGGACTATGAAACTTTGTCTCAAATTACGGGATATAGTTAAAACAAAATCAAGTGTAAGTCACAAAATGATTGATTAAATGTTGTTTGATAAAGCAAGAAAGTAAAATCCTGTATCACTGATAAATTACGAAATATTTGCCCTTTATTTTATTATAGGATAATGTTGCAGTAAAAGTAAGAGACAATCAAAGAATGGTTGAGAATAATATTTTTGAAATATATAAGAAAATAATAATGATATTATAAAAGTAAAAAAAAAAAAAAAAAAAAAAAAAAAAAAAAAATCATTATACACTGACAATGTTTTATATATATATATATATATATATATATATGTATAAACAATTGAAATGAAGAGATTCCAACATTTTATTCGGAAAGAAATAGCCATTGCGAGTAAAATTACTAACATCTGTTGGAGACTTATTTTTATATATTTTTATTTTATTTGATAACTACCAAGATTTGCTCGCTTCTCTGGTCACTTGTATTTAAATGATATATATATATATACACATTTTAATGAATCACTACTTTTTTTAAACATATTTCTTTATAAATAAAAACTAAAAAAAGTTCCATTAAAATCGCTCGGAACCTTGTTTCAGGTACTCGCTATCTTTGGAAGTGTCTCTTCTGTTCACACGATCTGAGATCTTGGTTTCCGCTCCCTGAGGCAACATCTTACTCGAGCATTTTAAGTTAGGTATTTATCAGACCGTAGCACTGCTATAATTCATGAACTACGATTTTACAGTTGGTATATCGCGAATCTATTGAACATTTCAGTTTAAGCACAATGCATTTTTAAAACCTAGTAACATGTATTTTCTAGTCCAACAACAAAATTATAAGCACAATAAATTTATCCATTTTCTAGAATTAATTAGGTTATAAAAAATATACATAAACCTATTTGTTATAAATTTCAGTTAAATTTAAAATTTAATAAATTTAATAATTTCTTCTACATCATCTCCCCCCCCCCCCAATAAATACTATATATATATACTTATCGTAATATCTTCAAACCAGAAATTTTCTATAAAATTTTCAATTTACTTAATAGTAGAAAATAAGCATGGCAAATTTCATTTTTAAAATTGTGGTACTCAATCTAATTAAAAACTTAAAAATGTTGGCAGCTATGTTTTACTTTTAAAGAAATTAATAAAATAAATCGTATAACAGCCGTTGGTATTAACATAGACGATGAAAGAATAAATTTGAGAAAATGAAACAGAAAAATCCATGGATAGAAGAGAAAAAAAAAATTCAAATAATTCAAAATCGAAAATGGAAAAAAATTCGATGAAGTGCAGCAAAACCCTCTCTGTGTACTGAGGATAGGACACGGTTTTGGCTGCAGGGTCCAAGCTACCCTTGTGCTCTGCGATCAGTAGCTTTTGGTCTAGAGCACAAATAGATAAACAGACACACAGACATTTCTCTTTATTTATATAGATTATTATTATTATTTTAAATTTAAATATTTATTTACTTTTATTTGGCGTGGAATATTATTTAACATAAAGATCCTTATATGGATAAATAAACCTCAGAAGCAGAAAATAAAGTTCATATAAACTGTAACAGCCATCAGTTTTTTAATTATACGTATACGCTACATTAAAAATTAGCAATTGTAAAATTATATAATAATGGCATAAAATATTGTGGTGTATATAATGTTGAAAATTGATATCTGAGCTATCTTATCTCATAGGATGAGAAATTAAAATCTCCTAAAATGAAATACAGGGACCAAATGGCTTAATCATGAAGATAATCCAATTGTTGAAAGAAAGTTTATTTTTTATGGCCCTGTGCAATTAAATGAAAAATTACCATTTCATGTAAATGCGAATAAAAAACATGAAACCGCAATATACAAAAAAGACAATATAAAATGAAACACTCATAACTAAAATATTAAACTTTACGAATGTATTGTTTTTTGTTGGTCACTTTATGTTAGTCATTTGTATTATTACTTTCATCTAGTTTCAGTTTGAGTTATGACATATTAGCGTTTGTGACATATTAAAAATAAATTCTCACTATTTTCAGTTTGAAAAAAAAAAAAAAAAAAAAAAAGTTTTAGGGCAGAAATCTTTCAAGAAATAATTTTGTTAATAATATTACTATTTTACAAGGTTGAAAAAATGTTGTATTTGTAAGACAAATTTTTATTTTATTAAAAATAATTAGAAATCATTTTACAATTTAACATTTAAGATACTTATAATGATTATATTAGTTATATGTTATAATCCTTTGTTACGCGTAATAGGTTACGCATAACATATAAATAATATAAAAAATATTATTTATATGGTGCTTTTAGTGCTGAAACATATGCTCAAAATTTCTTATTTGAAAGAGTTTAAAGCCAGTTAAGCCTTGCCCTGCATTTCATCATTGGCTAATCAGCAGGACAGTGTTGACGCCATCTATTAATCGAAGTCAAAATCAGCATATTAAGATACAATTTTATTATAACAATAATTTAATTTAATTTTTAGAATTTTTAACTAGCACTGCTATATTATAAGAAAGGCTAGTACTGCTATATTATAAGACAGAAAGAATTTGCCATATGCAGCGTTTAATGTGATTATAAAAATATAACTGGCTAAATTTGCTTTAAATGTTACATCTGTCCCCATGGAATAACCTATTACACGCAACAGAAGAAAACTTACGCTAAATTTTAATTATACATTGAAAAAAAAATCTTAAAAGAAATATATAAATTTCAAATAAATGAATGTTTAGAAATAAATTGTTTCTACTAAATAACAGTTAATCAAATGCAATTTCAATATTAATCACTCTTCTAATAAAATGAAACTTCATAACGACTGATCTTTTATGCATTTTTATGCAACAATTGTTATTATTATTGTTGTTATCATTATTATTATTATTATTATTGGCTTGTCTGCTAGATGTTTACACATGTATTTCCAAAATTATTTCCGTTTGACAGTTCAAATTGCTGAACATGGGTTTACATTATTTATATATTTATTTAAATGACATCTTTTGGAATATAATATTGATATGTTTTAGGTCAAAAGCGGTTCGAAGCAATTAAAAGACGTCATAATCCTTTAATTCATATTTTATAACCCCGTGTTGCTATATATTTAATTATTTATATTATTAAATTTTTGTGATGTAGCTTTTACATATTTAATTTATTATTATTATTTTCCCCTCAGGTATGAAAATCTCGCACAGAAAAGAGTCTTTTTTTTTAAATTTAAAATAGCAATTATAATTATTTATTTATATTAATCGAAATTCGTTTTATGAATGTGGAGAATTATTAGGTTATTAAGGTATCTGCCTACTTACGCAGCACTTTCTTCTAAAAAAGCAGACTATGCATTAAGTAATTATATTTTTAGTTATAAACGGACATAAAATGATGAAAAATAGTACATTTTAAACAAATATTTCTTTATTTTGCAAGAAAATAGGTGATTTTGTGTAAAATGTGAGCAAAATTTCACGTTTACGCCAAACCTCATATACTCAAAAAAAATTAATATAATCCAAAAGCCATTGAAATACATAATGATATGACCCTTATCTGTGCATTGAACTAAAAGTTAAGAGATATTCTTAAAATTGACTGAATTATGGTAACTAACAGAGAAAAATACAGAATTTTCCGAAGAAAAAATTAGTTTTTTAGAAAATAAACACATGCAAAATCTTCAAAATAGTACATAGAACTCAGCTTTTAGTTCATTGCGTGACTGCAAATCTATTATATACTGTGAACAAATTTCATAGAAATATCTTGAAAACTTTTGGAGAAATCAGGTTTATCGCATACACAAAAATCGAAAAATATAGTTTTTCAGAAAACGCATTTAAAGATTTTACTTTGAAATTTACTTAAGTTTTTTTTTTCAAGTTATACCTTCAAAATTTCACACATTTATAAGACAAGCATTTATTTATGTTATAGTGCAACTACTTTAATTTTTTGACTTGTCAATTTTTTTTTTCAATCAAATTTGCAGAGGCATGTGAATGCCGTTTTCATGGAAAAAAAAAAAGGCAAAACTTCCTGTCTTAAAGAATCTCACTTCCGGTTTACTTAATTGGCTATAACTTCGGTTCTAATTAGCTTACAAATAAAAGTAAAGGTGTTTTGCAAAGCTAAAAATCTATTCTTTAAATCTAAATAAAAAACAGAAAATCGATTTTTTTTTTGTCAAAAATGGTCATTTTAAAGTAGGCAGATACCTTAAAGCTTTATTTTCTGAGATGGTAACAACATTATATTAAAATAAAATTTAAAAATACGGTCTCTTATTTTTTAAATCGATGGGCGAATCTTCCAAAAACATGAAAACCATAGATACATTTTTATTTCATTTATTATCTCAGTGCATTGTTGCAATTATGATAAGAATTTCATTAAATTTGCCTTTTTTCATTATCTTATTCATTAGAAATGCATGCATGGAATCTATGGATAAATGTTCCAATATATTGTTGTAGTTTTGGCATGAGCTTTCAGTGTTACCCCCGGAAAATATGGGCTTTTATTATTAAGAAGATTGTTCCTTCTTCTTCTTCTTTTATTGATATGTTATCAATTTAAGAAGATTTTGTCTTATTAAAAAACTTACTTTATGTTAAACATTTTTTTTTTTTTTTTAACATATGCTAAATATTTTGTTGTCTTAAAACACATAGAGAATTATTATTATTTTTTTTTTGGAAAAGTACTAACATATAATATATATCAGATCTTTATCAAAAATTATCGGTATCAGTTTTTCACGAGGCAAAAATTATTTTCTTGTAAAAGAGGGTGTTTTAATGAATCTGTTTTACAGTGGAGTGACTAGCAGCCGTTCAGTGGAGACTTAAGGGACATACGCCTCCTTTGCAAAATTAGTGCTTTGCTAATAAATATTTTCCAAATTTAAATATTAAGATTTGAATCTAACCTTCCCCATGCTCTATTTAATGTACAAATAATTTTTTGATAAGGTATATTCCGCATATTGTGATTTTCGATTATTCACTTAATAAAATGCCTTTTTTGATTAAATAATTTAATTATTAGGTTGATTGAGCTATATCTTTCAGACGGCAAAAGTAAAATGTTGATACCATTTCTGACCATTTTACCCATGCTGCAAAAATAATAAAATAAGTACTTTGAATTGAAACATATCACGAGGTGAAATAATAATGCCGAATTTAAATACTCACGAGAAAAAAAGTAATAATGGAAATATGCTCAATTAAAAAATACCACGAAAGAAATAATAATAATGATAATAACGCATAAAAAATAATATTGTTTATTTGTTACAACATATTCAAAACACAAATCTTAAAAATTGGCCTCTCCTACAAGTTAAATTATATTTAAGACCGAATTTAAATACATTTTTTATTATAAAAATATCATTTATAAAAATCATATTTGCTGTTGATTATCACATATATATACGACACACACATATATATGTACTCGTATATATATATATATATATTTCATTTTACCTTATTTATATTTCATAATTGTGGAAAGTGTTTCAGAATTTATACTCTCTGTATAATTATTGATCTTTGCTTCATTTTATTTATTGTACACAGATACATAATAATTTAGTAGATAAATGGTCACATTAAATAAAAAAGTATTAGTTGTAAACTAAATTAAAGATGTTCTTTTTAAAATAGAAAAAAAATGTTGGACTAATAAATAACAAGTTACGAAAGATTAAATGATACTACTGCAAGGACAAAATACATTATCAAATTCATACCTTTTTTTTTTTTTTTTCTATGAAACAAAATAAGAATGAAATCTAATTTTAGTAACAGATAAGCACTTAATATTTTCTTATTCGTTCGAAAAACTATTTTTTAATATATATATATATATAAATATATATATATATATATATATATTAATTTTTTTTTTCTGATAATTCCTTTTTATCGCAGTATTTATTTTGGTTTATTCCCATGGTGACAAGTGACCTTTCTTTTTCTTCTGCGAAAACGAACTTCCATTTAATTCTGACAATTTCAGATACCTTTATTTAAAACTTTTTAAATTCCGGGCGATCAGATAAAATATTTTACAATACCGTGCCTATATCTTGTATTTATAAGTAAAGGATAATATAACACATTTTTCATTTAATATCGCTGATGATAGGAAAACTCTCAAGATCTAAAATGAATTCATTTTACTCATTTTCTATTTTCAATTTCCTATTCAATTATTTTCTTAAATGTTCTGTTTTATTTCTATTTCTTACCATATATACAATTGACAAAGCTAATTTTTGATGAAATTTTTGAATTTGAAATTTCCCTACACATATACTTTTTGAGGATCTCATTACAAAAATCAGGTGTAATAGCGGTTGGTTTGTGTTTGATTCTTTACGTTTATTATCAGTATAACTGGGAATAATAATAATAATAATAATAATAATAATAATAAAACCCAGGATATTCAAATTTGGCATTCTGAAGTTTCATCATATGGGGATGTTACTTAAAACTTTTTTATTAAATCGGACAAATAGTTTGTAAATAGGAATAGATACAAAAGAATTTAAATACACTATGCCTCTGTTGACATACAGTACGGTATGTGAAAAGAAAGTTTTTGAAAGCTCTTGCAAACTTGCACACTGAAAGTCCTTGCTTACAGTTAAGTAGTCAACGGCTACTACACTGAAGCGGCTAGTCGCTTATTAGTCGTTCATATGGCCACATAAAATAATCTAGATATGTTAGTACCTTGGTTGAAAACGGTTAAAAACTCATTTCGAGTTGTGTCATACATTTCTTGCTGTTCTAAATTTAAGTACATTCATTAGTGCTTATGCAATTTGGAAACGAACAGGGAAACTCAAATTGGTCGAATAAGTTTAAAAAAAATGGTGTGGGCGATAATTTTTTAAATAATTTAAAGGAAGCGCTAGTCCTGCTTAGACAAAGATATACCTAAAATAAAACTGTTCCGAAAACCAACTGCTGTTTAAAATACTTTCAATGTGTCCAAATACAGTAAGGACCCCAAATAATCCATTCAAACTGTAATGATATCTCTATACTAATTTAGGGTAAGAGAAAATACAGTGATTTACATATAAGATTAAAAAAAAAAATATATATATATATATATAAATTAAGAGAATAATCCAAACCATTCATTAAGCTTATAGAAATTTAAGATTACGTTTGAAGCAATTTAAAACGATACATGTTTAGTAACCAGAAAACATGTAACTGGAATTGAAATTTGAAATTGCTAAAGGGTGAAATCTGCTAATGTTGAAATTTCTGTTATGTAATGCTACTTAAAATAAAAGCTTGAATAAAAAGAAAGAACACCATAAAGCACATATGTTAATAAACAGTAAACAAAAGTAAAAAAAAAAAAAAAAAAAAAAAAACTGGAGTGGCTGTATTTGACTTTTTGAACATTTAATAATTAACGGTTGATTAGATAAATTTAAATGAGAGAATAAGTTAAATATATAATGAAAAAACCGTAGCAAGTGTTTCAGTATTTCTTCCCAAGCTTAATGTTGTCTAACGCATTGCAGTGTATCCAATTTTTTTTTTCATCCCTGTAAAAAGTATATTTTTTAAGCTCGAAATATCAACTATATATCTGATTTTAAATAGGTTTTAAACATTTTAACGTTACCAAAACTTACATTAAACAGTTTGAGCCCATAGACCGTGAAGTATAAAAATTCTACTTTGTATCTATCTACCTATCTATCTATATATATACACATAAAATACTGTAAGTCTTACACTTATGTAAATCTATATGGCTCTTGAGATGATAACCTGACATGATTACCAATTTATATCTTAAATGTATGTAGAGATCAGATATTAGATGCTTACGCACTTCAAATAATCCGAATTTACATTCCTTAAGGATATTTCTTTCTTTCTCTCTTTTTTTTTTTTTTTTTTTTTTTTTTTTGTGTGTGTGTGTGTGTATGTGCGTGTCGCTGAAAAATAACTGTGAATTCTACACCCATCACAATCGCAATCTGCATAAATCGAGTAATAGTAACTTATATCTATCAATTATTAGCTCAATCGGATACAGTGTTCACACTCTATCGCACTTTAAATAATCTGAATCTATAGGCCACAGCGACAAGGAATTTCTCTTTGTGCCCCTGAAAATAATAATAATAATAATAACTATTAGCGCTAGATTCATCAAAATCTATGCAGTTTGCGCGACAGTGACCTATAACTTACTTGTCAAATTTCAGCTTAACCGATCAAAACATTTAGATGTTATCGTGTTCACTCACACACATACGTACATCATCGTAAAAATAAATGAACTCAGGAGACCTTACAACGAACAGATACACCAAAATCATAGTCGAATATTCTCATGATTACAATATTTTCCTTACACAATATATGCTCCGAAAGTAAAAATAATTAAAAGTATTTCTTGAAAAAGGAGAAAAAAAATAATATTCTTATTATTTAAATCTAAAATTAAGAAGTAGAATTACTTTATGAAAATTTCGGAGTGAATTATTAAATATTCCCCCCGCCTTCATCATTCCCTACGATTTGTTTGAAAAAAAAAAAAAAAGTAATTTTTATTTTTAAAAATTTTTCTGTAACTTTTCACCTACTTTTTCACCATAAAAAAAAAAAGTACATAAAAGGAAATGTAGCACGGTAAAGTTAACGAAAACATGTTTTTAAGTAGAAATTGTCTAAAAGATCACCTTTTGCTTTTGAAACATAGGAAAAAAAAAATTAATTAAATAAATAATCGATATTTTCCATTACAAAACTTTTTGATAAATAAAACAACCATTAAGTTATACTTCTAAACAGCCAAACAAACAAAAATCAATACATATATATATATATTTACTACAAAAAAAAAAAAAAAAAAAACCTTTTCTTTAGTACAACAATTTTTTTTTCTCCCAATGATAACTTTTAAATGTTACAAATAAATAGATTTAGATTTGAAGTTAAAAACAGTTCATCGAAATTATCTGGTATTTAGCGAATTAGCTATAAACACAATAAAAGATGCTTCTTAACTTCTTTTTTCTTTAAAAAAAAGTACTCTAAAATAATTTTTTGAATATTTATCTGAAATAATGTGAAGCATAAAATTTCTAGTCAGAGTTATCCTTCTCAATTAATTCTGTAAATACATTTATTAAATGCAAAATATATCCTACCAAAATTAATAAATTGTGAAATACAGTGTAATCTATGAATATATGCTTGATGTACAATGATTTTATTATTAATTCTTCAAATAATATAACCCTATTGCTTATCGGATATAAAGAGAATCATGGTGTTAATGTAAATTAGATATGTAGTTTTAAAACGTTTCCTGATCCATTATATATATATATATATATAATTTGAAAAATTTAATTCCTTTGCAACACTCAGCAAATGAAAGATAGATTAAAATACCAACATATGAAATTTTAAATGAGATGTATTTCGAATAAAATTATTGTCACGATGATAATCTAATTTGATTGCACTGATTAGTAAAAACATGTTAAAGTATTTACGCAGTAAAGATATGACACAAACATAACACATACGCCTAACGATGAGATAATTTGCAAAAACTATTAAACGAACAGAAACATTCATCAAATAATAGAAATGGAAAGAGATAAATTAACCAAAAGGATCCTATAAAATAAAAGAGAATTCCTGAAATTAAAACTAGAATCTTAAATGCTGAAAACCAGAAATGTTGACAATTCAGGAAACTTGCACCTCTGTCAGCATAAAGCAAGATTTCGGAAAGCTGTATAGCTAATTCAAGCAATATACAACTCAAGTCTCTATCTTGCAACAAAACAAAATAAAAAAGGAAATTAGATTAAACAGTAACAGAAACCAAAATTGAAACATGGAATAAGTATTTTTAATAAGTCCACATGCAAACAATTCCATACAGAGGTAGTAGAAATAAACCGGTTGCCAAAACAAACAATATAGTGAAAAGAAAAGATTAAAAGTAAAGAAACGATTAATCGATCTAGGTGCTGCTGAAATGAAATAATTGAATGCATTAAGTGATAGTTATTAATCTTTAAAATTATATATATATATATATATGGATGCTCGAAAAGTTTCTTTTCTGAAACATTCCTTTTTTATTATTATGAATAGTTACATACAATGTAATATTTACACTGGCGTAAAAAATTGAAGCAACTGCCTGCTTTCTCGTTTTGGTCTTTTGCGCACCATTTTTAAATAAATGAACATATGAACACATAATTTAGATGAGAAGTTCGACATAAAATCACTGTTTCAATTTTACACAATTTGAACACAAATAATAATTCTTAACTAATATTATTTCAAATTAAGCTTTGATAGGAATAAAAAAATTTAACCAATTTTAGAAAAGAGATCTAATTGAGAACTGGTGTTAAAGATGCATTACAGATAGATGAAGATACATATGCACCCGTGTGTTAAATTAAAACCTAAATTTTATTCCTGTATTTACTTTTACTTTTCTTCTTTTTTCTTCTTCTTTTCACATGTGAATAATACTTTAAAAATATACGCATGAACTTGAAACTTACATGACATGTTCGGTATAAAATTATACATTGACATTTTTATTATTCTGGCGATGTGCGTAGTTTACAAATTAATACTTATATCTTTTCAAAAAGCCCTTTATGGAAGAAAAAGAAAACGACTACAGAAAGAAAAATGTTTAATTTAACATTTGGAGCCATGGGTATTTTCTACTATTGGTAATTCATCCTGAACACCATTTCCCATTAAGTTTTGTTTTCTAAAATTTTTTACATTTTTTTTTTTAATTTTTCCAAATCTTACATTTAAGGAAAAATAAAATTATATCAGATTAAAAGATAACAATTGTGTTAAAATTACATGAAATGTAATAACGAATATGCGATACAAATTTTAGGTTCATATGTTTATTATTTAAAAATTTATTCGAAAAAGAAAAAAAACACGAAAACAGACTGTTGTTTTAGTTTCCCACACCAGTGTGTTATGCTACTTCATTTCACAGACCTGTATTCAACTGGAATATTCTGAAAATAATTCTTGACAATATATTCATATCAATTCAATAAATAAATTCGCAACAATATATATATATATAATATATTATAACGAATGGCCACACGACATGCATCAAAACAAAGAAAATATATATTTACACAGAAAGTGGTCACATTACAATAGCGAAATTTTCGACGAGTGATTGTCTCAGCTCTTTTTATAGAGATCCGTAATGCCACTTACAGTGCTATCTATTGGCACAATTTCTAATTGAAATTTTGATATTTCTATATGTGATTCTGATCTTCCTTCTAATAAATATGATTTTACGCTTCTATCTATCACTATTTCCGAATTATTTATTTTTAAAATTAGGGGTTCTTCCAGAAACACCCTATAATATACGATTATCAAAAACAGTTATAATGTACTTCTATTCAATTCACGTAATATTTGAAAGTCTCATTAATTTTTTGTTTATACATGATGCATTTATTTATATATTTATTTATGTTTAACTTTATAATTCAGTTATTGATTTAAATCAGTTTTGAAAGTCTAAAAGGAATCTCGAAAGTATTCAAAAATTTAAACTTTATATTAAGTTAAAAAATATTAAAATGGAAGAGGTTCAAAATAACAGCAAGCTAGAAGAAATAAAACTAGTTATTTTGACATCAAGAATGAAAAGGAATCATATTTTATTTCAGTCTGAAATATTTTCAATACATGCTCGTTCTCTGACATAAAAAATATGAATTTTCTGAAACTTTTTGGGTCAGATCCAAATTTTCCAAAAAATTATTCTTCTGTTTCGTTATACATATACGTTCCTTACAAGATTAAAAGCGTTATGTTTAAATGTGAAAGATGCTTTTAATAGGGTATATACATCTGTTGAATTGAATTACATTATCTTAGTAAAATATGTACACGAAGTACATTTTAAATCTATATAAATAAGGAGAAGTGTCCAGGGATGAAAGTTTTCCGACTTTCGGAAACTCTTCCACCGGAAATTTTTTATAATAATCTGAATCCTATTTAATCAAAGGATATTAGAGTAAAAATACGCTCATCTTTTCTAAATAAAAATAGAGGTGCCGATAACGACAACCACTTTCATCCCTGAGTGTCTGTGTGTGTGTCTGTCTGCGCTCTGGTGCTCACACTACTGATCGCAGAGCTTCCAAATCTGGCATGTAGGTACCTGGGACCTCATCGAGAATTTTTCGAATTTCGAATTTGAATTTTTTAAATTAATGTTTTTCCGATTTTAAACATTGGCTTTTATGTTTCATTTTTCATGAATTTATTCTTCGATTGTAATCGTCTGCGTATCTTAGCAAGGGCTATTACGGAATTCATTTTTATTTAATACATTCATTTGAAGGCGATTTTCTTTTTTTTTCTTTTTTAATTATTATTATATTTATTGAAAATCAAATGGTAATGCAATAGAAATAAATTGTTACGTTTACGTATAAATTTTATAGTATAGCAACTTTTTATATTTCGTTTTTTTAAATTAATTCCTTTAGAATTTTTTTTTTTTTTAATTATAATATTTATTGGGTGAAAAAAATGGTAGTTTATAGTAGAAAGGATTAAACTGATTAAAATTCGTTTGTTTTTCATGTACGTAATTCCTTTTAAAAGAAAATCTACTTTTTTATTTTATTTTATTGCACTGGTCGGAATCAAATCGTAATATAGTGTAAATAACGGGGGCTATAAAACACATGGTTCAAAAACTAAAATATATAATAAATGCTGAGATACAGTCATCTTTAAAATTGTAGTTCTTAAATAACAGAAAATCCACAAGTCGTCGATAAATACCCAGATTAAAGTGCCCGTTAAAGACTTTTCTGTAGACAGTGGGAAACTGAATCAGATGCAGTACGGGCAGAAAAAAGAGCTGACTTAGGTAACGGGTACCCGAAGAAGCGAGATCTAAAGCGATTTCAGTGTTTTTTTTTTTTTTTTTTTTTTTTTTTTTTTTAAGTTTTTATTTGTAATGTGATGTAAAAAATAAATACTGGTCCATTTCTTTTGAAATTCATTTAAATATAGTGACCAGCGAAGCGGGTGTAGCCTGCTAGTATGTAATATAAATACAAAAAAACCCTTAACGGGTTAAACGTTTGTGACGCAGCACTGTGTTTCGCAGCACTGTACTTTATGGCTATAAGAATTAGAAATACGGGTCTTAAAAATAATGATATCAAATTTTCTGTGACGCTTTGCTATTAATTAAAAATTACATAGATTTTCTTATTTGAATTTGCTTTTTTCTTCTATTTATTTTTACAGTGTAAACGTTATTTTCAACATAAAATAATATATAACATTTACTCAACGATACCTTTTCATTCACATCTCTTATAATATTAAAATATGTGTTTTAAAAGAAATGATATGAAATTCCAGCAACGCAGTGAATTTACACTAAATGATTTGTTTTTAAATTCCACTGCAATTATTTTGTTTTGCATATTAAAGTATATTTGCACATTGAAATATTGCTTTTAATTTTCTAATACCCAGTCAAATATATCACTTTCATTAAGTTTATATTATGTACTGAAATGTATTTATTTCAATGAATTATTTTATCTTTTTCGTCCCGCCATCCAAAACCACAATTAAAAATTTCGCAAATGTTTTCTTTGCAGCACACTATCTATTTGCAATTAATTTGGATAAGATGGCACAAAATAAACATTTTCATAAATTTTACTTACAGTTTTGGATAGCGTGACGCAAAAGATAAAATAATTCATTGAAATAAATACATTTCAGTACATAATATAAACGTAATGAAAGTGATATATTTGACTGGGTATTAGAAAATTAAAAGCAATATTTCAATGTGCAAATATACTTTAATATGCAAAACAAAATAATTGCAGTGGAATTTAAAAACAAATCATTTAGTGTAAATTCACTGCGTTGCTGGAATTTCATATCATTTCTTTTAAAACACATATTTTAATATTATAAGAGATGTGAATGAAAAGGTATCGGTGAGTAAATGTTATATATTATTTTATGTTGAAAATAACGTTTACACTGTAAAAATAAATAGAAGAAAAAAGCAAATTCAAATAAGAAAATCTATGTAATTTTTAATTAATAGCAAAGCGTCACAGAAAATTTGATATCATTATTTTTAAGACCCGTATTTCTAATTCTTATAGCCATAAAGTACAGTGCTGCGAAACACAGTGCTGCGTCACAAACTTTTAACCCGTTAAGGGTTTTTTTGTATTTATATCATTACTTTTTAGGGGTTAATGATTAAAATGTAAAATTAAAGGAGAATGGCAATGAGTTTATAACCCTGTATAAAAAGTGCAGTTTCATAGGTCACACCATATTACATTTTACTTCGAGCAAAATAACAAACTAAATGAAATTTTAAAATTTTATGAAAAGTGATAAATAAAAAACTTTAAGAAAGACTATTTCTTGTGTGGTGGAAACACGCAACATTACAAAGGCATAATATAGTATATTTTTAAAATGACAAACAAATTCTACAAAAAAAAAAAAAAAAAAAAAAAAAAAAAGAGAGAGAGAGAGATTTATTTTATTTTACTTAATGTTCAATTTCTTTGGTTCAACGGTTCATCTATTTCCAAACAAAACAATGATTCTTCAAACTCATTAAGCCCTCTCTCCTTTTTTTTTTAGGCTTTTAGAATTCCCAAGGTGCTCTCGAGACACGAGGGGGAGGGGGGGGGGAGACTTTAAACGAAAAATTTTCTTTCATATTTTTCTAACGAATAATTATAGAGAAAAACATTTTTTGTTAAAATGTTGTTTTGAAAAGGTCTTTCCATCAAACAAACAGAATATTCCCCCTTCTCCCCAATTTTCACATTTACAAAATTAAAATTTGCCCATGCCTGACTCCTTGTGCCCCCTTCCCCCACCATACACATTTGTTTTCTTCTGAACTAAACAAAGTCCCGTAAAAATTGTCGAAGACGTGTTTTACAGTTTTTAGAAATTCCGAAAATTAGTAGATATAGAAAAACAAACAGAATCTTGAAAAACAGTGTCGAATACGAATTGTATTCGACACTGTTTTTCAAGATTTTGTATTAACTTCGGAAACACACTTTTCTAAAATCAATTCAATTAAATTAATGAAAAAATGAACAACTTGATTAGCTTTTCATATAATACAAAATGAATTTAAATCAGTTTGATTTAAAGTTGTTTTCCTAAAAGAATTTGCGATTTTTATAATCTAATGCAAACACAAGTTCCTGTAACAATCTTTGTGTTATCAGTAATTTTAAGCACGGCAAAATCATTTAATTTAGTATAAGTAATAATCGTTATTGTTGCTGGTTTGGTTATAATCGTTGTTATTGTTGGTTGACTTTTAAGTTTTTAAACTGATTAACCCCTTAACGCGCGGCGTCCTCGCTGCGAGGACGCAAAATTTAAGATCCAGCTGTAAAAATTCATCCCGGAAATTTTTTAGCAAAAATTTACGTTTAGAACATACCAGAAAAGGCCGATTTTTTTAGCCTTAAAATTTAAAATTTCTTTTAGTTTAACTTAGTTCATGAATCCCGGTGACGTTATAATTTAAATGATACGAATTGTCTTGCGCCGCAAAGGGTTAATTGATTAGTTTTGCAAAGTGTAAACAATTACTTACTGTAATTTTACTTAATTTTTTGTGTTTTAGTTAAAAAATTAAAATTACCTCAATTTACAGTCAGCAGTTTACCTCGTAACACTTTTAATGTTTTATGGATATTGTGTAGGAATACTATATTAAAAAAAAAAAAAAAAAAAAAAAAAAAATGTGAAAGTTAAAAAAAAAATAATAATAATAATTAAAGGGAAAAAAAAAATCCTCCTTTGTAATGGAAATAAACATCCTTGAATCCCATTTGAACCTCAATGTCATTTAGTAGTTTGAATAATATAATTCACCAAAAAAATATCCCTGAAAATGTTATGACATATTTTTTAGAGTAGTGTATACAAAATTTACAATGTATTATTAATTTTTAATTTAAAGGTTGCAGATGCATGGTAATTTAATTTTATATCAATATTATATGTAAGAAATAAGTTTATACAAGTTAAGGAGAATTTTTCTTCTTCTTTCTTCTTCTAGAGTAGCTTCTATTGTTATATTCATGCCTCCTCCCTACTGTTAAATTTAAGAAAGAAAGAAAGAAAGAAACAATTATTATTATTTAGGTATAGATTTGATTTAAAAGAAAAAAATAAATAAAAATAAATAAAAATAGAAAAATCTTTAAAATGTGAAACTTTTATACTGGTAAATATTTAAATAGCATAGTGTTTTAATAGAAATTTAATGAACAGAATAATTTATCAAATAATAGACTATATAATTATTAATTATTTTACCAGTATGTTTTGCAGAAATATATTATTTTGTAAAATTAAGTATTATAATGCGGAGAAAAAAAAATAATTAATTAATATTTAAAAAAATATATTATGGGTTTAAATTGAAGTCAAATAAAGATGTATTTTACTTTATTTTATTTTAATACTTATTTTACTAATTTTAATTCTGTTTTCAGAGTTTTTGCAATGCATTTTAGTGTTTGGTAACCGAGTTCTTTTTTTTTTTTTTATTACAATTTTATTACAATATATAAAGGTAAAAAATAAATAAATAAATAAATAACAGAAAACATGAAATTTTAGATTTGGATTTGATATAATTATAATTATTATAATCTTTGTAAAATATTTCATACTATATTATAGGAATTTAACTTTAAAAAAATCTTAATCTATTCAAATTTTTTTACAGCTCAACATTTTGTAATATGTATATATATATATATATATATATATATATATATATATATATATATATATATATATATTAGAAATTTAATGAGCAAATTAATCAATTAATTATTCCTTCCTTTTTTTTTTCAGGGTTTTTTTATTCATACTTTAAGTGATTTATCAATTAGTTTAAAAAAAATTACATATATTTGCATATGATTATATTATCTATCATTTTTATGAAAATAAAGAAAAAAGTTTTTGCTGTTGCAATCACTTTTTAAAATAAAACCAATTTTGAAAGTTAACGACGTATCAACTTGAAAACAATGCGAATTGAATGAATATTTTTGATAAAATTATTATATAAAACACAAATACCTAACTAAATAACTCATTTAATATATATATTAAAGAAAGAAAAATATTTTATTTTTGTATTAAGTTTATTTTTTACACTAACTGCCGATAGATGGAGCCAAATTACCTATCTGAGATTGAATATTTCAAATGGAGCGAAGTCTGTATTGTATGCATCCGCGAACATTCTAGACCGGATTACATTCTTTTCTTTTGAGTGATGCGAAAGATAAGAGTGTAATCCGCGAGGTAATATAGTTCCATTTTTAAAGTGAAATATATAAAAAACAAGAGTTTTTTGGGAAAAACGGAGCACGTGACGATTCTGAGACAAAAGAAATTAATATCATATAACAATTTCATGAAATTTGTCCGAGCGGTTTTCGAGAAAAAAAAGTTACACAATTACCATTTTTCCTTTCAAGTCTTAAATTGCAATTCCAGATCTCAAAATATATAGAATGTGGAAGTGTGAAACTTTCAGGATAGCATCAGACAGAAGATAAAAGATTATTCTGAAAATATTAGATCAGAATATTTCCAATTTGCTGAGATATTAAGTGTCGGCGTTTCCAAATTCCCTTCATGTTAAATTAGCTGTATATATGGTGTCGCAGGTAAGCTTCGTTTGAGTTTTGTTGCGTCACGGAGACACGGCCGTGTCTCATGATTTTAATACTTTATAACATAACAAATCTTTGTTTGGCTAGTCAAATTTAAAATTCAGTTTATATATTTCATCATTTTTAACGATTTCATTTACAGATTACGAGGGATGTTTCTTGTACTTGATAACGAAGACTAAACAGATTTATTATGTCTAACACTTTATAAGAGCACTTTAAATTATCCTTAGAGGTAAAAATTAATTTAAAATGTTTATTATTTTTGACTGAACTATGCTGATATTGATTAATTATATGCATGAAGAGAAAAAAAGTTTAAATATATTGCAATTCAACCTTTGTTTTCTTTCTTTCTTTCTTTCTTTTTTTTTTTTTTTTTCGAAAATTCTATGCTCAGATCTACAAATCACAATAAAATATTTCTGTATTTCAATTGATAAAATAAAATTTTCCTCTTCATTTTATGCTTAATGAAAAAGTTTTTTCGAAGCAAGTCTAGATATTTTCTGATATTTCCCAATAAAACAGAAAGCTGGAATCTTTCCAAATGCTGACTGTAACGAATTGATACTTTTCCCAGTTATATTTTCAGCAGAGATGGTAATAACAGGAACTTTGCCGCTAGTGAACAATTTTCCTATAAATATTAAAGCGTAAAAATGTACAACAGAGCACAAAAAATGCTATCTTTATGGCTGAATTATTACAGAAATTCTTTTGATTATAACGATGTTTTGTAGAAAACGATCGTCCATTACTCTTTTTTGGTTTAAAAAAATGCAAATTTTTGGATGCAGCAGTCTATTTCAAGGCACGAAATGAACATTACAACATAAGATAAATATAAATATTTGTACAATGATGTTTCTGTGATAGACAGAAACTAAAACGAATAAAATAAATGTAACATAAATTTGTTTTAGATCTTCATGAAAGACTTTTTTTTATTGCCAGAGGCAAGAATATTTTTTCTTTTCTTTTTTCTTTCTTTCTTTCTTTCTTTCTTTCTTTCTGTTTTTTTTTTTTTTTTTTTTTTTTGTAAGCAGAATTTTTTATTACGAGGTTACTATCATGATTGATAAATAAACAGTATATAGAGTGAAGCACATCTTTTACTCAACCTTTTATCAATGTATAGAAATTACATTAATATTTTTATAACGGTAATTTAGTTTACTTATAAGTTAAGTATGATTAAAATAAATGTCAAATGATACATATCCCTCCCCTCGCATTTTACAGAAACATAAAATATTCGTGATTTTGAATTTACATTTTAAAATACAAATATATACCAATGATTGCACTTAATACATAGAAGATTAATTAACATAATTTATGAATTTAACTTTAGAAATGAAATATAGTCAAACTTTACTGTAACGACTTTGCAGTTTATTCAACTTATCGTTTACTATAAATGTATGTATTCTACTCCCGATTAATATGTGCTACATGTGAGAAGCTCAAAGAATTAAAAAAAAAAAAAAAAAAAGAAAAAAGAAAAAATTCCAAGATTTACCTAACAGGAAATTGGATTCGATAGTTTTTAGTGAAAAATTTATTATCAAGTGCAGCCTTATTTTTTTTTTTTTCTTTATCTTACACATATTATAAAACTAACATACTTTAAGCTAAATTTAGAATGTTATCTCTCTTATTTTCAAAAATCTAAAATTTCTATTCTTGATAACTTATATTACATCATACAAATACTTATAATTTGAAAGTTATTGAGCAAAACTGAAAATGAAAACAAACTAAAATTTGTATCAATCTTTGTTTAAATAATAATAATAATAATAATAATAATAAAATCCTTTTCTTTTTTTCTTACAGGCAGTGATATTTTACTTATAATTTTTTTAAATGGTTAGATAACAACATTTTAAACTAGTTTACATTTTAAACTTGCTGATTACTTTCATACTTCATAATCGCTGATATTAAGAAAGTTATGAATGCCCAGGACGCGTATTTATATAACGATTTTCTTTTGTCTATGTTTACTTATGTAAATATCACTTATAAAAGTGTGTATTATCCTCTATATTAATTTTCTTTAAATATCTAAGAAATATACCCTGTAAAAGGTTATATGAAAAAAAAATGTATGTGAAAATAGTGCAAAGAAAAAGAAATTACGCGATTTCATGAGTGATTTTTTTATGCTAAATTAAATAGGGATATAATAATTTGATAAATATAACAACTAATAAGAATACGAGAATAATAAGATAGAATAAATTCGGCTTAAATTACATAAAGGCAATTTTTTTCGAAATTAGGTTGAATTGCACTGCCCATTTTTTATTGTATAAAAAGAAAATTAATGTTTTGTTTTAAGTATGAAAAATTGACTTCGGCGGTAAACAGAAAGGATAATTTATCAAAGAATCACGATTGCTATGAAAAAAGAAACTTTTGTCATTTGATGCATAACAATATTATTCGAGAATTCAATTTATATTAATTCCAATTGAAAGCGGGATGTGGTAGCCCAGTCGGTAGAGCGCCGGGCTCGTATTTGGAAGATTGCGGGCTCGGTACTCGAGCCGGGCAAAGATCGTCGTGTACACTAATGGTGGTTAGTGCACGTAAAATCTGTCGTGGCCGCAATATTCCCCAGGTTCCCATCAAAATTATACCTTTTGGGTTCACCGAAGAGGGAGAGCCATCCCTTCCGTGGAGGATCAAAATTGTGATAGCATGTCTCCGGACCACCTCTGTGGGGGAGACCCAGACCTTCGCCAATTGTCCATTGCGCAGCTCTAGTGCGACGTAAAACCGAACGAACCAACCAACCAATTGATAGCAATAGCATTGGCAAGATTTTTAGTGGTTTTATTTTTATTAATTTTTAGGTTTTTGTAGCTTGAAAATACTTAACTATTATATAAAATAGTCATACCGCACACTATTACAATACCTTTTACCAATTTTTTATTTTACAAACGTACATCATATAAGGAAAGTATTGTTATCATGAAAAGTTTCAACTATAATATTTTTGTATAACTATACATTTTTAGGTCTTCCGAGATCTCTTTTTCTATTTTTATGATAATGTATGTATGCGTGTATATGTGCGTATAGTCTATACGCACATTAAAGTTTTATATATGTTTTGTATACGTAAAATTAAAGTTGTATACAACACGTACAGTATATGTGTGTATTGTCTATACAAATATATACTTTACGTGTACATTGTACACATCTACACCGCGGGTGTATGAACATCCACGATGTAATCCAACGTGTAAACGCTTTGTTTGAATTATCTGGGTAAGATACAGGTCGAAGTCGCAAAAACTGTATAGATTTTGAGGCATGTTATAAGTTATCGGAAGAATTGTACAGATTTATACATACATATATATATATATATTTTTTTTTTTTTTTTTTTTTTGTTACCAGGATACAAAGTAGAATTTTTGCTTTAGGACTGTTAAAATTTTAAAACATGAAAAAAAAAAAAAAAAGATAAACAATTGGTGTTGTGACCACCGCCACTTTAGAATGTAGAAAAAGAGGGGAAAAAGAAAAAAAAAAAAAAAAAAACCCCATAGAAATAGCATGGGAAGAATAGCAAAAAAACTCACAATGTCAAGTGTGTTAAAAAAAAAAAAAAAAAAAAAAACGGCTCGCACCGGAAGTACTAAAAGGAAAAAAATGACTAGAAAAATACATGGATCATCATATCATTTATAATTCTTTTACAGAAACGCACAAAGGAATTTGGATACATTACTATCCATTAAACGACATACAACTTGGGGACACACCACTTATTATGATGTTCCGTTTTGTTTATTTATCGACTTCTTTCATTTAAATTTATTTAAAGAACTATGAATAATTAAATGTTCTGAAAGTCGAGTGGAGTTATTTCAGATTTAAAAAATTAATGTTCATATTTATGATATAAATTGTAAAGGACATATTTCTTTTTTGGAAGTATACTTTATGACACTTTATCATTGATGCACTTAAATCTGTTACTGAGAACTTTTACCTACGTCACTTATTGAAATTTATCCGACTGCTTTTATGTAGTCCTGTCTATAGTCTGTAAGAAAAATAATCGCAAATACTGTACTTAAATTTATCTTAGTAAAAATTTCATAATACAATCTAAAATTCTCAATTTTCACCCTTACACGTAGTATATTTGAATTCTTTTGAAGGTCTCTGCTCACGAATCATTTGTCCGATTTCCATACAAAATTTCAAGTAATATCCCCATATGATAAAGATTTAGAATAACCAATCTGAACATTTAAAAATATTTATTTTAGTGTTTTGCCGATAACAATCTCACAGATTCATACACACTGATCAACCAAATCGTTTGTCTAAATGTAAAATAGTCATAAAATAATTTTGACTGTTTAAAAGCATCTAAAGCAAAAACTAATGAACCGAATGAAATCAAATTTCATCTACAGACTGTGGCACTACTATATAGAGAGAGATGATTTCTGCCAATACATACTTTTACACTTTTAGTTCTAATCTATCTAATCAGTACTAAAAATCGTCGATAGGGGTTATTTTGCCATTGTGCTCATGCATGCACTATTGAATTTGTATAATTGAAGTAGATTATGGAACTATCCTAATGAGCATGCTATTTTGGAGCTGTTAAAAACGAAATAGGTTACTATTTTAAATAAAAGCACGGAAAATTGTTTGTGTTAAGATTTTTAATGCTCGGTTAAAATGCGCATACAGAAAGAAGTGTCGTATTAATGAAAGTTACATAAAATTTCGACTTATTTTGTTTTCAGCAACTCCAAAATCACATATGCACTAGGAAAGTTACATAATCTGTCTCCATTGTAGAAATTCAATAATGCGTGCGCAAGTGCAGCGTCAAAATATTCTTTAGGAGACTTTTGGTTATGTTCTTTTTCCATATTGCGGCAATCACCTACCATATTTTCTACAATCTGTTCATTCCGTTCATTCGTTTTTGGTATAGATGCCCACAAACAGTGAAAGTTATTTCATGGTCCCCCTGTAGTTTGAGGTAGCATACACATTTGATTGTAGCGTACACATACAGATCGAAACTTTTGAGTTTTTTCTTCTTACTGATATTTGTTTCTGAATTATACTGATAACAAGCACACATACTGATAAATAGATATGTATACAAGCTAACCTGATATTAGGATTTAGGATTCAGGGTATCTCAAGGCACGTAATTATAAGCAAAAATCCATTTTAAAAAGTCTTTCCAAAATCTATACATGATTTATTATATGTGAGTAAGAGAAAATAAAAAAGAGATTATTATATAAATTTTTGACTTTAATTTTTTTTTTTTTTTTTCTTTTTTAATGTGATGACCTGGGGGGGGGGGGATATCCATACGGTCTATATAATTGATGACCACTCAAAAATGTCGACTGAAAAAATATTTCTATGACACTAAAAAGGAATAAGTTTTGTAATATTAAAATAAACATTTAAAATTTATCCATTCGAAATATCCGTATTTACATTTAATGTAATAAAATATCACACACATGCACATGTAAATTTCCTGCCCATTAAATATTTATTCTTTGACAAATATTATTTTGAATGATATAGAAATACTCATATTAAGATAATGATTTTGAAAATTCAGTTTCCAAACTCATATTTTGCAAATAACCTTTTCGAAGTTATAATTTATCTAATGAATAAGGCTACGGTGTTAAAACGAAACAGACCGTTAATTGTTTCAGACTCTATTCGACAAGAAATATATGAAAGCTCATCAATTTAAATGAAAAGATAATGTAATAACTCTAAATCTTCTAATTTCGCTAATGAATGTCTGAAAACTAATTTTAAATTGAACTGATTTTCTGATTCGTTTCCCGTAAAAAGCGAATGCACACAAAATATAATTTAGAAAATATTAATCAAGATTGAATTAGTAATTTTAAATATTTAACTATCATTGCGCTCATCAGACATTTTGTTGCTCATTTTCGGTGCTAATTTAACATACCACGAAAAGGTATTAATTTTGAAAGGGGATTAAATTCATTATATCATTTGGGATATTCGAAATGACATTTTAAGGATATTTTATACAATACATTACATTCATATTAAAACGAATAATAATAATAAAAAAATACTTAACTATCTAGTTAAGCAATAAAAAGAAGCAAAATAAAATATTAAATTTAAATCTCTGCTTTATAAATCGCTAACAATATTATGAAGACTTCTTTACATATTTTATTTTATTTAACTGGTCTGTAAAAGTACATCGTACATTTTAGAATATAAACAATAAAAACACATAATATGTTTTATAATATATTTCATTTACATAACAGCAGAATATTAAATGTGATTACACAGAAGAATAAACGTATAAAATGTATATATATATATATATATATATATATATATATATATATATATATATAATAAAAAGTATTATCAAATGTATTCATTATTTTCATTTTTGTATTTTTATTTTCATAAAATTAAATTTTTAATATATAATGCGAAACAGGAATTGCATTATTTAGTACCTTTACAACCTTATCACCAATTCTTTGTTTAAAATATATACAAAAGGGGATATTACTTTTTAAAAGTTTTAAAGTTATGTGATCTTTTTTATAAAAGAAAAAGATTGGCCCTATAACTGAAAGTACAGAAAGATTAAATCGCAATTAGTTACAGCTAGTAACTTACTGTACTTAAATTATACATGTCAGAAAAAAGGAGTCTATTGTGGACACATTATATATATATATATATATATATATATATATATATATATACTTAAAGTAAATTAAATAGCCTATTTAACGCATCAATTTTTATTTTAACAAAAGTTTACACATTTCTCTTTATTTCGGTTAATAAATTAAATTATTTGGCAATATAATTTTTTAAATATGATTTTTTAAAAATATTTTTATACCCACAATAATCTCATATCAAGTAGCTAGTGAGGACTAGCTAAATGTTTGATTAAACAATGTAATATATATATATATATATATATATATATATATATATATATAATTTGAATTATTTAATACCATTGTAACACTCAGCAGACAAAAGATAGATTAAGATACCAACATAAAATAAATTTTAATTGAGATTTATTTCGATTAAAATTAGTTAAATTAATTCGATTAAATTAATTTGAGTACCAATGATTAGTAAAAACAAGTCAAATGTATATAAAAGTATGTAAAACCATGTCAAAGTCAAATTTAACCTAAATAAAATATTGTTTATGTGTTATAATAGTCTCTATCTATGATAAGGTCTAAGTGTTTGGTAAAAAGAAGGATTGACTGCTTCCTAGAAGAGCTGTTTTGTTCATTCTCAAGAACTGTACATTAATGCCTATTAGATCTATATACAGGGCTGCGATTGACAACTTTTTTTTTTAAATCTTTGTATCACTATTTCCATAACATAAAAAATATAGCAAATTTATACAGGCACAGTGCAGGTTTACCTGCGAAAATATGGTATAAATTTTATTTTTTTTAAATAGTGGTAGGAAGATTTAAAAAAAAAAATCGCCTGTGGCAGCCCTGATACATGGCTTCAACTCTGTCAACATAATAAACATATCTGCTTTTATTATTATTATTAAATTTGACCAGAACATGAAGTAGTTGATGTCATATCAGCCCATTGCAACTTTTTGTTTATTTAGACATTATATTGATTTTTATAAACCATGCAAATCAAAAGTAACTATCAAAACATAACTATAATCATTTATAAAACACTGTAATTTATTATTTGAAAAATAAAAGTGAAATAGCCTAATCTCGCCGTTAAAAAGCAAATCAGAAACTTACTCTTCCAGTTTCCCCCCATAAAAATATTCTTTTCTAAACTACAGCTGAACTAGCAATTGCTCATGGAAGTGAATACCAGTCTGCTCAACTTCAAAAATTGACAAAGGAATTTTGTATGATAAATAGCAGAATTATTCAAGTTGTTCGGAGTAGCCTCATGTAGATGTACACACTAGCCCCCTTTTCCTTTACATGTAATTTCTGAAAACAAAACGTTATACATACGCAGCAAGACAATTAAAATATATTTTAATCAACTATTTGTTTCTTTTAGTTTACATATAAGGATTTATCACAGTAGATTACACATACACTTGTAAGTATATGTTACTATTAATTAACAAGGATTTGAAAATCCAGAATTTTAGCCCTAAACCTTAGTATTTACTGGAGCAGGGTGGTAAACTACATGTAAAATTGCACCAGAATGAAGTGACAAAATCTCGAACAGTTTTTTTCTGAATACTTTTCTTCTTCATTTGCGCTATACAATTGTATTAAAATTCCCCACAAATAAAGTTACAAATAATTATTAAAAAATAATGCTAGCTGTGTGCTCGGGCTTAGTTAGGCTCTGCTATGGAGAAAATAAAGAACAAGTAATGTACATTGTATAAAAGCTTTATATGCGTTATTGCAAAGTCCATTTTAAATTATATGAGGAGTATTTATATGGAGAGTATGAAAAAGATATTATACTAGAGGTAAAGTAAAAGTCACACACAAAGAAAAATCAAACAATGCATTTCTATAAGGTATTGCTTGTACATGTTGTTGTATAATTAATACAAGAGCGAAAAACTAAGAACTGGATTCTCGTGTGATATTTCGATGGTTTCGAAGGAACTCTAACGGATTAAGAGAAAATAGCAATTTTCTTTCGTTTTTTTATTATACACCAACAAAATATAAAAAGATTTGATGAAAATTATGTGTTATATTTAATAACAAAATTAAAAGTTAACACTTTCGCGACCGCATGGCATGCTTTTGTCTTTTTGACAGTAAGGTCCGCCTGTGGGCGTTATTCTCCAAAGTTACAATATTTCAGAACAAAAATTTCTATATTCACATTTATACTGCAAATGGATATACATTATAATTATATTCTTCCTAATCAAAATATTTGTATCTATATTATATTTGACTGTACATATTTTAATATTGGACATATTCTTAAGAAATAAGTAACATACAAGTCGCAAATGAAACGCCCACTGGAGGAGTTACAGATTTTCAAATGACGTGAATCTACGTCAGTGGTCGCGAAAATGTTTAATATAAATTCTCGGATAAAATGGCGTACGCGTCGGACAAAATGGTATGCAGACTTGCCAATTATTTAAATTTCCTTTTTCTATATTTGCGTTAGTACTCGTCTTTTTTATACAACAATTTCCTTGTAGAATAATTTTCTCCGTTAAACTATAATTATGGTTTGATGAAAAGAAACTTTCTCTCCAAAAAGGGTGGTGTGATAAAAGGTAGATACTAGCAATGTTATGGAATAAATTAAAATAATTGGCAGATTTAGCTATGTATCCTAGAAGTACCCTCTATTTATAGTAAAAGAAAAAAAAATCGGAAGAATTAAAAGAAAAAAAAATCTCAAAATATCGTTATTCTTTTTGAATTTATAATCAATTTTAAATAAAAAAAAAGATTCATAAATACAATTTTGCTTTTACATTTGTTTATATAAAATAATTACGACCTTAGGCGAGGTCATTGTAAGGGGTTTTCTACCTCTACCCTTGAATGAGACGAAAGTGTGAAAATGCCGTCTGTAGAATTTCTTATCGATTTTTGGGAGGAGACAGGGAGCTTTTGAAGAGAAAAAAAAATAAAATAAAGGCGTAGTTAGCAGAGAGCAGTAAACGGGGAATAATGTACAGAAATAATGTTCAGGTCACGGAACGTTATCATGCACTTTATTTTTAAATTGAAAGGCAGCTCTTTTTATGTGTTTTGAGAATGATCATCGATGGCATAGCGCGAGAATTAACGGCTTAAACTGACGTAATGTATATAAGGCGGTTTTGGGGGCGTGTCCAGTTCTCCGTGCGGTTAGTAAGGAACAAACTTCAGAACCCAGACTTCGATTCTCCTTGAGTAATAAACTTTTTCTTAAAGACATCAATTTCTTTTTCGAGGCTGGCAATCCTTCAACATAATCAAGATATAGTTTTGTCAGTTTTTCGTAAGTGAAATATGTTCTGTCATAAGTCACGTCGTACTTTTTTTTCTTTCAAATTTTTTTTCGTTATGTTTACTTGAATTTATTTTTCTTAAATTTTTCTTTCTTTCATTCTTTTCTTTTACTATTTTAGTTCTGCTACTAGTTAAGTTTTAATGTTGTAACTTTTTTTTTTTTTTTTTGGTATAAGCAAATTTCTACCGTTTTTTTCCTCTTTTTAAGTAAACACATGTTGACAATAGAACAGGATAGAACTATAATTTGTAAATTTGTAAATAGTTATTCTTAAATTTAAAATACATAAATTTTCAGACATTTACATGCATTTTAAACATGAAATTAATTTAATATATTTTAATATAAATTAACTTATACATTAAAATGAAATTTTATATAGAAATGTCATATAATGTTTATTTCATGCATAAATCTATTTATTTAACTTACAAGTTGCTTATAAAGTGGTTTTACAGTTTAAAAAAATATAATAAAAACAAATGAAAAGAAGAATATGGTTAAATTATTAAAAAATGAGACATTGATATTTAAACTTTTCCGTATGTATTTCACAACTGTACAGGTACTATTAACTGTAAGAAGTATATACAGATACTAGTCGATTTGTCGCCAGATTCGTTCCAGTATACTATACACACATCATTATTGACAATGACATTCTCTATTTCTTATTGTTGATGTTCCGTATCTTTTTTACTTTCTCTTTCTCACATATGGTAAAGAAGATATTTTTGAAGTCAAATATTTGAAATTAAGTTTTTATTATAATCACACATTTTGCATTTCTTAAATAGAAAATGCAGGCTTTTAGCTATTAGTTCATGTGGGAATCTGTAATCCGTTTAATTAAAAAACATATATTAGCAGAAAGTCCAAACTCGTCAATTCTTTATCATATAGGCATGTTATTTAAATTTTTATAAAGATCGGACAAATGATTCATACACAGGAACATGCAAAAGTATAGAAGAACATTACGTGTTTGAACGACAAAATCATGGATACACTTCATCTTCCGACAGCACTAAACAAAATAAGATGAATATATATTTTTTCCTATGCACAAAAGCATCATGTTTCGCTTAGAATATGAAAAGCATTTCTTTTTCGTTTTACAAGACCATATCAAAAAGTTAGGATATATTAGGGCTATGGATTAAAATGTATAGTTATATAGAGGGTTTACAATTTATGACTATACAATTTGTAGTTAAGATACAGGGGTACCCAAAATTAATCAAAATATTTTTATAGAATGGTGAGAGTAAAAATTCTCTCAATAATTTGAAAAAATAAATAAATAAATATATATATATATATATATATATATATATATATATATACATGTGTGTGTGTGTGTGTGTAGGTATAAAATAATAATACTAATAATAATAATTTTGATATCTTTTATAAATGTAGCTATAATATTCAAACAAAAGGTGGAAGGGACATTAGCCGCCTTAACGCAGCATATATGTCATATGAAACGTTTCTAAAACAATTGTAAAGTGTTTTTAAAGTACTACATTAGAAATGTATTCACTACAACAATACCTTCTATATGAAACTTTAAACTGTAATAGTATTTCTTTAGTAATGTAGGGTAAGAGAAGGTAGTGTTAGCGCCACATCAGATTATTTATTACTCTATATATCTTTGACATAAACTGAAGACTGGGATTTTAAAACAGGGCTTGATTAACCTTCGAACTGAGGAGAAGCATAAATCTATTTGGGATCTATCTTCTTCATTGCGTGAGCTAAAGATATTTACAGTCAGCTGAAAGCATTTTAGTATTGTAATCAAGCATAAAATATACGATGGAATTTAGAAAACACGTACACAAGTGAATTTGCATAGTATTGAAATCAAAGTGCTAACTAGCTAAAAGGCTAAATACTGTACATTAAATAAAGTTATCCTATAATAATATATGTTTACACTAATTGTAAAATATAGGGTGCGCGCAATAAAGAAATCGATATTTAAAAACGACTAAAAATAATTTGAACAAACTTTGCGATTATACAATACTAATGACAAAATTTATTTTGTGCAAGCTCATTTATTTTGTTTATGTTCTTGCTCTGTTTGGAGAATCACGTGTATGCTTTTGGTTATCCATAACGTTTAGATATTAGGTACTAATTGTCTACCTCAATGTTTTTCTTTTATTGTGTGAAAATCTTATATATATATATATATTTTAATCTTAAAGTTTATGGGGAGAATCCCAAAACGATTTTTAATTACAGATTTTAATTTAAGCAACTGATATGCAAACACTCAAATATGTTAATTCCGAATTGTGATATTCACATGTGCCACGCAATTGCACGTGATGAAAGACACATAGCAATACTTGCCAACCTAACCCGGAAGATTGTTAATCAAGCCCCTTTCCGCCTATTTTTTTACACCAGTCTTTTTTAGAGTATTTTTCTTCTTATTTAATCGTAAATATATTTGAAGAGAATTACTCTAAAAATTAAGTGGTGTACAAAAAGGGGTGGGAACTAACAATCTTTTGGGTTAGGTAGGCAAGTATGCATAGCACATGTGATTTGTTAAATTTAGAATAAAAATCTCCATAGATGCCAATGCTTCGGATTTTTTCATATTAATATTTCTGTAGAGTTATCTTCATCTTATTTAGTTACAGAATTTTCATTGATAGTCAAAGACGGAATTTTTCTATAAAAAATTATTGGTATTCAAAAAATTCTGTGGGTTGACAAAATCACTTTTTTATATTATGAATATATAGATATAATTGCACACATCCTTTTGTTACTTTATTTTACTTTTAGAGCGATTTTTTCTTGCCACCCTGTATGCTCAAATTATTAATAAATATAACTTATTAAAAAAATACACAATGTGGAAAAGCATGCTGAGAATTTCATTAATAGAATAATGTAATATAGAAGTGATTATTGTCTGCACCACAACTGCATGACCTTTCAATATTGCCAACACGTACAGACATATTTTACTGAATTACCAATATTTTTATTGAATTACATTTTTATTGAATTATGTATAACTGAACAATTAGGTAAACATTACAATTAATAATAGTGTTGGATATTGGATATAAAAAACATTATAGATTGACAACATAATTTTCACCCAGCCATCGTTTTCCAGCAAATTGGTGTACTACAGGCTTAAAGAAACGGACGTTTCATACAACTAACTACTGATGCCCATATAGCATCTGACTGTTGGTGTTCATAGAGAAATATATTAATGCCACAATGAACAAAATATGAACACATTAAAAGTGTTAATATTGAAAAATGTTATTTGTAAAATGTGTTATAACTCTGCACTTCCAAAAATAAAATAAAATAAATTAATTAAAAAATTAAAATTAAAAAAGTGAAAAAAAAAAAAATTAAATTATGGAAATATTCCAGTAGTAAAATCGCCGGGAAATTCCACAAGAATTATACTGTTATCCTTCCAGTAAAAAAGTAAGTTTTGCGTAAATGTAAAGGAGGAATCCCGTTGAAAATGTTAAATACTGAAATTAATGGGTTTTGTTCTTTGAAAACAGAAAACAAGAAAATTTCCCTAATATATATACACATATATGTGTGTGTGTGTCAAAATATCTTTTAAATTTAACTTTTTCTTCAAAACGGGTAATTTTCAGAATTTCATGTTTTAAAATACTTCCAGCGACTTAATTCCAAACTAAACCCTATAAAAATTACAGTGAATGCTCCTTACTGACATTCAAATAAATCTGTGTATCTATTTTGGATTACGTCTCATTTTAGACTTTAAAGCACAATTTTAAATTTTGAAAAACTTTAAAATTGTAAAGTAATACATAAATGTAATCAGAATGTACAGTTGCATAACAAAATAAAGTCAAAGTGACAGGGGGGAAATAGCAAGTTCAAACATTTTAAAATTAAAAAAAAAAAAAAATAGAATTTTATTTATTTTGAATCTGATTAGTTCTAAAGAAATTTTAATGTACTTAAATCTGTTATATTTCAATGTACATATATGCAAAATTTCATAATTTTAAGACGGTAATTCACAAAAAAAAAAAAAAAAAAAAGTTTTATAATGTCTACCGTTTTCTGAAATGAGAACAATAAACTATATATAGTTAATTTTGTAATAATTTTCTCCTATATGCAGAGATGAAAACCTAATCCGGCAAATTGTTCGCACCGCCCCTTTTTCTACACCACTTAATTTTTAGAGTAATTCTCTTCAAACATATTTACGATGAATTAAGAAAGCAAATACTCTAAAAATTAAGTGGTGTAGGAAAAGGGGTGGTGCAAACAATTTGCCGGATAAGGTTAGCAGCTCTGTATATGTATTGTTTATTTTGCCTTTGTAATGTATATAGTGTATATAATTTTAATGAGACCTAATAATAGATGCTCTGTATTACTAATAAAGATATAGAAATTTACACGATACTGAATTAGTATTCCGAGAATAAGTATATTCAGATAGTAAACTTTATTTTCTTTAATTATAGAAAATTATTATAGCATATTACAATCAAGACATTGTGACTCTAACAATTATAGACTATACGAATCTTATACAAATAATGAAGTAAGTGTTCACTGGAATTCTTTTTGTTTTAAAACTTCCTGTGTATATATAGTGTCGATGGTGACCGTTATAAAACCTTTTTGCAAACTATTGTCTTAAAATTGAATTTTGCTTAAAAATGCATGCAAAATTTAATTGAAATATAAAAGTATTGAAAAGAAAAATAAAACTTATTAATCATCAAGTCATAAAATAATACACAAGTACGTTCAGACTATATTGTCAAACTATAATAATGAAAATTGAGGGGAAAGAACGGAAATGCTCTTTAAAAAAGAGCATTAAAAATATTTTAAATTAAAATTTTGAATTTCCCTTTTTTTTTTTTTTCCTTTTTTCAATTTAAACAGTTTTAAATATATTTTAATATGCTTAATATTGATGCATTTCATTGCTTATCTATATAAGATTTTGTAATTCGAATACAGTAATTAAAAAATATATACACACACATATATATATTTTTAATGTCCACTATCCTCTTAAGAGCGGACAATACCTAATCTCGCCGGCAGCCTTCGCCCATGTTATTCTACGGGAAAATTTGTTTACATAATTACTCATTACCTAATGAATATTTTTCAATTCTGTTTTCACATTTAGAAAATTCATAAGCATTAAATTAGTACTTGTTTTCCAAAAATTGATTTTTTAAAATTTTAGTATTTCATTTTGCGATTAGAAAATGAGAAAAATGCATTTTGTGAAAAATCGCATTTTTGAACTCAAAATTAAAATGTAAAAATAAAAAAAAAATGAATTTTTCAAAAATGAGTTCTCATTTAACGGTTATGAATTTTGTGACTGCGAAAACAGAATTTAAAAATATTCATTAGGTAATGTGTAATTGTAGCAACAAATTTTCCCATAGAATAACATGGGCGAAGGCTGCCGGCGAGATTAGGTATTGTCCCCTCTTAAAACACGTTTTCATCAATTCTAAATTTAACATTTCGGCTGAATATCTAGAAATGCTAAATTTCATTTGAATATGTCGATACCTTTAAGAAGAAGTTTTTTTTATTTGAACAGCAGAAACTAAATTGATTATTTTGTTAGAAAGTATTTAGTTAAGCTCAGAATAAAAGCAATATCCGTTACTACAGATTTAAGTGATTAAATATATGTTTAATTAATAATACAAATGTGCAGAGGATCACACGATCAACACGATCTCAAATAAGAAGTATTACTCGAAACATTTAAACAAATTAAATACATTCAGAAATAAAACACAAAATTCAGTAAAGTGGCTAAAGTTTTAAATTTATATCATAAATTTTGGAAAAAAAAGAAAAATATTCAATGGGCAAGAACTAAACTATTAGTGATTATTAACGACGTGTGTAATTAAAATTCTCCTTGAAAAATTCATTTTACATTCCTAAAAAACTTCTGACAGTTATGGCGCGAAGAATCGTAAAAATCTGACGTTGCTGGCAAACCGCCAGTTGACTCAGTGCATTTTAATATCTTATGACCTAGAAAGAACTCCAGAATGAAAGCGAATATACATCTCAAAGGTCTCTCATTATTATAGTACACCCGTTTAAACAAATAAATATTATTTTCTAGGTAGATTTTACATGCAATTTCTAAAATATATTGGTAGGCTGATGACTTGAATGAAAGAAAATCATATAAGAGCTAGGAATAACTACAGTAATATGGCTTCCACGACTAAATACAGTGATAAAAAAATTCTTCTCATTAATCAGGATTCTATTTAAAGAAAAAACATAATTTTGTTTGTATTTATACCTTTCTATAATAATTACGTTTTGGGTATACCCTTGTATAAGTGTTAAAAAAACTATGCATTAAATGTATTGCGAAATTGGTTGGTCAATATTTTGCACATTTAAGCTCGTTAAACCCATTAAAATATTGAATTAATATTCTATTAAAGATAATATATTAGTTGCATCATAAAAATTTTAAATTATTTCTGATCTAAATGATTTTCTATGCTAGAAAAAAGAATTCTGGGAGAAAAAAGAAAGAAAGACTCACGACATTATTTATTCACTTATTCACATATTATTTATTATATATATATATATATATATATATATATATGCATGCTTATCATTGTACTCTGCAAGAAAAGAAACCGTGATTTAAACTGAAGGATTAAGGGGAGTGTTCACCTTTAAGCATTCAAAAATTCGAATTTTCAGTTTTTGCATATTCATAATATTTTGAAGTAGCCAGTAATTTTGAATTAGCCAGTGATAATTAAATAATGTTACAAGTAAAATTTTTACTTTAAACTCATTTTTCTCAAAACTGTATTTTTCTGGATGGCGCGCAGTGTATACAAAAATATTTTGAACATATCCTTTTGAAAATTTCAGAGTAAGTATATAATGTTATTACCTACAAATTCCACCTAACTTTATATAAAAAGCTAATTTATAAATTTTGCATACAGTGTTTGAAATGAATTTTTTTTTGTGTGATATTTCCTAATATTTAAACTTACCGTAGTTTGTAGAAAATATATCTTAATGTATGGTAAAAGTAATAAGTGTAGGTGCATATATGATGTATTTATATTCTCAGAATGTCAAAAGTTTAAGTAAATAAAAATTTTTATGCTTGTATGGCTGCGCGGAGTAATTCAATATAAATTTGAAATTTCCAAAAAGTATATTACATTTACTAACTGAAAATAAAGTTGTTCTCTTTTGGTAATAAAATAAATTTATGGACACAATACAAAAACTAGGACAAATTAACTCTGAAAATTTGGCTTAAAATGGATAATATTTAAAGAAACTGTAGCGAATCGAAAACAGGATAAAATATGCTGGATTTTAGTACCTCAAAGGTGGACACTCCCCTTAAATTTTTTATTGTTATTATTATAATTATTATTCACAGTTACTTTAAAAACATATTGAAAAATACATAAATTCAGCAAAATAAAAAAATCTATTAATAAAAAACTGCTTTTGAAATAGTTGCAATAAAAATAATAAAATTTAAGTTTCTGTGTAAAAGCTGTAATTAAAAGAGAGTGATTAAAAGTTATCCTCCACATTAAATAGAAATTTCTATAGCAAGAAGAAATAAATATGATTTAATCCTGTCGGAAAAATTGGGGTGATATAGCTAATATTAATTTGTTTAACAATATCAAAATTGTTAGTAATTAGAAAAATAGAATTTTTTCTCTTCTCATATCTGCTAAAAAAGACAAAAAGTAATGATTTTAATTTTGTAGATTTTTTAAGATTTTATAGATGAGATAAATGATTTCATAAAAGAAAAAACAAACAAACAAGCAACCGTTTTCATTTTAAATCTGTTTTGTGAAAACAATAATATTTAGTTATAGACATAGAAAATGTAGATCTTTATTGTATTAAAGTACTTATAGTACGAAAATCGTAATATATATGAGTGTGTGTGTGTGTGTTTTATTATATGTTTATATTTTGTGACTCTTCACAATTATTTTGTAGAATTTTCCAAATGTTATTATATATGTAACTGTCCACTCTCCGACTTTTAACACTAACATTCCAGATTAGTTACTTTTGTCTCATTTAAACGTGGGAATTTAATCTTTAAATAAAGCGATGTTTATTTGGAAATAATGATGTTAAAGAATTTCGAAAATTGGCAGCTATGATTATCTATTTTTAAGTAATATTTACACGTTTATGAGCGTTATTAGATGCACATAAATTTAACTGTATTAAAAGGTTTTTGGATTAGGTTAATTAACGTCGCATTAGAGTTGCCTAATGGTTTATTTAAAAAACGGTTGGTAAATTGAGCTGAATTTTCAATTTTTTTTTTTTTTTTACTTTATTCATTTTTTTTTTTTTAAGTATCAATCTAAATTGTGAGCATAATATATCTTATGAAAGCCCTTTTCCACATATATTCAACTTAAATGATGATTAAAAATGCCTGGCTACAACCAATTTACAATTTAGTACATTTTGCCATTTATGTTAAGGCTTAAGATTTTCAGTTCCTTCATGCTATATTTATAACCTTTATTTTCACTAATGTGCAAATGAATTTAGAAATATATTTAAAATTATGATAAAACTTAGTTTAAGATTTCTCATTGGAGTTTTGCAGAGTAAAATATTTTAATATTGTTTTATAAGAATTTACTGTGTTACAAGAAAATCAGCCTAAAATCTTTAAATCCATCAATATATGAGTTGAATAATATATGTATTTTATTGTATTTTAGGATAAATACTTTTTTCTGTAACAACTGTTCATAAATATATAAAAAAAAGAATGCTTTTATATACTGTATGTATATGTGTGTGCATCTGTGTATGATATTAAGGCTGTTTAAATAAATAAATCAATAAAATGACAAGAAAAAATGTAAATTTATATTAGTAATAATTTTACATATAAGCTATATAGTACAAGGCATGAATGTAAATTTAAATCATCATACACAAAATTAATATCCTGCTCTGTGAGTTCATATGCGTTCACTATTTGTACATTTGAATATTTGAATTTGATAATTTGCTCATTACATCGCTCCTCGTGTATTACAAAGTGCATTAATAAATTGGAATAGAGATGCTTTTTAATTTGGTATGAAATATGTGTTATGGTGTGCACTCTTTTACATAATCCTACAAAACAACATGATTAAAAAAAAAAAAGTGTAGTTTCTTTTCTTCATAGTTAAACATTTCATAAGGGTAGAATAATACGATAATATAATATCTGTAGAAGTAAAATGTCTTTGTATAATTTATTTAAAGGTTTTCTAATATTTGTTAAATAGGTAATTGTAGCAATACGTTTTTAATTTATAATTGAATATGCTTTAAAAAGTGATAACATTGTTTCCTTTTTAACTGTTTTTTCTTTCTGCTTTTTTTTTTCTTTCTTTTTTTTTAAATGCTGCATGTAATTTGTTCGCGATTTTCCTAAGTAGTTTATGTAAGTGCAACATGACAAAATGGTTCTATTTCAACAATTTAGATAAATATTAGTGTTTCAGAAAACAAATATTACAAAACAAGATCCAACTATTTCCACAACTATTAGGTTATTAAGCTGTTTAAAAAAAAGAAAAAAAAAATAGTTTCACCGTATAAAATGTGCAAATAGAGAAGTTTAGCTGCAATCAAAATTTAAAGAAATTTGGTGCTCTATATTTCGCCATTTTAGTAGTGCTATTTGAATAGTAAGTTACCATTAAAGCGGTGCTTACGTTTCAAATAACACTACTAAAATGATGAAACATAAGCATCAAATTTCTTAAAACGAAGATTGCAGCTAATTTTTTCTAATTTGCATCTTTCATACGGCGAAACATGGAACTATTATTTTTAACAGTGTAGTTATGAAGATTTTTTTCGTAAAATCAATGCACTATTCTGTTTATCTTTTTTTAAACACTAGTTTTAAAATGTAGATGTTTAACTTTACGATGTGTTTAGTAAAAATTACACCGTAGCGCAAGCAATGTAATTTTTGTATAAATGTGTAAAATTGAGATTAATCCTACCGCTTCTGCCGGCGCTGGCAGTGTAGAAGTTGGTGGTGGTCCGGCAATAAAATATCCATCTTGGGCGGCATGATCCGCGCTAATAGGTCCTCCCGACGATCGGCTACTGGCTCGCCGGACCTTTAGGTGCCAGTCCTTGATGGTCTGGTGGACGGCGCGGAACATGGACGGACGGTAAGCGTAAGTCGGCAGCACATCGTAAACTCACCGGCAGCACCACTGAACTGCAACAAGAATCTGGGAGAGTGACGTCATTTGGGAGGAGGATGATCGAGCGTTTCCATAGCAACGAACGCTGTCAACAGAGAGGAGCAGCGCTAGATCCTCCCGATCAATTCCAGTAGTGGAGGTGAGGTGGATCTCGTCTGTGGGATGGTCTGATCGTTTCGGAGTAGTTTCACCCGTTTTAATGAGTTTAGAATTTCGTCGGAATCGATTGTTCCTCTGTTTGTATACGGAAACTCTTTTTTGAACTGCGGAATAAAAAGTTTATTTATAAAGAAGAACAATTAATCAACACTTAATCGGCCATCCTCCGAAGCCCAAGCTTGATTCGGAGTGCACATTAAGATGCTTGAGAATATTAAAATTTTTCTGTTATTGAAAAAACATTTTGCGCTAAATGTGAAAGTTGAATTTCGAATCAACTTAAGAGTATTGCACTGCTGAGAAAATAATCTATAACAACAGTTAAGGGAAGAAAGCTGCGCAGATTTGAAAGAAACTTGATATTTCAAGAAAATTTTGAAAGTTCATATTTGGAAATATCTATGGCACGAAGAGCGAATGTTTAAAAAGTGCGACTGCTGAATGATAAATTGTTATTTAATGCATTGAGCAATATATATGTATTAAAATTTTAAAGTTTTTTTTTTTTCAATTTTTAGAAAAACAGAATATTTTTATAAAGAGTGTAATTAAGATTTCAATTAATTTTGTAATAAATATACATTTTTTATTAAATACTTAAAATTTTTTCTTCTTCTTTTTTAATATAAAAATGCATTGAGGAAAAAAAATGTACAAGTTCATTATTGTGAAAAATAGACTCTATGTTTCACATTACAGGTTTTTAAATATTTTTTAGTTATAATAATTATCTTTTTCCATACCACAATCACCATTTTTTTCTCCAAAACTTTCTCCTACATTTACAAGAAGAAAGTATTGGATTTGTGAAATTTTTTTTATGTCTGGTTTTCTACTTATTTGTACGTTCTGAGGGGCCCAAAACACGACTTGAGAATTTTAGAAAATACTTACCTGTCTATGTGTATTTCTGTACATCAGTCTGTTTTAGTCCAAAACTTTGTAGACGCTCTATCTTAGAAACCAAAGGACGAAATTAAATATAGGTTTATATAGAGTTTTACTTTGACTAAAGTTGGTACTGACAGACTTTTGGTGCCTGGAGCTCAACATTGAAGTTGTACCACCATTTTTTTTTTTTTTTTTTTTTTTTTTCCGTTTTAGTATTCAGAATAAGAATTTTTTTTTTCTTTTTGGTAAATGTAGAAGTATCACCTTTTTCTCCCTGGGTGGACTTACCCCACCAGGGGTACTGTATATATATGATTATTTTTCAAAAGAATTCATCAATAGCTTCAAAATGAACAGTTCAACCATAGATCTGTGATAATTTAAAACAAAAATTAATTAATTAATCAAAACTAAAATTAAAATAAATTAATAAATTAATAAATAACACAATTTTGAAGATATTGTCATCATAAATATGACTTTCATTAAAAATTTAGTATTATACTTGTCTTTAATGCAAATTATTTGCATTCGTCATAGAAAATAATTCTGATAAATAAAAATCTTAATAAATCATTTGTACTGCGTACATTTGTATAAAAAATTGTAGAAGAAAGTTTGAGATGGACACAATATACTAGTTTGCTTTAGTATTTTATACCCCGTTGGCCATTTCTATTTTTCTAATGTTAAAAATATTTGCTAAATGTATTCTATTGAAACATTTCCTCTTTTCTTGCATGTGTGCACGCGTATTTCATATCTTTAGTAAAAAATCTCTTTTCTCAAATTCTATAGGTTCTTTGTGACTTTTCTTAAGTATTTTATAAAATAATTTTAGCATAAATGTTTGCAAATTTACAGCTAGGCTATACTCCTGAGTATCTGAGAAGGTTAAAGATATTTTTTCTATAGAAAATAAATTTTAAAAACTTTTCAGAAAAATTTATATGAAAAATTCAGTATGTTGTTGGGTTTAGTTAATTAATTTTATGAAGTAAAAAATTCAATGACAACTTTAATCATGTTCACGGTATCCTTTTCACATATGAATTGCTCCGCTTCAAAATTTCAAACGATTTTGCGAAACGAAGATTCTCCTAAAATTAAAAGAAAATATGAGTTTGAGGAAGAAAAAAAACTGTGTAACATTCGAATTCTAATGGTTTAGGCAAAGTTACAGACAATAATATGAAATTGTTTCTATAAAAAGATACATTGAATACAAATAAAAGAATTTCGGGGAAATTAAGTTTAAACTTTATAAACCTAAAAATTCATTTATTTAAAACATCCTTACACTTATTTTTGCATATGTTTTCTTGTACTTTTTTTTTTTTTTATTTTTAGATTTTAACATCATTTTTTAAAAAACATTCTAGATGTATAAATGTCATTTTAAGTATATGTGTGCAAAAAATATTGTTTACGGCCTCGTTCGAATTTTGAGTTTTTCTATGAAGACATTCTTTTAAGAGATCTGAAGAAAAGAGTTCCAAGATTTAGCTGCAGTTTGCAATGACTTTTAGTATTTAAAATTTTCGCTTTTCAAAAATGGTTGTGATCAACAAGTGCAATGCGATGTTGTAAAAAAAAAAAAAAAGAATTATTATCATTATTATTATTATCATTATTTGCAAACAAATATACGATTCGAAATAGAAAAAGATAACGGAATCAAAATATTTAAGATACACCTAGCCCCTTCCATATTTTGCCTTTTAACGGCTCTTGAGAAACGAAAATAATTTCAAACATATTATTATTATTATTATTATTATTATTGTTTTCATTTTATACGACGTTTTTCTATGATTACCTCCAAGAAAACGTAAATCCAGGAATACAATTGCAAATATTAGTGCAGAAAAAAAAATGCATTTATAATTTTATTCTTTTAATTCTTTGATATTATGCTGGAAAAAATAAAATATTTTTGTTATTTCGCAATAATCCAAAATAATTCAATTCTCAAAAAATGATTACAAGTTTTACAGAAATGAAATTTTGATATTCTTTTTCAGAAATATTGTCCAGTAAACGATTTTTCTAATTAGTACCAAATTATATTGACTTTATGAGAAAGTTAAATAATTTCAAAATGTACTGAAGTCAGTCAGCAGTTTAGAAAGTTTAATCCATTCTGAAAAATCGTTTTCCTTCACTGTGAAACCCTTAATTGCTTCGTATTATTATTTTTTTTTTTTAATGCTTTCATGCGAGAAGCATCATGTTAAATTTATTTAATTGCACTAGTTTTTTACGCAAATTAAATTAATTTTCATCATTTTTTCCTGATATTTAATTGCTATTTGTTTGGTATTTTCTTAATTTTATAAAAGGAATAGAAAGTTATAAAATAACAGTATGCAAATTAGATTTTCTTATGTATGCATGTTTATTTTAGATTAACTAATACAACAAATGTATTTTGCTCATTTTAATCTGAAATTCTGAATTATTCAGCTCTCAGAATTTAAAACCTTTGAACAAATATGCCGCTCATAAAATTTTATAAACTTAACACAACTTTTAATATAATGAAACGCATTTTTCAGTTTTAATTTAATTACTTTTCCAATAAGTCGTCGAAATTAACGATTTAACTATATCTCAAAAACAATAATTCGTCACTGAAAACACCATCAAAAAATAGTTAAAAAAAAAAAAAAGGAAAAAGAAAAAACCCTAAAATAAATATATAAATATATAAATAAAATAAAATAAATAAATAATCTGCATTCTTTTTTACTTTCTCTTACCCATAAGATAGATACAGTATGGTTTTTTGGTCAAATTTTCAAAATTGAATTTTTGTTTTATTTAAACGTTTTGAGGTCCTCTGAATCCAAAAATCATGTTTTTCGCGGTTGGTCTGTGTGTTGTCTGTCTCTCTGTGTGTGTGTCTGTCTGTTATCAGCATATCTCAAAAACAAATTATAGCAGAAAGTCCAAACTTGGTATTCTAAATTTGTATGATATAGGGATGCTACATTAAACTTTTCGTTGCAATCAAGAAAATGTTTCGTGTACAGGGATGCCCAAGAGAATTCAAATACATTACGTCTATGGGGAGAATTGCAGGTAAATAGAGTTTAACATCTATAGACTGCACTAAACCAAATGAAACGAATATATATATATATATATATATATATTACACACGTAAAAACATATTTCGTATAAAATATAGTATAGAAATCATTAATTGTTCATTTACAGGGCTACACAAAAGAACTAGATTATAGTACGACAATACTTGAAAATTGATGGAAGCGTACTTCAAGTTGTGCTGTGTGTTATTAATATAGGATTATATTTATGTGCATCATGTGATGTGTACATAACTTTCATAAGATATACAGGGCTGCCATTATTTAAGCCATAACATTATTTTTTTATTCGTAAGTGGAAATGCTTCACTATAATATTTTACCATGTCCAGGAAAGCTGCTCAGGAATTGAAGTTAAGTCCTCATAGCTGTATGATAAATAATGTATTTTTTTAAGCTAAATATTCATCGCTTGGTTTTTTGCATATTTAGACTTTTGAAGCTTCCTGAATACCGAAGTCATGTTTTTAACGTTTGACCTTTGTCTGTGTCTGTTAGAATAAATTTAAAACAAATAATTCCAGGCGATCCAAATGTTGTATTTTGAAGTTAATGTGCTTGTTACCAGAAAAGTTTGATCAACATTGATAAGTTTCAAGGAATGTTGGAGTGTAAGTTGTCTCAATAATTTTAAATGAACTTTTGTATTTAATAACAGATTCGAATTCTATATAAATGCAGGTACAGTAGTGAAACGGAGGGTTGAGGGGGGCAGTAGTCCCCCTCACACAGAATTACTTGTCAAATAAAGCTACTCCGAAGCCTAATTTGAATTGTTTTAACATAGGTTTGTATAACAGTACTCGTTATCTTACCCCTTAATCTTCAATCTGTACTTATAGTATTAAATTTCAGGGTAAGAGAAACTCATGTGAGTGACACACCAGATTATTTTCAACATAAACGAATTCAAATTTAGAATACGCATGAAAGAAAATTTTTAAAAGGAAAAAAAAATAATATAAAGATTACAGTTTATTGTTTTCTCATACGTTAAATATAAAAGTACAGATAGCAATTTCTGGACAAAGGTGTTATCATGTCATATTATGCAAACGAATTTAGCATCCTGAAAAAAGTGAGAAAGAAAAAAATGGAAAAAAAAGTAAGTTTCAGGACTAGAACATGTCGTAGAATGGAAAAGAATGCAACATAATTTTGGCATAGAGCTGTAGAAGACAGTATTGCCAACTCTTTTTTTTTCTTTTATAATTACCACTAATTTTGAAGAATAATGTTTGATATATATGATAGTCGATTACATGAACATATACGATTAGACGAACATTACAATTAAAAATAGAATATAAAATTTCCTAAAAGTTGGTAATACTGATAGAGGAAAAACTAATATCAAATTTCTCTTGTTTGTCGACTTTAGTTTCGTGATACCTGATTCATTTGCCTGATAAAAGTTTAATAATAAGAGTACAAGATTAAAAGAAAATTTAGTGAATTTTCCTTTGCGTATCCTATACAATGCTCTTCATATATATATATATATATATATATATATATATATTAATAAATTGTACATATATTTAATGCAATAACTGGATTTAAAATTTATAAAAAAAAAAACCATTAATTTCCAGTAAATCATTTTCAGTTTTAGAAAAAAAAATTCGAAAACAAAAAACAAAAATAAAAAATAATTAAGATCAGATAACTAACTGCCAGATTTAGATTGATATTTTGGATTGATTGGAACTATCTGTATCACACCAAAATTTGTTTACTAATCTAGTCTAAATATACTGCTGGAATCGGTATCGTTTATTTTGAGGCATTAAAACTTAAGGATATGGATATTGCTTTATAAAAATAGTACTGTTCAAAAATGTGACTGCCCCGGCCCCTGGAGATATACTGGATACTGAAAAGCGATATTGGCAGAATTTTGGTACCTTTACCCGAAAACTGAAAATTTATCAGAAGTCAAAGTTTGTTTAAATATTAGCTGTCGATACATAGATTGGTCATTTGGCGTTTAAAATACATAAGTAATAAACAATGGAAACTCTTATCAACGCCCTACCCCATCGTTTCCCAAAAATTTGAAAATTTATCAAATTTATTTAAATATTTGCTATCGGAGAAAAAAATATGTGTATTTTTACATGTAAAAAACACAAGAAATAAGCAACAAAAACACTCATCAACACCTTGCTCAATCCTCTCCCAAAAACTTGAAAATTTATCAAAAGTAAAAATTTGTCTAAACATTAGCTATCGGAGTAGAATAGATATGTTATTTGACATGTAAAAACACAAAAAATAAATAACTGAAACACTCATTAACAACCTAATAACTCGTTTAAAATTTGTTTAAACATTAGCAATTGGAGTAGAATGGATATGTCATTTGGCACATGAAAATGTAAAGCACTGCTTTCTTTTCAGTAGCTGTAAGAGCCAAACTTTTAATTACCTTATTCTTCTGTCTGTAGGAATCTTTCCCTCAGGTATTTGAAAACTTTTTCTGTTTCACTGGACTGAGAATAACTTGAAAAAACTCGACAAAGTATACAACATGAATTTACAATCTTACATTATTCAAAAAATGAGTTAAAAGAAACAATCGATATAGTGTTTTTAATAAAATCACCTAGGAAAATAAAATTGTGAATAAAGTTTTAATAGCAATTAATTCTAAAGTGAAAAAATAGTTTATTGTTTTTTTGAAAATTCATATGTTATTATCTGATATGTTTACATATAAAAAGTGGACAATCTATAATGACACTATTAACTAATTAGGATAAAATATACCAATTCAGATTAAAAATACCTCAATACAGAATTCGATAATTTTGAAATGGGGAGGTATAATTTATTCTCTAAAGAATTATGATAAATGGATAAACAATTTATCATACTTTTCGACTTTATGATGCTTGTAAATTCATTTAACTTACACCTAAATTGTGGTTCTATGTGTCACTATTTCAAGATTCAAACAAAATACAAAATTAAGGCAGAACGTTTTGCCATTTTATGGTTACATCTGTAGCAACAGTGAAAGTTAATTCACCGTAGTACCAATATTTTATTATTGTACATATCTTGTATTTAGTGTGCATGTACGTTTATACCATTTTAGAAACATTTATTTTCTAAGTATTATTCTCGATATCCAGTGTATCTTGAACTTCAAGTGCCATTGTAGCTATTTGTTTCATTCAAAAATCAAATCATTCATTTCTCCTCTGAAGAGAATTTCTCTTTAGTAATTGGCTATTGTGGTAATTGTTTACTGCGTTGTTCTATTTTTGTTCATTTGAAACAGATCCATAAAAAACAGACAATGGTTAAAAATTATTGAAAATGTTCTAAATAAAAAATAGTAAAAAAAGATCCTTAATGATTTGCACGTACATAGCCACCACATTGCAATAAATTTTTTTCAATCCGAAAAAGAAAATATTCTGCTCTTATTTTTTGACTCATTCTTTATTAATTGACTAAATAACTTGTCTATAGAGCATAGTGTGTTGTAAATGGCAAGTAAAGCTTCATTTTTTCATGAAAATGTACTCATTTTTAAAGTTTAAACATACATATTCATCTGTGTAAGGCAAAGCAATGTTTGGTTTTTCTTATTATTTTATACTTATGAAAAGCATAGTATTACACAAAAATTTTAACAGCCTGTATTTGTAATCTGACATGAAATTTAACATTTTTTAATATATTTTCTTTTAGAGCATGAATATGTTAATTTGTTTTTTAAACCTCACATTTATTTTGTGTGCTCCTGTGACCTGATGGCATAAATTGATTGAATGAAACTTTGAAGCTCAATGAACAAAGTTACATAGTAAATGTTCTTGTAAACAATGAAAATTTCCGTTGTATATATTTTTGTTTTTGTCAGTAATTTATCATAGAAGATTACAGTGTACCAAACTTAAAGATTCATCAGGATGATAATTTCATTTCAATACTGCGTGATTTATAAATGAAGTGTAAGTATAGTAAAAACAATTTGTCATACAAACGATACGTGAAACATTTATATTCATCAGTATTCGAATTCAGTTCCTGATGAAAAATTCTACGAAATTTAGATTGTAAAAATACAAATAGGCAGAAAAATTAAATGACAAATTAAAAAATCAAGTTCATAAGCAATTTTCGTTATAAAACTTTGAATTATAATATAAAATTAAAATAATTATAACCTACATACATTTCATTTTTTTTCTATTTTTTAAAAAACTCGCCGAAAACAAAATATTCATATTATGTTAAATTTATCATTAGTATATATGCAGCAGTTTATTGTAAAAATATATTTTAATATCGCCTAAATTGCGTTGGTATGTAGGTATTGCATTAATAGCATCTGCTGGGTAGATTATAAGAAATAAGTCGAAGCAGAGAGTGTCACCGGTGAATTTATTTATAAAACTAACAGCATATTATTTGTTATTATTTTTCATCATTTTACTTTCTTAGATGAACTTTTATTGCGGAAGTTTACGAATAACAAGGTCATTCTCCCGATCACAAACTATTTTTCCTCTAATGATCTAACTGTCCTCTACGACTTCAGCATTTGCAAAGATCGATGAATAAACTGAAAGAGCCGGGTAGGAAATAATCGGGATAAAATGTAGCTAATTATCCGTTCTTGTAAAGGTCAACTAGTATTCTAAGAGGATTCTTTCTGATATCTGAAGCTTTTGACCATTAATGGAGGAGAAAATAAAAGGAAGTAAAAAAAGAAAGTACACCATCATTGAGGATTATTGGGGAAATATTTAACTTATATATAAATAACTACTCGTTCATTTTCTTCATAAGTCATATAAAAGGCAAAGCATAACAATGTTTGCTGAAGCAATTTCATTAATAATAAAGTCATCACTAAAAGTGCTCTATGTTGCCATTTGAAGAATAATGACAGGGACAAATTTATTTTATTGGTGTACATCTCACAATGAAGAAGTCTACATTTGTTTACAGTTATAAACTTCAGTTATTCATGCAAGTAAAACTGGAAATGACAAAGTGAAATTAATCGTTTAATTAAAAAAAAAAAAAAATCTAACAGATTACGATAATTATTTCTCTCTCTCTCTATATATATATCATAGCTGCCAACCTTTGAGAATCAAAATTAGGGAGATCCCAAGCTTTAAGAATCAAAATTAGGGCGATTTTGTATACAACTTAGTTTAAGCCATAAATAGAACATTAATAGTACAGTAATTGTTGGAAAGAGAAGGAGCAAATAAAAGGGAAATTTTGCAGTATCTAGAGGCTTTCTTCTTATTGCAAAAAATGTTTTATCTGTATTTAGACAAAAAAAAAAAAAAAAAAAAAAAAAAAAAGATTTTGCTTAATAGAATGTCGACTACTTTTAATTAAATATTTTCCTGTATGTGATAAGATGAATTTATTTATCTTGGGGCATATTTACTCAAACGTAACTTACTTTCTTACTTTCCCTTGTATTTACAGATCTACGAATTATATATAATTTTAAACTATTGATGAAACAGACTACACGATGTATTATAAATAAAGTCTTAATCTCATTATACAGATATTAATACACACGTGTTCACACATACAGACAAAATTATAATCGTAATAATAATGAAAATGCAAGTTTCTAGAAAGTAATGCTCTAAACTGATGATATTGCTAAAATAATTTATTCAAATTAAAAAAAAAAAAAAAATCTTTGGTTTAGAGGAATGAATAAAATAATATAAAAAAGATAATTTAGTAAAAATATATGCATAAAAAAATAAAATGAACAATAATATTATAACAAAAATAAATAAAACAAAGCATTAAAAAAAAGAAAAAAAAAAAAAACTCGTGATATATATATATATAAATGAAATAAGTCTAAATGGTAATTTAAATGAATAGACGTAATTCTATTTAAGGAACACTATTTGACGATTTAGTGGTTTCCTTTCTTGGCCACTGCTAAATAAAATAAAACAAATTATGGTCAAAACATTTACCTAAATTTAGAGGCCTTAGCATCTTTGATTTTGCACTAATGAACGTTTAATATAAAAACTTACATTTCCATTTAATATTTAAGCATTGAACTATATTAGATTTGTTCAGTAAAAAAATATATTCAGGAAACAATTCTTATGGTTTTTGATACATTTATTACCGATTTCAAACATATGGAATGCGTTTTCTTAGATTGCATTTTTTTATGAATTCATGATATTCCAAGTCCGAAAACCTCTACAGATATCTAATAAAAAGTTTAATATTTTGTTTGGATGTTTAAAAGGACCTACTTAAAAGAATTAGGGATGAATTTTGCAATATATTTACAAGAAAAAATATAAAAAAAAAGCATAACAAAAATGATGTTTTTTTTTTTTTTTTTTTTTTTTCTTTTTTTCTTTCTTTCTTTTTTTTACACATTTTTACATAGACATGCACTTTAAATTTTTTTTTAAACTTATCAATTAAGTTCAAAATCCATCCTTAATTTTTTTTAAGTTGGTTCTATTAAACATCCAAACAAAATATTAAGCCTTTTCTATAATATCTGTGAAGTTTTAACATTTGTAAGATCATGAAATCGTGAAAACATGCTAACTGGAAAAAAAAAAAAAAAAAAAAAAAAAAAAACGCAATTGTGTAAAAAATTTGTAAAAAAATATATCAAAGCCATAAGAATGCTTTTTTTGGATGCATATTTTATTGAGAAAACCTAATATATTGTTTAACTTATAAATATTGAATAGAATATAGGCTTTATATTAAATATGACACCTCCAGTGGTGCCTTATATGAAACCTTCAGTGGTGCCATATATGAAACCTTCAGTGGTGCCAAGTCCACTTAAAGGAAAACATAACAATAAAGAAAGAAAGAAAAATATAAATGTAAATAATAATAATTATAATAAATAACAAAAAACAAATAATAATAATAGTAAAAATAGTAAAAATAGTGTACATGATAGTAAATTCAAAACGAAAAAAAAATTATGGTACCTTCCTGTTATTGGGATTGGATTCAGGTTAAAAAAAAAATATATATAAATTTGGGGTATTTAAGTATTAAACTCTCGACAGATAAACTAGTGACGATTTTGGTGATTTTGCGCTGAAGTTAATTTTCATAAAAAATTAAATTTAAATTACATTTCAGGACTCGAATTCTACTATTTTGATTGAAAAAAGTAATAATAATCATTTTTTTTTTATTATTATTGACTATCACGATATTTGGCCACTGTTTTTGATTTCGCAAATGGGACAAATTGGAAAAAAAAATGTTGGAAAATATCGACTACTAGCTGGTCGAAGACCTATTACTAACTAGTTTATCTGCAGATGAGGAGCCTGAAGATCCTATTTGCATCAAACATTATTCAATGGATCATTTTTATTTATTCCAGATTATATATATATATATATATATATATATATATATATATATAGAGAGAGAGAGAGAGAGAGAGAGATAGATATATAGACTCGATTGACTCGCTAAATAAACTGATACGTTTCTGAGGGGGGTTGCACTCTTCAACCCCCCAATGTGTCTCTCATTCTATATTTATCTGTATATATACATATTTTTTGTGTAACCCTGTAAAATAGTTAACAATTCTATTCCCATAATTTTCCCGCAAAAAAAATCCATACTTTTAAACATTCTAATAACATTTCATTATATTTAATGGGGGACAACTGTGTTAAAATAGACTTTTAAGAGATACCGTCTATAGACTGTAATAGTACACAATTTTATTGTATGTCGTAAAAAAGAGCCACAGTTATTGTACACACCAATAAAAAGAATACACCTAATTAATTATAACTCATTTATATTTCAGTCTAATTTGACATTATTTAGATGATTACACAATGTCATCGAAATTCTTTTGTATGGTCCTGTAAGTAAATTATTTAGTCTATACATAGCCTTTTTTTTAGAGTAAACATGCTTTTAAGCATTTTTATAATGTATGTTAATTTCATTATGTAGAATGCAGCATAAACGCGTTAAAATGTGTTTAAATAAAATTTTGTCCATAGGCTCGCTGATGTCAAGAAATTCTTTTGTGTGTCTCTGTAAATGGACCATAAGCATTGTATACACCAGTAAAAACTATTCAACTTATTCTATGTTTTTCATAAATAATTGTTCGAAATTTGACAGAATTTGTAAGATTACGTGACATTGTCGGAACACTTTTGTAAGGCCTTGTACATTAATTATGAAGCCTAAGCACACATATTTTCTACAGGAAACATGCTTAAAAGCATTTGAATAATACGTGCTGATTTCGACTTGTTTAATGCAATGTAATCATATTAAAATGTGTTTATGTGATATTCTGTCCATAAGCCATAATGATATGAAAAACTTTTGTGTATCCCTGTACACGAACCATAAACAATATATACTACAAAAATTATACTGCTATTTCTGCATAGCACCTGAATATGTATACTAATGCGGGCGCTATTGTAATACGTACAAATTCTGTCCATAGGCCGCAATGATAAGAAAAACTTTTGAGTGTTTCTGTACATGATGTACAAATAAAATACACACCGAAAACTATAGAGCTAGTTCTGTATGGCTTATGAACATGTGTACCAATTTTCAAGTCAATAGCGCAATTTTTGCGACCGCTATCGCGACAAACACACAGTCACACAGATCCACAAACAGAACCCAAAATCTTTTTGAGTCTCCACATGGAGGCCTCCACTGACGTTTTGACAAAATGATTAAACTACAGACACGTACCTACTCTGGAGAAACATAAATATTCAATTATTATGTTTTTAAACTAACGGATCTGCAGATCAAGTACCTTAACGTCCTATTTGTATTAATCATTGTCCAGCTGCTTATTTCTATTTATTCCATATTATTTAAAATAATTATATATACACATATATATGATTAACTCGCTACATAAACAAATACGTTTCTAGTTGGGCTACCGCTCCCCTAAACTCCCCGTTGTATCAGTCTGGTTACATCTTTTTTTGTACATATACGTATATATATATATATTTCCTTAGAACGCATACCCTTATGTTAATGCCTTATAACGCATAAATATTACCAAATTTCATGACAAATGGTTGCATAATAAATTAGAATTATTTTGTGTTGCCTTGTAAACAAATTACCACCAATTCTATGTCTATCTTTTTTTTTTTCAGAAACCATGCTTTAAACATTCTAATAACGCATGTTTATTTCATTATGTTTAACGAAGTGTGTAGGCATATTAAAATGCATAAGAAATACCGTGTATATACGGTAATGGTATGAAATTCTTTTATGTCTTCCTGTATACTAGCCACGATAATTATATAGATTAATAAAAACTATACAATTAATTTAGTGTAAGTCATGCTAATGCATGTTAATTTCATCTTGTTAAATGAAGTGTAACCATGTAAATGTAAGTTGAAACGAAAATTTGCCCATAGGCCGCAATCACATGAAAACTTTGGTGTGTTCCTGTACACGAAGAATAAACAATATGCACACCAAAAGTTACACAACTATTTCTGTGCAGCCCCTAAACATGTGTACTAATTTTCAAGTCTATCAGGGGAATTTTGCGAACGCTATTGCAATACATACAAATTCTGTCCATAGGCTGTAATGGTAAGAAAAATTTTGGTGAGTCCCTGTATGTGAACTACAAATAGTATACACACCCAAAACTATATAGCTAATCATGTGGCTCATAAACATATGTACCAAATTGCAAGTGAATAGCGTGATTTTTGCGGCCACTATCACGAGACATACGTACATACATACAGACATAATACATACAGACATACAGACAAACCGATAAAAGCATTTTGGGTCCCCCCTCTCAACGTAGAGGCCTCCACTGGCGTTTCGGCAACGATATTTATAGCTTAAGTTTTAAAAATTTAAAATATTTTACTATTTTGTTGAATGAAATTCTTCATTCTCTTACCTTAACTAAGACGCCCCACGGAGAGCATTCCACTTATAGACCTAGGAACCCTCGTGTATTAAATCGGTCATAATTTCCATAACACAACCCAACCCTTAAACTAATATTAAATTGTATTCATTCTGTCTAATCAAAATTGCTAAAAAATAAATAAATAAATAAATAAGTTAAAACGAAAAAGTGAAATATAGTTTTGAGTGTCATGGTTCAATGTTAAATAAAATAACATAGAAATTTTATCAAGTTTTATTTTTTAAATATTTTACTTTTCAGTATTAAAGAAATATATACATATGCCATTAACATTAGTAATTTTTCTGTAAAATATTTTGTAACAAAACGTTAGTATTTAAAAAGAAAAATAAATCTAAACAAAATCTTCTTTGAGACAGCAATAAAAGATATATGAAACGTCATCTTATGTCTCGGATTTTAAAATTTCCTTCATCATTCTTTGGAAATAAATTTTTCTTTATATCTTTGGTGGTTTTCAAATCTCCATTGATTTCAGACTTAATATCGAATCAACGAAATATCGATTTCAAATCGTGACGAGTTTATTATAGTAGTAAACTTTCAAGAAGATTAAGAAATATACGAGAGTATTTTTTATTGACTTTAAGGAAAAAAGAAACATTTAACTGGCTATAACTCTTTTAAACGTTTAATAAAAATATACCATTTAGAACTGCATTAAGTGCAGGATCATTTAAATGTTACTGATTTAGAAACAGTATATTATACAGAGCAATTTGCATACTTTTGTTTGCTTCCTAACAATTATCCTCTTTCAGCTTTTATTTTATTACACTACAATACTATTTTCTATGTGTTTGAGTCTCACACATACATCAGTGTCGTATCCTATATATTTATAATTAAAACAATTCGAACATATATTGTGTTGTATATTTCTTATAAAGCACAGGAGTTTTAAGACTCTTTTCCCATTTTTTTCATTCTGCATGCTGTTAATAGAGTATTGCGTATAATTCACAGTTAATAATAAATAATAATAAATATTTATAAATACTAATTAAGAAGAAACAAATGTTTACGAATATTTGTAAAACGTAAAACTAAAAAGCACATTTTCTCTTAAAAATTAAAGTATGTTTAATAATTATGTTTTATATATTTAATAACAACTTCATAAATTTTTTCATAATCATTTATATGATAAGCTCGTTTTTCGTCCTTTTTTATGATTTATTTGTCCGTAACATAACTTATCAATTTTTTTTTTTATCATGCAACATTATGAAATAGTACATTGATAATATTTTTCTGTGTATATTCAATATTATAAAGAAATCACAAATGTAAAATAATAAATATTGCAAGCTAGATGCAGGGCTCATATCGTTCCTAAACTTTTATATGTATTTTAATATTTTGTCAGCACTATTTCACAATAGTCATTTTTTTAAATAACATTACAGCATTAAAATTTTTAAAATTATTTTTTAATATTTTGTAACAATATAATAAAACGCGCGTGAAATTTTAGAAACGCTGCAGGCTATGAGAAGGCAAACGTATGTTTCTCCATTATTGTGTTATTTGTATCTTTTCAGATTTATACATTTTATTTTGCCATCTATATATACAAACATATTATATATATATATATATATATATATATATACAAACATTATGTGTATAATGTATTCTACGATGTCTTTCTACTTTATCACTATATATTGAAGAAAAAAAAAGTTATATTAATTTTTGGGCAGAGAAATGCTGTCTCCTGGTTTTAATATCACGATTGTACCTTTTCATAAAACCTCTCGCGCAGCATCCACATGAAATTGTAAACTGCTGCATTTAGTAGAAAGAATCTTGATTACTGTGAAACGTACATGATATTTGCATAGCTGCTAGTTAATTCGATTTTTTTTTTTCCTTTTTTAAGCATTATCACTATTAATTTCAAAAAGTAATTGTCAACTTTTTTAATCTTTTAAAAAATATAGCAAATGATTCTTTTTAGAAAATGTTAGTAGAAATTGTTCGAAAAAAAATCGGAACGGTTGGTATCAAGGGTATGGTTTTCTGTATTTAAAAAGTAGTTACAAACTGTAAAATGGATAGTAAAGAAATAATATGTTTATAACTTGTTACTACTGTGCCTTACTTAAATATTTCTCATTATTTTTTACAGTTAATTATGATTATGTCATGATACAACATACTTTTGTTTACTTAAAAAAGTTACACAACTGCCAAAAATATTGTAAGATAAAAAATTCTAGCATTTCCTTTTGAAGAAGCCAATATATATATATATATATATATATATATATATATATATATATATATATATATATATATATTAATTAGACTGCATTTTTAATGTTAATAAATTAAATTAGTTTAAAGACTAGATTTGAGTTAAGTTATTGAACAAAGATAATTATTAATTTAAAAAAAAAATAGCATACAAAAAATTTGTCAGGCTATCAGCAAAACAGCATATATTTTGGTATCCCGGAATAAAATGAAATAAACAAATAATTTAGAATTTACCCAAGTTCTTCTGAACAATCTAAACATCTGATTATCAGATTATATATATATATATATAAAGATTACCGCTTACACATGCACAGTTAAACACTTTTCATAAAAATACTCATATTTTCTGAGATATTTAATATATTTACTTTTTTTCAAGGAGAGGATCGACACTAGATAAATACAGATATCAATTTCTTTGTTTTTATATCATTGAATTGTTTTTATTTTATTATAGGTATATAATCTGTTTTTCAATACAGATTACTCTTTTTTAACTACTTAAAAAGTTATTTACTTATCTTAATTTTTTGAGTAAAACTTGGAAGATATTCATTACAAAATTTTCTTTTTCTCTAGCGTTTTATTTCTTTAAGTTTAAATGCATAACTTAGTTTATTTTAGACGATTATAAAAATTATTCGCAGACTATAAAACTATTAAATTAAATTAAACTGTAAAATTATTTATAATTCTTAAAATGTCTAAATTGGGTGTTTTTAATAGTATGTCAATTCTATCCCTATAACTATCCCCCAGTTGTCCTCCTGTTTAGAACTTTTAGAACACAAGTAAGTAATAAACAATATAATTTTTATTATATAAAGACATAATTGAAAAAGCAAATATTTAAAAATATCTCTTAAATACCTTGATATATTAAGTAACAACTTACGTGACAGTAGTGACAATGATTCCTAAATTAATTAATAATATTTTTAATAATGTTTAATGCTCATACCGAAACATTCTGTGGTACTCTGTACACTTTATTTTATCGATTTATGAAAAAAAAAATAAATAAATAAATAAAATAAATAAATAAATTCCATTTTTGCCTAAATCACAGAATGAAATTACCTATTTATTGGAGAATCACCGATATGCAATAAATATTTCGAAATTAATTACAACCTTAAATACGACAACTAATTAAAAAAAAATCCTGCAAATCGATGTATATTTACTTACGTCATTCATCCAGTAAAATAAGCTTATACATAGACACATGCACATATACATAGCTGACTCTTAAATTTCTATATATATCTGTCGGAGAAAATAATAAAAAATAATAAAAATTTATTACAAGACAAAAGAAAACAACGGAAGTAGAAAGGGGGAACAAAAGGAAATTTGTTTTTAGAATCTTTCTCCAAAGGCAGTAACAATGAGCTGACGTCTAAAGGAGAGGCAAAGTTGTTAATGAAGCAATTCAAGTGCGCTGCACAATAACACATATGTAACATAAATTATAAAAGTATATAGCGTTACTCAATGAATACCGGATTATTTGATATGAAAAGGGAGAGGAGAAAGAGGGAAGGCTGACAGACAGGTACACTTTTATATGTTAAATAATATTCATATCATGTAGTTGGACAGTTTAAAGAATTATAGTATAACTCATAAAATTTTCCCCGCACGTAGTAAATCTTTTATGTGTTTTAAAATTACAGTATTTAAATGTATTAAATGTCAAAACTTTTTATTTGAAATTATACTAAATTACAACAAATTCTTGTACCCAAATGTAAGTATATCTCAAAGAACTTATTAAAAAAAAAAAAAAAAAAATTACCGATTCCAAAGCTGAAAAAATTTTTAGCAGGACAAAAAAAAAAAAAAAAAAAAAAAAAAAAAAAAAAGGAAAGGAAGGAAGGAAAGAAAGAAAACAATATTCTATGACTTCAATGTTCTGTTTTCATCAAATCAAAGTAAAAATATTTGAACAAATAAAGTACTCAAAAGATTAGCATTCGGTACAATAAATGAAATACGTAATGATTAGTAAGATAAATACTAATTCGGGTAACACGAATAGAAGCTTTGCTCCTTAATATTTCCTTAAAAATTCATACCTACAGTCTTAATTTAAAATTTTGTCAAAATATTCCATTTATTTATTTATTTATTTTTTTAATGTGCGTGTGTGTAGTAAGAAATATTTACAAATATTACTGAAAAAATTCTCAACTCATGTATAATGTTTAAAAAATTGAATTGTTTCAAATCATCAACAAATTAAATAAACAATTAAACGAAATTAAAAAAAAAAGTCAAAGAGAAATAATACTGATTAATAAATTAAGCAATTAAATTATTAAATAAAAATTTTAAAAAGCTCAACAAAAAATAATAAAATGATTAAGGAATTAATAATTGAATTTCTTGATGAATTTAATTCATTTACAAATTAATAATATGAAAAATGTAAAAAATGAAGTTTAATTTATTTTTTAAAATGTTAAAAAAAGAACTACAAGAATTCAGTTATTTTTGGAACAGCTTACTGAATTATCTATAATAATAATTTAAAAATAAAATAAAAAGTATATTTCCAAGGTAATCAGTATCAAATAAACATTTACTTGATCGATTTTTAAATTAACTTTAGCAGCTGTGACTCAAAATATGTGCACCATATGTATATTAGATAAAAATTTATTGACAATCACAAGAGGAATAAAATTCTGGAAAATTCGACGATAGCAATATACGTACTTAGATTAAGTTTTTTTTTTTCTATGCAAAAAAATTAGTCGTTTAAGATACTGAGCTGTGGATAAAAATGAAAACAGTACAAAAAAAAAAAAAAAAAAAAAAAAAAAAAAGAAAAAAAAAAAAAAGAAAAAAAAGTGAAGATGTCTGTCAAAATTGGTCCAATCAGACATGTCAGACACATATGAATGAACTTTATAAGTAAATTCAGATAACAATGTTTGTCTTCAGTGACCCACAATATAAATGACCGACAAAGAGATTGTTTGAATAAAATAAATCCGAAGACATTGACAGGAGAATTCGGTTTATAAATCAGTAGATTATTGAATAGGATTATACTTTAAATAAAAAATTAAATTAAATAGTTGCTTTATTCTTTATAGACTTATAATTATTTAAGTATATTATAGAGAAAAAAAAATTAATAATGTACGCATCTACTATTTTTACTTTCCGAACACTATAGTGAGAAAAGTATTGTAATCATGTCAAAAATCCGAATTTGAGATTTTGATGTTTCTATACGTTTCGAGGTCCCCTGAGTCCGTTTCCAGTATTTTTACGATGATGTTTTTTGTGTGTATGTATGTGGGTATGTATGTGGGTGTGTATGTGTGTGATTGAACACGCTAGCGTCTAAACGCTTTGTTCGAATAAGCTGAAAGTTGGTACGTATATTGTAAGTCACCATAGTACGAACCCTATTGATTTTATTGAATCTAGCACTTAGTTTTTTTTATAGGGATACCAGGAAAAATTCTTTATCATTATGGCCTATGAGGCCAAATTTTTAAAAGTGTGATAGCGTCTAAACGCTTTATTAATCTGAGCAAAAAATTTGTGCACATGTTATAGGTCACAGTTGCACAAACTGTGTAGATTTTGGTGAATTTAGCACTTACAGTTTTTTTACAGGGGCACAAAGAAAAATTCTTTATCATTATGGCCTATGGGACCAAATTTTTAAAAGTGCGATAGCATCTAAATGCCTTATTCAATTGAGCTGAAAATTTATATGAATATTATAAATCACTGTTGCACTAACTATAAGCATTTTGGTGAATCTAGAATTTATAGGTTTTTACAGGGACACAACGAAAAATTCCTTATCATCATGATCTATGGGCTCAAAGTTCAGTAGCGTTAAATAAAACATCGTGTAATTTTTGGAGAAAAATACGCAAACACTCTATTATGGTCTTGTCTCTTTTCTTTGTTTAACAACTCCTCTTTCTTTACTTTATCTTCAAAACTGTTAATTACTCAATGTTCGGAAAGTCGAGTGGAGTCACTCCATATTTTTATCTTAAAGAATAGCATTATTAACACGTTCTTCAATGTTTGAATATATAAACATATCATACGACTCTTCAAAAATTATACATTGATTACTAACTGAGATTTTCGTTTTTTAGTGACAGCTAGATTTCAAAACGCCCTGTTTGCATAAAAATTCTATTTTTCTGTTAGATTTCTCCAGTTTTTATGATTTATTTAACTGACAATTAATCAGTATTTAATTTCACTTTTGATTTGGTTTGTCGCTCTGCGTTCCTTTTTTATTTACTTTTAGATACTATAACCAATAAATCATATTAAAATAAATAAAATTATTACATTAAAAGTTATTCTCATTTAAAAAAACTGAACAGCATTTTATAATGATATGTTAATATAAAATTCAGAAATTTAGACACTTTCTTTTTTAGCTTTTCTTTCTCAGGTTCTTTTTAGGTTTTATTTTTATAGTTCTTTTCTTTTCTTCAACATATTAGCAAGAGATCATTTTAGATAGTGTTTTAAATAAGGTAAAAGCAAATTATTTCAAAGATAAATTTATAAAGATAGAACAACAGTAGATTTGTTTTAAATTTAGAAATCGGAAATGTGTGCAAGCAATCAGTAGGTTTTGGAAGCAAAGTTAAAATTATTTTAAAATTAAGAAAATTATATCATAAAAGTATAAAGACTTTGCTTTCATATTGTTTGCATTTTATATGTAATTTAACGCTTAACCTTTACAGGTGTAATTTAAGTGCGCTCATCTAACATAAAAAGAAACCAGAATTTTATGAGCAAAATTAAAAGAATATATATATATATATATATATATATATATATATACAAAGTTATAAAGTTAGATTCTGTTAAAAAAAATTCCAGTATTGCATTTGAGGAAAAAAAAAAAAAGGTAAAATAATATATTCCACCGCCCTTGAAAGAGTTAAACATCTTTTATAGGCCATTGTAACGACTTGCATTAATGGTTAAAAAATGTTTCATTAATGTCAAAAATTTATTAGGTATTTTATATTCATGGGGATTATTATGGCAAGTTTTGCGAACCAAGACTATCATTTATCGATTTAACTTTTTTCATTATTACTTTAGGATAAAAGAAGAGAGTCATTGATCTTGTACAAGAGAAAAAGATGTTTGATAGGATATCATGTTTGTAGAAGAGATAAAGCTTCCTAAGAGTTCCTTTTCTAGGAATAATATTGGTTAAATTAAAATACTGATGTACGGTTTTCAAAGTTCTAATCTTAATTAAAAAATAAAAAAAATAAAAAAAAAATTCTTTTCGTATAATATATACAGAATATCTATCGAATGCTGCAATTTCATTCGATAGATTAAATAAATAATTTCCTTTTGAATTAGAGATAATTTTAAAATTTTAATTTCAATGCAACAGATGTGAGCATCGAAATGATACATGGAAGCAATTAAAATAACATATTTTAAACTTACGGTAAATAGTAATTTCTCTCTTTCTCTCTCACTCTCTCTCTCTCCCTTTTTATTTTATTATATTTTATTTATTTAACGTTATTTTCTACCAAAACATAATTTTTTGCAGTATCATGCTTAAATATCGCTTATGCTTTACTTGCGTGATATATTTAAAACTTTGAAGAATGAATTACGCAAAAACATACGAAGGAATTAATTTGGAATTCAAATATCAAATATCTTATCGCTTTAACAATATTTAATCGATTCTTTATAACAGAAATGTTATTTTTAATTAATGTTGTTAACCGGTATGTAAATGCAACTTGATACACTTTTATACCATACTCGCTCGAATCTGCAAATTCTACTAATGATTATCGCTCATTAAAGCAATTATTCGGCATATATATATATATATATACGTGAAAAATTGAAAAAACAAATAATGCTAAAATATTTACTCGAAAACTCCACAAACACTGTTCAAGCTATAATTGATAAAATTTACTAATGAATGAATTAAATAAATAAAAATTAATACTGTAATAGACGATCGAAATGAAAGAATAAATTTTAGGAAAAGAAACATAAATGTCGAAATTTGAAATTAATCGAAATTTGAAATTTAAAAAAATACCGATGAGGTGCGCACCTGCGACGTCCAAGGTACCCCTCTGCCAAATTTTGTAGCTCTGCATGTGATCAGTAATTTTCGCACCAAAGTGCAGATACGCACACACAGAGACACTTTATACAGATTTACGACTAATTTTAAGGAATGATTTTTGATACATATGACAACCGATTGAACGAACCTACATAGATAAACATTGCAATTAAAAATTAGTGATGAGTAATGAATACGAAAATATCTACAAGTTGGCAACAGGTGTTGCGGGGAAATTAAACAGTTGTAGATAGTATCTTTTTTGTTCCAATAGGGAACACTTTTTCAGAAAAAATGAAATAATAAGCAAACTGATTGAAAATTAATATTTAATTAACAAAACGTTTTTTCTGTTTCATTAATGCATCAAAAGAACGAAAATATTGTATAAACCTGATTTCTAATTCAAAATGAATTACCTTGGAAACTTTTAAATGTTTCACCAATACATTTAAAAATTTTTTAAATGAGTCTTAATTTGTAAATAATATTTTAATCACCCCTTATTTTTTGATAGTGTTTTAAATACTAAGGCTATCAGTTTTACCTAGCGTTTACCAAATATTTACCTAGCGTGGTATTTAAATTGTAATAATAATATAATAATAACAATGAAATTTTCGGCATCAAAAATCTTTGCATGATAACATGGGAAGGATAGATCTATATAAATTACTATATCTGTGATTATATCGAACTGAGTCCACGAGCTTAAATATTGTCCATTCAAATATCTTATTTTATTTTTTATTTCATTTTGCATGCGCGCTTTTTATTTCCTAATTCAAAATTACTTAAAAAAATTTTTCGGTACTGTCCGTTTCGAAACTGATTATTATTAATTTTCTTTCCTTTTTCTTAAAAAAAAAAAAAAAAAAAGATTTTGATGAAATTCTGGCAAAAGCAGAATTTAGTTTAGTACAGAGGACTATTAATTTTTTTTTTTTTTTTTTTTTCAAATTATAACATTGCTTTCAATTGTTCGATTATCTTTTCGATAAATTTTCGATTTCGATAAATGTCCAACTATCGTAAAACTGGTATTGTAAAAATCCGTAGATTGAGACTAATAGTCCTCAGTCCTAATAAATAAATAAAGCAATTTATTTATTTATTTATTTTTTTGTGTGTGTAATCTCTTACCAACGCATTGAATCCCGAATTTTGGAGAATTCTGAGATGTTACTGCATTTTGAACTGGCCTTAATAGTCAAACGAACCGGTAATTCACAGGTTTGTCTGGTACTGATCATCGAAACTTTACGTGGTACCAGTGTACCAGCAATACACATAAAACGTACGTAATACACATAAAAATGTTATATGTTAATACAAAATTAAAAATTTGGCATAGTAAATAAAATCTATATGTTTATTCTGGTTATATGCAAATGATGTATGAAATCAGAAAGTAAGCAGAGACTAATGAAGCATTTTTTTTTCTTATTCATAACTGCAAGAAAAAAAAGAAAGTGCAAATCTTTTTAGTTAAATTAGTTTTATTCTTAAACGGGTGAATGGAAATATTTGTAGTTCAAGGGATTAATAACAGAAGTTTGTAACAACAAGCCTGAATTGGCTCGAACCTGTTCAAAAACGAGAAAATTTATCTTCTGAGTTTAAATATATAGGTGTCCACTATTGGTGCTTTTATCCTATAAATATTTAAAATTCATAATTCTAAAAATTGAAACATTTAAAATTTTTAAACAATTTTATAAAATCCTGTACTTCATTTTACGCATATTTCTAATACTTTAAGATTGATATTTAAGAAGTGAAAACTGATTTTAAGGTTTTCTGAATATTTTGTAAAGTAACGATTTACTTGACCTTTAATTCAAAGCAAAATTAAACTAGATAGAAAATGTACTCCATTTATCACATAGTTTTTCTTTATGTTTAATCACACGAAATACTTCTTAAAATTGACTAAAAATAAAAAAATAATTTAACGTTAAAAATGAAATTAAACATGATAAATATTACTTTACAATATATAGGGAAATTTATTTAGATTTAAAATAATGAAGGACACAAAAAACCGAATATCAAAGGACATTTTGATGGAATAATATCCCCTAATGTTAAAAAATGATTATTTAATAGCAACAAAGCATAAATTTTTATTTCAGATTTCTTGGAACTACCTAAATTATTACAAACATTATCAATGTGAAAAAAAAAAAAAGAAGAAGAAGAAGATAAAATGAAATAATTGTACAGCAACATCCCATTTAAACCAACTTGCAAGTAGAAAAAAAAAATGTAAAATAAATAAATAAAATAGGAAAAAAAAAAAAAAAAAGGAAATGAGTATAGTTGGAATCAAATCATAATTTAAATTTACCAAAATTATGTGATTTGATTTTTTTCATTTCCCTTACCTCCAAATGGTACTTTTCCATTTTGAGAACACTACAGGGCAGTTTAGAGGGTTAATTTCACATTCCCTACTATAAACAGCCAAATAATGTTCATAACATTTACTTCAATTAAGGCTAACGTAAAATAATAATAAAAGGGTTCTAAAAATTTAATAAATAAAATGTTTAACAATAATAATAACATAAATAATCTATAAGAAAAAAAGAGAGTTAAATTGAACACGTGTAATTTGTTAAATATATTAAAAACACTTTAAATACACGTAAATTAAAATTTTTATTTAAAAGATGTTAAAATTTTTTTATCCAAAGCTTTTCGCTTTAATAATAAAGCATCGTCAGGGATTTTTTAATTATTCGTTTCCAATGAGCAGTTTTAAATATGTTTTCTTTTCGCAGTCAACAGTTAAGTCTTTTAATAACGTGATATAAAAGCAAAGGCAATTTGAAGTCTGGTAGAGGTTGGATCAAGGAGCTAGAAAAAATCATAAGAGAAGCTGGAACTATTGAAAAATCACACGAGGCTATTGCAGGAGAACAAACATCCTGAATTAGCAGAAATAAACTATTAACTATTTTATAATATTGTGCCAAATTATTGGCAAAATTGCAGCATCTTTGGAATTTATTGCATTTTTGCATTTAATTATATTAATAGCTTCGGAAATGTAAAGTTCTTGGATAGTAGATGGTGCTGTAATAATTTTGGCTTTATCCCATATAGGGTTGGCGTTTGCGTTGGCATAAATGAACTCAACTAGAGAAGAACTATTTCCTTCTTTGATATTTCGTATATGTTCTTGTATTCTTTTATTTAAAGTCCTCTTAGTCTGGCCAATATAATAGTAAAGTTCTTTATTGCTTTCGATGGGAATTCGATAGACTCCTCCAGTGGGTCCATTTAAGTCGCGGTACCAGACTTCAAATTGCCTTTGCTTTTATATCACGTTATTAAAAGACTTAACTGTTGACTGCGAAAAGAAAACATATTTAAAACTGCTCATTGGAAACGAATAATTAAAAAATCCCTGACGATGCTTTACTATTAAAGCGAAAAGCTTTGGATAAAAAAATTTTAACATCTTTTAAATAAAAATTTTAATTTACGTGTATTTAAAGTGTTTTTAATATATTTAATAATAATAATAATACAAACAGTTATAGATTTAATTCAATAAATTTACAAATATCTTATTTATATACTTATTAGATTATATTATTTATTATTTTACTTATTATTTATTTTATTATTTCTTATGAAAAATTTATTTTTGAACAAGCAAACCCGTGCGAAATTTTCGACTTTATTTCTTTTACTATTTATCTTTAAAATTTGAAACTCATAAATATTATACCAATTTCACCATTTAATTAAAATTTTAATTTACCAGAAGACAAATTACTATTATAACCAAATAAATATTGTGCAACAGTGAAACCAGAATCATTCAAAGAAGAGTTTCGAAATAAAATTCATGGTTGACAACCCAGCTTTCATACTTCCGCAGGCAATACAGTTTTGACCAACCCTCATGACGCTTTGAAATTTTTATCATCAAGAGTGCGATGACATTTTATTTATTTTGGCAAAATTTTTTGTTAAATAAATAAATAAATAAATAAAATAATAATAATCCTATTTTGATTATACTTTTTATGATTGCGTTTTTTAGTCAATTTATGATAATAATTCCTATTCTACATATATCTTTAAAATATTGCTAGGTTTAAAATGATGCTTGCAAAAATTCTGAAGAAGCAACATTTAAAAATACATTTTTTCATAAAATAATGCCATCATGCAAATTTCGCCATTTTTTTTTTTCTCTAGTAGTTCATTGAGCTGAGTCTGCGTGCATAAGTATTGTTCATTTTAATTTTTTATCCTCACGTATTTTATTAATTTAATCACTATAGTATCGTTTTGACAAAAACTAATTGCAACTGGTCCACGTTAGAGAAATATTATATAGTTGTGCAAAAGAAGTACATCTCAGATAGCGCTATTGTTTGGTCTTGATGTGTGTATCAGTTGCCAAATGCAAGAAATAGCATAGCAGTCCTCAAATAGAAAATAGTCTTCAAATTTACTAATTAAGAGTATTTCAGTTTTATGTATAATGTTATTGTAATATTAGCTTTTGAAAATTTATAATAATAGTTATGGAATATTTTTATAGCAAATATTGTTAAGTATAGCATGAAAAACAACCACAACAAAAGAAAAAGAAAAAAGAAGAAGAAAAAGAAAAAGAAAAAGAAAAAAGGAAGAAAGAAAGCCAGGAAAAAAAAAAAGGAAATGAAAACGATACATTTCTATGTGAATGATTATACCAACATGTATTTATATGCGAGTCTTTCATTTTTCAAGGAAGAGATTATTAAGCGAGTGAATGAATGGTATCTAAGGAAACCATTTGAAAACAAAAATATATTCTAGATGGACTCAATTATTGGTGGCAAAGCAAATAGGGGAAAAAAAAGTTGAAAAAGAATTCCTAGAATATACATTAAATTGGTTTTTAAAGAAGGTGATTCCTTAATTCAATAGAAAAGTGTTTTAAAACAAGAGCAATTTTATTGAGACTGATGGTGCTTTTAAAGATAGAGTTAGAGAAGTTTATTTTTTTTTAAACTTTTCATCAGACATGACTTATAGAAGATTTTGAAGGTATTGCGAGAAAAATACAATTTAGAAACAGAGATGCTTAATGAATAGTTATCGTAGATAATATAAATATGTAATTATAAATATAATCAAATATGCATGCTTTAGATTCATTTTATGGAAAACATATACTAGAAATTAGTAATAAAGACTTCGAATATGATATACATTTAACAATCATAATGATATTTTGGATTTCACTGCTATTATATTTAATTTACTTATATATATATAAATATATATAAATCTACTGGCATTAGGACATTTTTTAGTTATATATTCTGATTATTATTTTTTTTAAAAATCATTCGTTTATATATATTTAATACAGAAGTAAGTTAACCTATATTCAAAATTGGAGTTAGAAGCACAGGCATATAACTAAAAAAAATCAAAAATATAATAAATAACATCCTTATGCATAATTTAATATATATATATATATAAATATATATATATATGTGTGTGTGTGTGTGTGTGTGTGTGTGTATGAATGTATACATGTACGAATACACATATATCAAGAATGAGAAAAAAAAAAAAAAAAAAAGATAAAATTATCTAGAAATCAGAGGAGAAAGTCTTTCTTATTCTGCTATGCTTTTCAATTATATCACATAACTGTGAAATATACGCATTATTCTCTCAGGGAAATAATTTTTAATAAAGCTAACACACGTCCTCATATTATCCTATTTTATATTAATGATGTATCAAAAATATTTTAAGAATAGTTATTTATAAAGAACTAGGGTTCCACTCTCCACCACCTCACCCCCCACTTACTTCGCTTATTAACCCCTGTGAGGCTCTACACGCCTATTCGCTGCTTTGCCTTTCAGAATAGGAATGTTAATGGTGCATAACAAAAGACAAAATTAGAACAATATTATAGAAATCTTCATATTAGAGTCAAATTGAAATAAATATTTAATATAACTTTTTTTTTCTTTTTTAACATGAAATATTACGCTAAAAATCAGTATTTCTTTTTATAATAGCAAAAAACCATAATATCAAGACAATTTTGCGCTAGAGTTGTAGTATATGATCCCCTTAGCAACTTTTAAATTTTTGTCACTATTTGGCGATGAATTTTTAGATTTAATTGCTTGGTTAAAAAAAAAAAAATCTTGTAACTAAGTTTTTTAATGCTTATACTTTTTACTATTGAATTTTTTGGTTAATTCAGGGCAATATATAATACTCTAGATATATTTCTAATGTAACAATTTTACACATCTAGTCAATAATTTTACACATTCAAAAATATCTAAAAAGAAAAAAAAAAGTTTACTATTAATATTATCATTTTAATTTGGAAAAATATTCTAATGCTTCAGTTTTTAATTCTCTCCTGCCTACAACTTAAAACAGCGAAGGACAAAATGTACTCGATTTTCTGTAAGAGTTTAGGTCAGTGGTCGGCAACCTGCGGCTCGCGAGCCAACGCAGATTTTTCGCTCCTTGAGATTTTAGCAAATGTCGACTTAGGAATACTCTAAATATGTTAATAAGAATGAATGAGACAATATAAATTAGGTTAAAAAATTTTCGCTCCCAAAATATATTTTAATAGTTGTATTGTTGACATTTGGCTTTGTTCAAAAATGTGGTTGCCGACCACTGGTTTAGGTGATAAGTTTTTGTCTTACCATAATTAGAAATATGAAATGTATCATACAAATATTTAACCTGTAATGTTAAAAAATTATCAATGCAATTTAGAAGATGCTATCATTTTTAAATGAGTTTGAATCTGACTCAAAAATATTTCTTTTATCCAAAAAGTATCTGAAATATTTTAAAATATGTTTTTAAATAAAATAAATAAATAACGACAAACAGAAAATGCTATCAATTATACAAATATTATTTCATTTTTAATTTCTCTTCAGAATACTTACGTATTAGAAACTTTTTTCGAGAAAAAGTCTATATATATTTTTCAGATAAAATTTCCTGAGTACAAGTAACTCATCCTCAAAACTTCGCAATGTTTGACATTCTTGCGAATAATACATCTTCCAAACAATCCAGAAAATTTCTCAACTATACTTATATAGTATTAAATAAACAGCTAGCATCTCTCTATATAACTATTAGCAATTTTATAAGTTATACTTTTGATGTACAAAGTAAGAACTTAGAATCGGAGGTCACTTCTCGTGCCAACACTGAAAATGAAAAAGATAAGACAAATGTCAAACTTTCATGACAGCCAATAAATATATTTTGTTGCCCATGAAGGAACAAACATTTAGATTCCACCAAGTTTTTTCCCCCTCTTTGCAGTTTTTACTTGAAATGTAAAAAATAAATTGGTTTTAGCATATTGCACTTCAAATGCCAATCTTCATTGCTTTCATATTGTTTGACTGCCTTTGCCTTTTATTTTGTTTTGCTTACAATTGAAAAATAGAAATATTTTTATTTATTCATATATATTTATAATACTTGCTAAGCCTGAAGTAGTGAAACTCAACGAAGTTATACACGCTGGGTGTGTGATGGAGTAAACGAAACTTATATAACAGAGGTTCTGAATAAGCGCTTTTACGTTCGAAACCTTCATACTGAATCAAATTAATGTCATTTAAAAATAAAAAGCAAACAAAAGACACCGTCAATAATAGTCATTTTTCACAAATACGTATGAGCCAAATAAGAATGTAAAGTTATCCCCAATGTAAGATTATGATTTTACGTATACAAAAGATTTAAAAAGATTAATTATGTTTTCATCGTTGCCAATTTCGCTTTCTTCTTCAAAGAATAATCAACACTATTTTCTATAGAAGATTTGTCAACTATATGGTTTCATATACGTTTAAAAACTTCCATTGAAAATAATCTATCACAATTTTACATTTACTATTGACAAACACATGCACAGGAAATAACTTCTCAAGCGCAAAATTTGAATTTTCATTTGAAATAGAAAATACAGAAGGTTATTAATAATGCCCATTGGTAACTTAATTTACATTAAAATAACTGAATCACTTAAAAAATATATAATATTAGGTTTATTTAAAGTAACTGTAATTTTAAGTTTCATTAAGAAACCGGCTGTCAAATTATGTATATATTGAAATGTTTAAAAAGGTTTTCGGGTACATACAGTCGACAGCAAAATTATTGAAGTACTAGCAGTAATTCCTACTTAAAGGATTCGTAGGCGTACCTAATACTGTTTTATTAAGTAAATATTTGTCGAGTCGTGATCTTAATCCTATACTGTTTATAAAAAAGTAAGTTGATAAAAATTATCGATCAAATTAAAATATATATCTATGAAAAGTGTGTAATAAAAAAGCGGAAAAATCCCAAAGTTTGAAATTAAATATCTCGGTCAATTTTGGGCTCACAGAAGTGAACCTTCTGTGTTAGATTTGTTGTATAAGTGTGATATTTTTTAACATGACTATAGAGACTTGCGTGGACAGTATAAAAAGTTAGCTTTTGTAATTTTTGAAAAGACTGATTTTTTATAGGTTTGTCATATCATAAATGTTTGCATTTTTAAAAGTGTTTTGTAATTGAAAGTATATATCTGCGACCAAAGATATCGCAGATAAAGACTTCCTCACGAATTTGCTTTGCACCATTTACATGCCCTTTTGAGTTTGCATGCAACTTCCGTATGCTTTTGTAAGGTATTATATTTATATCTTGCAATTTCAACCTTTGTAAAATTTTTCAGTTTAATAATTCCTTTTTTCTTATTTAGTACATCCTTGTTTATTTGACGACATTGTTGGGTGCTGTTGGTGAATTTTTGAAAACAGCATTTGCTCTCACAGGCACAATTGCCATTTTTATGACCCTAGAGTTATAAATACCCCTAACGACGTTGTAGAAGCTTTTATAGTTTTTTCACAATTATTATTACATGGTTTTTCATTCTTTAATCCTCTTTTAGTTAGATTATACCGAACATACTATGTAAGGAATGTATTGTAATTAAGACAAAAATTCGACATTGAGATGTTGATGTATCTATATGTTTTGAGGTCTCCTGAGTTCATTTTTGCAATTTTTATGGTATTGTGTGTATATGTGCGTGTTTGTGAGGAAGTGAACACGATAGCATCTACACACCTTGTTCGATTGAGCTGAAAATTGGTACATATGTTTTAGATCATTGTAGCACGAACCCTATTGATTTTAGTGAATCCAGCACATAATAGTTTTTTTTTTTTTTTTTTTTTTTTTTTTTTTTTTTTACAGGGAAACAAAGAAAAATTCTTTATCATTTTGGCCTATATGGGCTCAAATTATTTAAAGTGCGATAATGTTTGTGCGCCTTTTTAAATATACTGAAAATTCATACACATGCTATAAATTCCCATTACACAAAATGTATGGATTTTGGTGAATCTAGCACTTATAGTTTTTTTACAAGGACAAAATAAAAAATTCTTCATTATTATAATTTATGGGCTGAAATTATTTAATGTGCGATAATGTCTAAACGCCTTATTCAAATAAACTGAAAATTTATCCACATGTTATAGGTCATCATCACAGAAATTGTATAAATTTTGGTGACTATATCATATATATTTTTTTACAGGGACACAATAAAACATTATTTATCATGATGGCCTATGGGCTGAAATTATTTAAAGTACGATAACATCTAGATGCCCTACCCGATTGAGCTGAAAACTTATATACGTGTTATAGGTCACTATAGCACGAACTGTATAGATTTTGGTGACTTCTTGTTATAGATTATTACAGGGACACAAAGAAAATTTATATCATAATGGCCTATGGGCTAAATTTATTTAAAGTACGATAATACGTAAACAACTTTTTGAAATGAACTGAAAATTTATATACATGTTATAGGTCACCGTCACACGAGCTATGAGTTTTAGAGAATCTAACACTTATAGCTGTTCTAGAGGGGCACAGCGAAAAATTCTATATCATTATGGCTTACGGGCTCAAATTTTTAAAGTGCTTTAACTTCTAAATGTCTTATCCGACTGAGCTGAAAATTTATTTCCATATTATAGATCACTGTCTCACGAAATTTATCGATTTTTGTTGAATCTATCACTTATAAATATTCACAGGGACACAGTGAAATATTATTTATCATTATGATCTATGAGCTCAAATTATTTGAAGTACAATAGCGTTAAATTTAACAATGTACTATACAGAGAAAAATACCGAAATATCCTATTGTAATTTCCTCTTTTGTTTATTTAACAACTTCTCTTATTTTACATTTTCTATACAACTGTTAGTTTTAACAGTTAATAAGTTTAACATTAACTAACAGTTAATGTCGGAAAGTCGAGTAGAGTCACTCTAGATTTTTTAATATATAGTCTTCAATTGCTTGGGTTGAATTTTAAATTCTTAAAGATTTTTATCAAGATTTGTTTCCCGGTTTCTACGCTTTATTGTGATGTATATACAGTGTGTAATTAAATCATTATATATATATATATATATATTTGGACATTGTTTCGATTTTTTAGAAAAATATTAAACGAAATGCCTAGAACTTCATACATTTAGAGAACATTTAAAAACTCACATTTTCCGCTATACTCTTGGAACTCCATATTTTTATTTACTTACTCAGGTTTGTGAGTTCATAAGGTTTTTTTTTCCAAAAATAACTTTTGAAACGTAGTTGAAGCAATTGGACCTTCAAATTAAATATGTGACATGTGAAAAATCCCTTATGAAATTTCATCTCTGAAAAATACCTAAAATCGAGCTCGTCCTTTTGCTTAATTTGCTTAATCTTTACTCTATTCAAACGAACTTTTGACAGAAGTTGCCCAATATACCTAGCTTTCAACCTATGTAATATTTCTTTCTTTCTTTCTTTCTTTTTTTTTTTTTTATCTTTCGCACATCCGCAGTAAAAAAAATATTTATTATAAAAGTTCTTATCTCAGTGAATATTACACGTGTGAACTTTATGTTTCAAAATAATGTTTCTCTAATGGTTTGTCAATTTTTCTGTAAGTTTTTAGAAAAAATATACGAATCGGTTCTTCTTATAAGCAAAAAACTTGCCAAAAAAGTTAATAATTTTTGAAAAAATATATATATCTGCCTAAATAATTGCGCAATTCCCACATTAAAAAAAATGCACATAGTATGGGCAAAATTGCGTTAAAGCTATTTGTATGTCTGTGATACAGGGTGATCCAAAGTATTTGTGATATTCTTTAAGTTGTGGTTCGTCTTTAAATGCAATCTGGACTAAGTCGATAATGGAAAATGTGAGTTGTCAAATGTTCTATGCATGTCTGAAGTTCATGGCCATTTCGTCTTATATATATTTTTACTTTCTCTTACCCATAAGGTAGAGAAAGTATTGTTTTTGGGTCAAATTTTCGAACGCGAGATTTTGTTATATTTACACGTTTTGACGTCCCCTGAATACGAAAATCATGTTTTTAGCAAATGGTCTGTGTGTCTGTGTGTGTGTCTGTCTGTTATCAGCATATCTCAAAAACAAATTATGGCAGAAAGTTCAAACTTGGTATTCTAAAGGTGTATCATATAGGGATGCTACAGTAAGCTTTTCGTTAAGATCAAGCAAATGGTTCGTGTACAGGGACAATCAAGAGAATTCTAATACATTACGTCTATGGGGGAAATTGCAGGTAAGTAGAGTTTAACGTCTATAGACTGCACTAAACCAAATGAAACGAACATATATTTTTTGTAATAGAGATAGTTAACTGGGAAAAATTTTTTGTGTATGTAGGAGCCTCGCCTCCCCCCCTGGGGGGAAGTCCCCCCTCGAGGGGAGTAAATTTTCATGATGGATATCATTCAAAAGAGCTTGTAAATATTGAGAGTAAAATGGACTTTTTTTTGGATATTTAGTGTTACACTACCTCTCTAATATGGAAATCGTCTGCATTATCATAAAAAATAATTTTTTTAAATAATATTTTTAATAAATTATTTTTTAAAAAACAGAATTATTTTTTAATAACCAAATTAAATTCTATATAAATGTAGGTGTATTAATGAAACAGGGGGTTGAGGGGGACAATAGCCCCCCTCACACAGAACTAATTATCGTATAAAACTCTTCTGAAACCTAATTTGAATTGTTTAGCATAGGTTTACATGACAGTTCTCGTTATCTTACCTCTATAACTGCAACCTGTATTTATAGTATTAAATTTCAGGGTAAGAGAAAGTCGTGTGAGTGACACACCAGATTATTTTAAATAAAAAAAAATGTGATTTTTTTTTTTTTTTTTTTTTTTTTTTTTAATAATTTGATTACCTACTGTGTCGATTCACGTTACAACGACCTTATTGGGACGACTCAGTTTGGGTCATTATATCAAATGGTCGGTATATTAAATAGATTGAAAATGATTGTTCAAATAATGCCTTTTCATTAAATTTGGTTTGATAATGGTTGAAAATGGCATGCTGCATGTAAAATATGAATTGTATTAGAATTTATAAGTGAAGTAAAATTTTAAAATTAAAACCAATTAAAATAATCTGGTGTGTCACTCACACGACTTTCTCTTACCCTGAAATTAAAAACAATAAATACAAGTTGCAGATTAAAAGGTAAGATAACGAGTACTGTTATGTAAACCTGTGTTAAACAATTCATATTAGGCTTCTGAAGAGTTTTATATGACAATTAGTTCTGTATGAGGGGGGCTACCGTCCCCCTCAACCCCCCGTTTCATTAATGCACCTACATTTATACAGAATTTAATTCGGTTATTAAAAAATAATTCTGTTTTTAAAAAATAATTTATTAAAATTATTATTTAAAAAAATTATCTTTATGATAATGCAGACGATTTCCATCTTAGAGAAGTAGTATAACACCAAATATCCAAAAAAAGTCCATTTTATTCTCAATATTAAAAAAAAAAAAAAAAAAAATACGATTTTTTTTTTCAAAGTTTTTTTTTCGTTAAAACTAAAAAAAATCGATAACTTTGTTTTAAATTATCGCAGATCGATGGTTCAACCATTCGTTTTAAAGGTATTAGCGAGCTCTTTTGAACGATACCGATCATGAAAATTTACTCCCCTCGAGGGGGGACTTCCCCCCCCAGGGGGGAGGCGAGGCTCCTATATACACAATTTTTTTTCCCAGTTAACTATCTCTATTACAAAAAATATGTATTTGTTTCATTTGGTTTAGTGCAGTCTATAGACGTTAAACTGTACAAAAAATATATATTTGTTTCATTTGGTTTAGTGCAGTATTTTCCCCCATAGACGTATTTTCCCCCAATTTCCCCCATAGACGTAATGTATTAGAATTCTCTTGATTGTCCCTGTACACGAACCATTTGCTTGATCTTAACGAAAAGCTTACTGTAGCATCCGTATATGATACACATTTAGAATACCAAGTTTGAACTTTCTGCCATAATTTGTTTTTGAGATATGCTGATAACAGACAGACACACACACAGACACACAGACATACACACAGACCATTTGCTAAAAACATGATTTTCGTATTCAGGGAACCTCAAAACGTGTAAATATAACAAAATCTCGCGTTCGAAAATTTGACCCAAAAACAATACTTTCTCTACCTTATGGGTAAGAGAAAGTAAAAATTAACTAATAACACACAGTATAATTTTCTCAAATTTGATGAAAATAAAAATAATGATTTAAGACGACCACTTGAATTAATTGTACAGTATATGTGTGCCATAACATACAAATGCTACCATAAGAAATTTTAAATGAAAAAATAATTTTACTTTGATAAGATTTACATAATAAGAAAGAAAAGAAGAATCAATACGTACTGTGTATATACTGTACAAAAATCAAATTCTCCTGTCGATTTATGAATATCTTATTGTATGTTTAATATTTTGTAAAGAAAGCAATAATTGAGTTTTGATGTAATTTTGAAATTGCAAAAAAAAAAAAAAAAAAAAAAAAAGCATTTTTAAAACAACTGGTGATTTAGAATTATTCAATTCCATTATCTTGATTTTCAAAAACGTGTTTCTGCAGCTTCTTTTTGATTGTAGGATTACTATTGCAATAAGTTTCATGTTTTTATTATCCTCTACACATAATATCCCTTTTGCCTTTCCATTGTCAATAATCTTTACAAGAAACATTTGATAAATTTTGTTCACACTCCCTGAATTTGAGAAAATATGTTTGAAGTCACTTCTGGTAGTTTCTTTTAAATTTCTTGCCAAGCAGCTTATATGGCTCGGATTGCAATTAAAAGGCTAACATCAAACTGCATCTCACTTTTCCGATGAAATAAAATTCGTCTGATTTCTCTCTCTCACTCTCTCTTTTTTTCTTTTCTTTCGCTTTTTTTTTTTCGTTGTTGTTTTATTTAACTAAAGACGACACCTTAAACTATAAATTGAAGGAAGTACATTCGTTTTGTGGGTCGTTATATTAAGAGCTTTGTCTTTTCCTGGTCGTTATATTAGATATTAAATAATATTATCTTAATTGGAAATCAATCAGGAATTCAAAAGGTCATTATATCGTGTTGGGTCGTTATAACACATGGTCGTTATAACACGAATGGACTGTATATATATATAAATATTATCAATAATTAAAAGTCTAAAGTAAAATTGGAAAAAATTTGCAATTAAAAAAATCAAAACTATTGATTTTCATCCTGGCAAAGAAATACCCCACATATCTGTGATCATTTATTAATAATTTAATAAGTATAAATAAATAACTTTTCACCTAAAATCCTGACTTCTTAATCAAAGACTTCTTGGTTCTTAATCAAAGACTAATTGACTTCTTGGTGTTATACAGGCTCCTAGTTTGTTAAACTTCAATCTATTAGAACATTGTTAATCAACCTGTGAGGTTGAGACTATAGAACGTCACCACAGTTTGTTTAAAATTAAGCTGGATCCAGCAAAGTATAAAGTTGGGACGGTTAAATCGCTTCGACGCCTTGTGACTTGACGAAAGTTTTGGTCAGATTAGTTTTGTGTCGACATGGTGCTGCAACGAACGAATTAAGTTGTGACAGGTAGAGGAATTGGAAGCGATTTTAAAAGTATTGATTGAAATGAAGAGAAAGGAAGTTGGTAGGAAGTAGTATGAGATGATTGATTGTAGATTGTGGTGTAGATTGTGAAGATTCTTATTTTGGCAAGTATTGAGTGGTGTGGAGTAGTGGAGATTTAGTTGTGTTAAGATTAAGCAGTTTGATGAGTGTTGGTGTGTGTTTCTGATAGCATTCGTGAAGGTAACGCTGGATCTGTCGGAAATCCGCTGATCCACAGTGAAGTCAGTAGCGGAGTAAAAGAGTGCATCCATCTCTGCACTTTCGACTGTTTGCTGGGGTGAGATATTTAAAATTATCTAATTTAATTTCTGATACATATATTTTGATAAAATAATTAAATACGCTGACTGAGTTATCTCGAGTGCCAGACCGCCCTAAAATTAATCTGTTCAAATAAAAGTCTTATTTATAGTTATATTCAAGTCTCATGCTCTTTCCTTATCCATTTAGTTACCTAACTAATTAATTAAGATGGAGTTTGCATCAACGCAAACCTCACAAACCAACCCTGTAGGGATCAAAAGTGTGACATTGTCTGCTTCTATTTGATCTGTAGTGCAACCTCCAATGTTTGATTTTATGCTCAAATTGACAGGCTACGAAAACGTGGGAATTTTTTTCTTTCTGGAAGATCAACATTGTGATATCATCAACATGTATCTGAAACAACCTTAGGGTGACTCCCAGAGCATTGCCAATAACTCAGGTGAGTCAATAATTCACTCAACTTCAAGTTCAGCAGTAATTGCTATTTGTCTGAATAACATTTTATTTAGTCAACTTTCATTCCACATGAAGCCGCCTAGTCACATGAGAAGATATTTTTATGATAATTATCAGGTCTTTGAAAACTAAATTTTTATTGTGGTTTCAGATTCAGCAAATAAATATTAAAATTTGAATATTGTTTGTAAAAACGAACTTGCTTGAATTGTTATAATTTAAATATGCACTAAGTCGCTTGACAAATTATCTAAAAAAAAAAAAAAAGTCGATATCGCAAATATAATTTTAAAAGTACATTTATTAAGAACAATTGCACTCGCTGTTAAATGATCAATATTTAAAATTCATAATAAGTCTGCCTCTTCTCGTGCAATTTTGTGTAAACACACTTCAATAATAATCCTCCAGTAATTACCATCTGCAGTTGAAGGACGTCACTCATTTTTCGTTCCGTACGAGTATATTTTCCTTTATAAAATATTTGAAACCAGATTTGAGCAGCGCGTTTACTAATTAACTATTCACAAGAAACAAATTGAAGTAGTTTTTATTTTGCGTCATATTCCAATTAAAACTCATATAATAAAATTCCTCACATATTTCCCTTTTATTTTTACGACTAATTTAAGAGCTTTTTATCCGACAATGTTGAATAATAATAATGGTAAACTCAATCTGGAATCAAGAATATTTATTTTCACATTAAAAATTTTAAATCACATTAATAAAATATTTGAATAATCATATTTGAATAATCATAATCATAATCAATCTTTTTCATAATCACATTAATAATTAAAGCAGATTAGTATCGCCTGGTGACGATAAAATCATTGATTATTTTTATAAATACCAAACATTAACTTGTTTGGAGAGTTGTTCTTGCCCGCGAAATTCTGCATTACTAATTTTATAAAGACTCCATTTCTTTATTGAATTGTCATTAAACATATAAAAGCAAAAAGTTGTTATACATCATTTGAGGGAAATACGTTACGGGCAACGGCTACTCTGTGTTCATATGTAAAAAAAAAAAATTAAGGGGCCAAAAGCATATACGCAATAAACAATGCAAAATGAAAAAAAAAAAGAAAAATTATAATGAAATGGAAATAAATTCAAAAATATATTTATAGATTTGAATACTTGGAACTTGCTACAGATAGATCCGTGATTGGAAAGTAACTTGCAAGACGACCAAGAGAGCTAATTTTTTTAATGCTGCATGTACCAATAATAAACTGGTAATAGTCTAGGCAATAAAGACTGTATTGGAGCCTTACTTGAAAAAAATCATGGTTGCTCTAAAATTAGACTTACTTTATGTTTTTGGGGTCACTGGAAGCAAATTTTCAAGTTCCTACTAAAATTTCTTGTGCATTCCCTCAAGCTTTAAAAAAAGCCCTCCAAATCTTTTTTTTTTTTTTTTTTTTTTTAAGATTAACTTTCTGGTTCCATTTTTGGAAAAAAAGAAAGGAGTCTAAAATTCTGAAAGAAGACAAAATTCAAACAAAATAGGTCCTATTACATTTTAATGTAGGATAAGTTAGAAAGGATGGAGGGGAGAGCATGACGAATTCATACTGCAGCTCCTCCATTGTACTCATATCACCTACTTAGCAGTCGATCTTCAAAGTCCTCCCATTTTTTTTTCTACCCCTTTTATTTTGTCCCTTTCTTTATTAAACAATGGAGATAGTTGCTCAATAAACTAAAATTTTTAAATTTGGTAGAAACATTTTTCGAAGATAATTGAACTGATCTTTGCTTTTCAAAGGGACTTGGAACCACAGAAGGTTTTATATAAAAGTTTATATTTTCGTTTAATATTTATAAATTGAACTGTATTAGGTTTGTTCGTTAAATATATATTCAGGTAATGATTCTTGCTGTTTTCGATACATTTTTTACAGATTTGAAATCTTTAAATTGCATTTTTTCAGTTCGTATTTTTTTCATGAATTCATGATCTCCAAAATGCTAAAGTTCCTACAGATATTTAAGAAAATACTATCTATCTATCTATATATATATGTATGTGTGTGTGTCTGTCTGTCTATGTTTTTGATGTTTCAAAAAACTTACTTAAAAGAATTAGGGAGGGATATTGCAATATCTTTAAAAAGTATATTAAAAATAAAAATATAACAAAAATCATGTTTCTTTTGCAAATTTTTACATAGACATGCACTTAAAAAAAATATATATATATTATCATTAAATTTCAAAATCTATCCCTAATTTTTTTAAGTAGGTTCTATTGAACATCTAAAAAAATATTTTTTTTTTCTTACGTATCTGTAGAAGTTCCAGATTATGAAGATCATGAATTCATGAAAAAATGCAAACTAAGAAAACGCAATTTAAAGATTTCAAATCTGTAAAAAATATATTAAAAACCATAAGAATTGTTAACCGACTATATGTTTTATTGGACAAACTTAATACAGTTCAATTTATAAATATTAAATTTCTCGTTGGTACATTTTAATTTATTTAGACGCACTTATCATAATAAAATAATAACACATTTATATATATATATATATATATACAAAATCATATTCTCTCTAGATTATGGTATTAAAAGCATTCATCGTTGATTTGCTGGTGCCTAAAACGAAATTTCCGTGTGTATTAAAAGTTAAGGTTGGAAATTGTTGGAAAACGTTTAGTATTGAAAATTGAGTTGTATCATGCATTTTTATTTTTATTTTTATTTTTTATTTTTATTTTTTAACTGTGTTAAATTTGAGTATAGTGTGATGAGCAGAATGGTCAACTTTATCACTTTCTGGCTATAAAAAAAATTTAAATAGAAATATTATTTCATTCATTCAGTAAAATCTGTTACAAAAATTAATGAAACATTTCTAGTAAAACTTTTTGATAGCCAAAAGAAAAAAAAAGAAAGCTAAAGTTGGCAACTACGGTGATGATTACTTTTCATGAATGATGAATACTTTTTATATAACATTGTATTAAAAAAAGGGGGGGGGGCTTTGATCATGTAATAACATCTACCTATTCCATATAGCTCTCTTCTCATACACTACAGAGCAAAAAATAGAAAGAAAAAAAAATTGAGAAAAAAGAGCGAGCGAGAGAGAGAGAGAGAGAGAGAGAGAGAAAGTATTAAAGATAATAATAATGATAAATTTGTTAATTAAAGAGAAAAAAAAGTTTGTTAAATTTTTGCCATTTTTATTATCTATTTTTTGTCTTCGCAACTTTTTTTTTTCTTTTTAATTTGCTGTCATTATTATTATTATTATTATTATATTCATCATTATTATTAACTTCTAATAAGATTTTTGTTTGTTATAGACAAAAGTTTCTCAACAAACATGCATATAGCTTTCATCGATTTTCGTTTCTGAATGCCGTTAAAAAACAAAAAATAGTTGAGTTTTCTTCGAAAAATGTTTAGTTTTCTACCAAACTTCACAGTTTTTGTTTATTGAGCGGTTATCTCAACTGTTTTGTACAGAAAGAATAAGGAAAAATGCGGAGAATTTTAACTCCAAGAATATCAAACGCTGAGAGAGGGCAATATGAATAGAATGAAGGAGTAACAGTATGAATTTACGTTGCGCCAATTCGCTTCCCCTCTCTCACTCTCAATTTATCTTACTTCAAAATGTGATAAAACTGTTTTTTTTTTTTTTTTTTTTTTTTTAATTTGACCTACTTTCAGAATTTTAAATCATGCTTTTTATTTCCAAAAGCGAAAACAATCAGGTTTAATAAATAAATAAATAAATAAAGAAGAAGAAGAAAAAAAAGAAGAAAAGAAGTTTTTTTTTTTTAATTGAGGGTGGGGGGGGGGGGTTACACTTTTCAAAATTTGGGAGAAGTTTATTTTACGTCGCAATAGTGCTACACTATAGGCAATTGGCATAGTTCAGGGACTCATTCCTAAGAGTGACCCAGAGACATGCCATCACAATTTTGATCCTCCATAGAGAGAATTGCTTTCCTGCTTTGGTGGCGCACAAAGATATTATTTAAACGCACGAGGGAATTTTAGTGGGAAGTTAAAAATTCGGATTCAGCGGCCCCAAAAACATAAGTAAGCTAATTTTCAGAACTACCATGAACTCTTCCAGGTAAAATTTCCTATTTCCTGAACTATAACACTTAATTTCTAACAGTTTAATCCCTCCATTTTCTGGAAAAATTAATTAGTCTAACATAGTATTTTTTCTTTGTATTTTCCAACGATTGTTTTGACAGCACATGTCAATGTTTGAATTTAACTATGTTTAATTATATTAAACTGAGTAAAAATTTCGGAACTTAATTCATCTTGGCTAACTATAGTGTTCGAGAAATTCTGCTCTGAAAACTTCAAAGCTGGTAGATGGAAGCACTACGGAAAAAAAAGTATCATTGCGTTTCCTGAAAATTATATATAGCAGTTTTTGATTGACATTTCAGTAATGCTAAACTTCTTTTGAATGTCTTATTGTTCAAAAGCCAAAAAACGTAGGATCCAGTAATTTTGTATTAAATCTATAAAATTACTGCTTTTAATGACAATTTCTATTTTTATACTTTCTAAAGATGTAATAATGGATTGACTCCTGTGGTTTATTGCTTCATTCTACAGCAATTCTATCGATTTATGGTGGTATAGAAAAGAAGTTGTGCTATTTTATTGGTGTTTTGCAGATATTATTTGATCTTAATATATATATGTATATATATATATAATGTTTTATTAACTTTATATTTAATCCAGAAAAAGTCATAGTTGTGGAAAAGGATTCAAAGTTGTGTAAGTTATGGAAAATGAACATTCTAATAAGATTTTTTTTTTTTTTGAATTGATAGATTATTTTTAAAAACTATAAATAGCATTTTTTAAATATTTGCAGGGTTCTTTAATCCTAACTTTGACATATATTTACTTTTTATTTGCAATACCTGTAGCTAAACATTGATGCGCTATCATGTCACATTAAATATGTTTAGAACTGTTTGTTTAATTATCTTACTATTATGATATTTACAAAAAAAAAAAAAAAAAAAAAAAATCAGTTACCGAAATTTTCTTGAAAGAGCTACATTGTAATTTTTCTAATAGAAAAATATATAAAATCACATTCTACTTTAACAAGTTTTCTTTTTTAAAAAATTTCAAAATTAACAACACTTTTAGTGTTTTGGTAAGTTGGGGTAAAAATTCTGCGTTGGACAAGATGCCGTGTCACGTGTTTCTCTTTTACGCAGGCGTGTAAGGGGGTCGCTGGACCCCTAAGAGATTGTTTTTTTTTTTTTTTTTAGTTTTAGTTTTTTCTATACTAATCATGTATTTCAAAATAAATATATATTGTTTTATAAAAAATGTGTATTTTACATCGGATTTTTACAGTTAACAAAATTAAGGCCTATTGACAGCATGAGGATCCTAGGCCTAGGTAGTGTGCACTACGTGGTGGTATTTCAAAAACCCGTATTTACGCGAGTTTAGCTCGTAGTTCCTAGCCCATATATACGCGAGTTTCGAAGAAAACCATGGAAAACTCCAAACGACTACGTCGATGAGCACTATCAGGATCGAACCTGGCATTTCCCGTCTATCAGATTTTAATGCAGAAACAACCGGTAACTGGTGGGACCAAAGATTGTGGAAGATGTCTAAATGACAGCATAAAGAGAAAATGCTTATTTAAAAGATTTTATAATATTTTTGAAACTAAATGTATTTTTAATATGTACTCAAAAATACAATTTTTCAAAAGTATAATTTTTCAATCAATAATAATAATAATAATAATAATAATAATAATGAAAACCAAGGCATTTTACAGAAATATTAAACAAATATACGGCAAGACCCACAACAACTGTTTCGGGTCAAAAGACAACATAAATTTTCGTCAGACAAACAAAGTAGGCGCGAGTGCTGCAAACAAAGCAGAAACACAACAAACTTTTTTCCTTATTACTTATAAATGCCAATTCTGTGTGTTTTTATTTATTTATTTATTTATTTATTTTTTAATAATAAATGTACGGCATCTTTCCCCATCCTACCCAACTAATTCTGGTTTGTAAAAATCTGAAATCAAATTCTTTTAAATTGCAAGTATATATATATATATATATATATATACATTCTTTGTATTAATTTTCTCAAATCACAAATAATTTTAAACTAGTATGTTGTGACCATCAAAAAAATTCTTCTTATCATTCTATATAACAGCGCCACTTACTGTTTAACTTACACAAGAGAGTTTAACCATAGCATCTCACTATAAAGATTTTCCATATGAAGTTTTTGTGCAATTTTAATAAGCCAATGCTAAGCTGTAGCCATGTAGAAAATCGCAATAGTAGCGCCACCTGTTGACCTATATAAACTTAAATTAAGTGAACATACGTTTTCATAATGGTTATCTCACATATCAAGTTTTGTGCACTTATATGCCTTAGAAGTTTAGATTTAGCCTTCTTATTCACGGGGTAAATTGTAGCATAGTAGCGCTATGTATTGGCCGATATTCACCCAAATTGAATTAGCATAGTGTTTCATGATGTCATTTTGTTTGATTATATACATTAGAACCTGGAACATGGCATTTCCTTAAATGGGAGAAATCGCAGTATAGGGGCGTCACTTGTTGAGCGATTTGCACCAAAAGGCACTAATCTATGTCAAGGTGAAACTACATATGAATTTATATGCAATTCTATACTGTAGTTCCCGAGATGCTATCGCCACAAAATTGTTGTCTCTCATACACACAGAGACATACATTTTCTAAAAATGGTCGAATCGTGTTTTGGACTTCTTAATATGTATAAATCCATCGAAAACCAGAAGTCCAAAATTTTTACGAATTCAGTACTTTCTTCTATTGTATATAGAAGGAAGTAAAAAAGAATGAATAGTTTCTGTTTAATTCAGAAAATTTTTGCTAATTTCTGAGGTTTTTTTTTTTTTTTTTTAATTATTAAAAAGATAATCTGGTTTGTCACTCACACGACTTTCCCTTACCCTGAAATTTAATATTATAAACACAGTGTTCGATTTCCACCATACAGTCATATTCGATTCCTAACATATCGAACTCCGCACTCATTGACACTTTCGATTTAACTGTTTCATCTCAACTTTACTTTTTTCTGTTCAACAGGTACGAACATCTCAACTCTACTCGAACAGAAACCGAAAAGAACAGTTTATTCTTTTTACATTCGCACGGTAGCTTGCATGCTATCTTTCGCATTCTTATTTTCGCAGTTATTACTTTACGCATTATTATTGTTTATTACTAAACCGCAATGATTTATCGCACCTTATGTTGTCAACGCATTTAAATCTGTGTTTATGTTTAATATAGTTTTGTTTTGTGAGTGAAAGAAAGAGTGTCTTTATTATTATCTTCACATCACATCAAATTACGCAACATTTTCTGGAGGCACCGGCGAGATTTTTGGTGAACATGTGTGAGTTTTCGCTAGCTTACAAATTTGGATATCCAAGCGCAGCTATTAAGGAATAAAACAGATAAGTACTTATTTTCCTATTTTACAAGTTTGACTTTGGTTTTTCGCATTACTCCATTACGTAGTAATGGCAAGCAAAAAGAACAATGACGATGACAGTAATGAAACTGTTGCTTTAGAAGATGCTGAAAAAATAGCAAAACATTATCGAGGCAGAGCGAAATCTGCGCTTACTAGAATTATGAATTTCATAAATAATGAAAATCAAATTTTTCAAAAACATGATCTCTTAAATAAACTTGAAAAGATTGAAATTATTTATTCTGATTTTGATAAAGCCGATTCTGAATTACCTGATGAAATTTCAGAAATAGAAGAATTTGAATTGAAATATTATGAAACCAAAGCCAAGCTTCAACAAAAACTTGAAAATTTATCTGTAAACATGCAAACAAATATTTTAAATTTTCAAAATCCCCCCATTAATACAAGTGCTATAGCTAGTAATTTTCGGTTGCCTAAATTAAATATTTGTCCGTTTTCTGGAAATTATAAAGATTGGATGTCTTTTAAGGATTTGTATATATCATTAGTTCATGAAAATGTTGCGTAATTTGATGTGATGTGAAGATAATAATAAAGACACTCTTTCTTTCACTCACAAAACAAAACTATATTAAACATAAACACAGATTTAAATGCGTTGACAACATAAGGTGCGATAAATCATTGCGGTTTAGTAATAAACAATAATAATGCGTAAAGTAATAACTGCGAAAATAAGAATGCGAAAGATAGCATGCAAGCTACCGTGCGAATGTAAAAAGAATAAACTGTTCTTTTCGGTTTCTGTTCGAGTAGAGTTGAGATGTTCGTACCTGTTGAACAGAAAAAAGTAAAGTTGAGATGAAACAGTTAAATCGAAAGTGTCAATGAGTGCGGAGTTCGATATGTTAGGAATCGAATATGACTGTATGGTGGAAATCGAACATGATGGAATTTCAGAAAATGTTGCGTAATTTGATGTGATGTGAAGATAATAATAAAGACACTCTTTCTTTCACTCACAAAACAAAACTATATTAAACATAAACACAGATTTAAATGCGTTGACAACATAAGGTGCGATAAATCATTGCGGTTTAGTAATAAACAATAATAATGCGTAAAGTAATAACTGCGAAAATAAGAATGCGAAAGATAGCATGCAAGCTACCGTGCGAATGTAAAAAGAATAAACTGTTCTTTTCGGTTTCTGTTCGAGTAGAGTTGAGATGTTCGTACCTGTTGAACAGAAAAAAGTAAAGTTGAGATGAAACAGTTAAATCGAAAGTGTCAATGAGTGCGGAGTTCGATATGTTAGGAATCGAATATGACTGTATGGTGGAAATCGAACACACAGGTTGGAGATTAAGAGGTAAGATAACGAGTACTGTTATGTAAACCTGTGTTAAACAATTCAAATTAGGCTTCGGAAGTTTTATATGATAATTAGTTCTGTGTGAGGGGGGCTACCACCACCCTAAACACCCCGTTTCATTGATGCTCCTACATTTATATAGAATTTAATTTAAAATTAAAAATTTACTTAAAATTATACAGATAATTTTCCCACGCAACATTCATTGAAACTTATCAATCTTGATCAAACTTTTCCAGCAACAAACTTATATTAACTTCAAAATATAACATTTGGATCTCCTAAAATTATTCGTTTTTAAGTCACTCTAAGAGACACAGACAAAGATCAAACGTTAAAAAACTTGACTACGGTAATCAGGAAGCCTCAAAACGTGTAAATATACAAAAACCAAACGATGAATATTTAGTTTAAAACATACATTATTTACCATATCTCTATGAGGATTTTATTTGAATTCCCGAACAGCTTTCTTGGAAATGGTAAAACATTATTAGTAAAGCACATCCACTAACAACAAATAACTAGTGTGTTGTGGCCACCACACGACTTTCTTCTATATTTTCCTATACAAATTCACTCAGTAAAAATAATTTATTAAAATTATTATTCAAAAAAATTATCTTCCATAATAATGCAGGCAATTTCCATATTAGAGAAGTAAAAAAGGTTTTTTTTTTTTTTTTTTTTTTTCCGTTAGAAAAAAAAAAAAAAAAAAAAAATTGATAACTTTATTTTAAATTATCGTAGATTGATGGTTCATCCTTTCGTTTGAAAGGTATTGGCGAGCTCTTTTGAAAGATACCCATCATGAAAATTTACTCGAGGGGGGACTTTCCCCCAGAGGGGAGGCGAAGTTCCTACATACACAAACATATTTTCCGAGTTGACTATCTCTATTAAAAAATATATACATTCGTTTCATTTTGTTTAGTGCAGTCTATTGATATTAAACTCTACTTACCTGCAATTTTCCCCATAGACATACAGTATTTGAATACTTTTGAGTGTCCCTGTACACGAACCATTTGCTTCATCTCAACGAAAAGCTTAGTGTAGCATCCCTATGTGATACACATTTAGCATACCGAGTTGAGAATTTCTGCTACTATTTGTTCTTGCGATATCCTGATAACACACACACAGACCATTCACTAAAAACATGATTTTCGTATTCAGGGGACCTCAGAGCATATAAATATATCAAAAACTCACGTTCGAAAATTTGACCCTAAAACAATACTTTCTCGAACCTATGGGTAAGAGAAAGTAAAAAAAAAAAAAAAAAAAAAAAAAAAAAAAGGAGGGGGATGGCAGACATACTATTTTTTCATGATAACAGTCATTTTTAAAATTAATAAAGATTTGGATTTTTTTTATTCTGTCATTTTTATTCTAACTTTTATTCTGCCTTTTTTTAGTGCTGAAAAATTTTCATTGTATCCAAACTAATGTTTTATAATGCTACCTGGAAAAAAAAAAAAAAAATATATATATATATATATATATATATATATATATATTAATTATAATTTAACTTAATGATTAGATTTCATTATTTGAATTTAATTTTCTTTTAACATATTCTCTTAGTACTTAAACAAAGTTTGAATCACATACCAATAAATACTTTTTGAAAATTTAAATAAATTTTACTCTTTATTTCTTATCATTTTGTTGAAAATAAATGCTTATTGCATAAACTTAAAAATTTTAAATTATTTTTCATGAATATCCTCTCAAAGATGATTAATAAATAAGCTAAATTATAATTCGGACGAAATACCTCAAAAATATCATAGAAAATGCAAAGAATTTACCTATTTCACAATTAATCGTTTTATTGAAAATACATATAAAATACTATTGAAATTATATCACTCAAAATATGTCAAAATAAGTTATTTTTCGCTTGTTTATTTTTTCAGAGATAAGAGGGAAATGTATTCATTCATCTAAAAATTCTTAAGACACGGTTATTTCAAAAAATTAAATAAAAAGTGCAGCAGATGAAAGTTTTCAGCAATTAACAATTGATTATTTATATCAGGTTCTATAAACTACTCTCTGGTGATTTCTGTTATATCGAAAAAGATGTCATTTAGTTTAATAAAAAGAAAAAAAATAGAACTTGCAAATTGTTTCATAAAATTTAAAGGGATTTGAAACTGATTTTAATAAAAATATCAATAAATTTATTTCGTAACTTTAGGACATTTTTATTTCACATTGAAAATTGATGTAAAGAGGAAATTACGTTTTCACAAGCGACATTTATTTATTTATTATTATTATTATTTTTATCAATACATTTTGTATGAGATTTACAAACTGCAATAGGTTCTATTATTTTCTGATAAACAAGAGGTTTTCAGGGTTAAAAAAAAAACACTGCAATGTTTAAAATAAACTTTCGGTTTTCAAACAAACTGTAAATCCATGGGCAGAAATAATCCTTTTACGAGTGAAGGTACGGGGCCACTTCTTCACTTGGGGGCCTGGGCCCTGTGCCAAAAGAGAACCGGCGAAGTGTTTCTGCATTGCGGCCCAGATCGATCGTCCCCGGCCCCGAGTAGGAGAAAACACGTGACCGTAAAGGCCCCCACTCGTCGTCTACTACTTCTTTTGCGTCGGATCGATGGCAAGTGGTGGAGAGGTGACACCCCTGTCCCACTGAGGGGGCTGATGAGGGACAGCAGGAAATGCAGGTGAGATAACTGATCAAAAACAATAAAAAGAGAAGTGCAGAAAGTGCGACATGAGTATTTTTGATTTTTGAAGAAAAAGTATTTCAGTTTCACTGAGATAGAAATCTAGACATGAACGCGAACAAAAATAAGAATATATGAATAAGTAAATATACGTGGGAGAGGAAAACAATAAGATATCTACAGGTTATAATTCAAAATAATGCTTTTTAGGGGGAAAATAAAGAAAGTTAAACGAAATGGATTTTATTACATTTTCTTTAAACAATAAGCAAGCAGATTAATGTAATAAATCAAGGAATAGTAATATATATTTACTGTAAAAATCTGATTTTACATTTTAGAGGAATTATTTATTCAGATTTATTTCGGAAAACCCCGATTAATTTTACATTGTTGATTCGTCAGCTTTAATTAGGAAGGTGAGGATTAATATTTTATCTCAAACTTACATTAATAAATAATTCTTAACATAAACAAAAACTGAACATCCAAATGAAACCTGGTCTGCATCTTAGTGCACTCTTAAATGAAGGTTAAGATATATAATATCTTCTCCATTAACTTACGTTAGGATGTCCTGAGAATGTGCTATATGGGTTTGTTAAAAGAACGGTTTATGCATAAATGCCACTGACCTCAACTAACATACATCTAACTTTACAGAACAAATTTCATTTCAAAGTAGTATGTTGTGGTCATCACAAAAATTTCTTCTATATTTTCTTACACACAAAAAACACGAAGTACTTATTATTTATTAAACGTATTATTTATTAGAATTATTTTCCATTACGAATTCAGACGATTTTCATCTAAGAGAACTATAAAACTAAATGACGAAAGAAAGTCAATTTTGTGTCCTATTGACAACATGTGCAAAAATGTCCTTTTTTTTTTTTTTTTTTTTTTTGGTGAAGAAAAATATCGATAACTTTGTAACCTATGAAAAAAGAGAAGCAGCGATGCTGCTGCATGTTCATTTTTTCCCCAGTTGACTATAGTAATAGTCAACTGGCGTTGACTATTACTCAGTTGAATATTACTACCCCAGTTGACTGTTACTCTTTTTTAATTTCACAGTGAATCGATTAATATAATTGCCACCATTCGCATTAAAACGGAATTTTGTCTTATATTGCCTTATCGAAAATTTGGAAAAACGAGATGGAAAAACTACTTGCTAGAAGATTTTGACCAAAATGGTCACAGGCACTAATTTGTGCAACTACATATAAATTTATTTGAAATTCTGTGTATTAGTTCCAGAGCTAGAGCTGAGACAAAATTTTTGTAAGACACACATACAGTGATAGAGACAGACATTTTGAAAAAATGGTTAATTTGTGTTTTGAACCTCTCAAAACGTGTAAGTACATCGAAACCGGAAGTCGAAAATTTTTACAAATACAATACTCTCTTCTATTAAATACAAAAAAGGTAAAAACATTATCAATTGTAACTAATCATTACTTAGGATATTGTATAAAATAATAAACAGCTTTTTTCTTTCGTGTTCTTCTTTTCGTCTTAATTATTAATTTACAGTTTCAAAAATATTGTAGCAGAAATTTTCTTTTCCCTCTAAAATAAAAATTAAAAAAATACTTTATATATATATCGTCTTTAAAAGTAAGTATTACTTCTTTAAACGTTACAAAACTTTCAAAATTTCAATAACCAGTTCATATTTTTAATGAAATTCTCAAATGAGCACTGAATGAAAAGGCGAGCGAATAAAAATTTTTGAAGAGTGGGTTAAAATTTCGATATAAGTAAATACAACATGTGAAAGAGAATGAAAAAAAAAAAAATATATATATATACACAAATATCGAGAAATTCAAAGTTACGACAAAAGTAACTATGCTGACATTTTCTCAGAAGAACAAGCGTCTGCTGTAAATTTATAATATTATGAACAACCGACAGAAGTAGTTTTATTTAGTAACTTTTATGACAAGAAATATGTCTAATTAAATCATTACTCTCAATAAATTATTATAAAAAAAAAAAAAAAAAAAAAAGAAGAAGAAGAAGAAGAAGAAGAAGAGGAAGAAAAAGTAATCATTGCTATATTAGTCATTTATCTCTCAAGCTTCGACTTTAAAGTTAAGATTAAAATAACTATGCTGACATTCTCTTAGAACAAAAGTCTACAATAAATTCACAATATCATAAATAACCAACACAAATGAAATTAGTTTTATTCTGTGACTTTTAGAACAACCACTACGCATAATGCTCGAACTTTTAACATGATTGTATTTTGAAGCTACAGTACTATTTGAAATTGTTGCTCTAAAAAAAGTGAAATTTTAGTCTAAAAAAAGGTAACGCTTGCTATTGGTCAGTTAGCTCCCAAGCTTCCCCTAGAAAGTTGAGACAAAAATAATTATACTGACATTCCCTTAGTACAAACGTCTTTTGTAAATTAGAATATTATAAACAACGTACACAAATTGCAAGTAATTTTATTCTGTTACTATTATAACACGAATTATGTACAGTGTTCGAACTTTTAACATGATTATGTTTTGTGGTTAAAGAACCATATAAAATCGTTACTCTAAAAAAGGTAGAATTTCAGACTACTAAAATAAAATAAAACAAAATAAAACAAAATAAAATAACGCTTTCTATTGGTGAATTACCTCCCAGTCTTTGCCTTGGAAGCTAAGACATAAATAACTATGCTGGCATTCCTTCAGAAGAACAAACATCTACTGTAAATTATAATATAATAAATAATCAACATAAGTGCAAGTAGTTTTATTCTGTTACGTATAAAACAAGATTATACAAAATGTTCGAACTTTTAAGGTTATGTTTTGGCACTGAAGTACTAACTGAAGTTGCTACTTTAAATGTACCACAACGTTATAAAAAAAAAAAAAAAAAACGCTTGCTTTTGGTCAATTACTTTTCAAGCTTCGCCATTTGCGGTATATGATTCAATGTTTCTACAAACATCAGAGAGACTTTAATTCACACAATTTTTTTACCTTATTGCACATGAGAAAAAACTTATGTTTAAACATTTCCCAAATAACGCATTATTTTTCAGCACTATTGTGAACGAGTGATTGGGGTTTACGTCACACTAGTGCTACGCTATGGGTAGTTCTACTACGGGCGATGGTCTGGAGTTTATTCCTAAATATCCAGAGGCATGACATCACAATCTGGATCTTCCTCGGAGGGGTTGACTCCTCCACTTCGGGGACCGCCCAGAAGTATAATTTGGAAGGAAACACTCTTAAAAGATTCTACTAGAAATTAATAATAATTTAGTAGGGTTTAAATGATACCATTTCCAATGAAAATATAGTATTATTTATTATTTATAAAAAGCTTTTGCATAGACAGTAGTTAACGTATATAGATATAGTCCTTTTACGATTACATGCATAGGCGGTTAAATATTTAAATATATATTTATTAGGCATTTTTGCGTTGCTTTTGATTCATCATATATTTAATTTAAAACTACCTGTTGCAGTAAAATGTAATAGAATAGAAAATTGGTGAAAAAACTTTTTCAAACGCTTTAATTAAGAAAAAAATACATTTCAGATCGAATAGATTCTGACCAATTTCAACAAACACGTCCCTCATTTGTTTTTCCTGGCGGAGGGTTGTGATTAAACAGTTCAATCCTAATCTTTTGTTGCGCATTTTTTCTTCTTTTCTTTCTTTCTTTTTCATTTTTTTTTTCCTTTCTGATATTTGCTCAATAGTCAATTATCTTGCTTCAATAGTATTTATTTTGCATTTAAACCTATAATCTAAATATATGAGGTTATGCTATATTTCAGACATTCACCGCAAGAATTTAATTAATATAAAAAAAATTTCATATTATAATGTTTTTTAAGAATTTTCTTATTCTAATTTGCTATTTCAGTTTGCTGACGTATAAATGTATTGAATTAAATTAAATAGTAGTAATAATAATAATAATAATAATAATAACTAATTTCTGTAAAAGAAAGAATTTAAATTGGAAATCCACTCCTAAATCATGTATATGAATATGAGTTTTAAAAATATGTTAGTATTAAATCTACACATGTGCTGGCAATAATACCTAATATATCTAAATTTTAATTAAAAATAAATAAAAATATAAATTTCAAAAAAAAAAAAAAAAAAAAAAAAAAAAAAAGTAAGAAAGAAAGAAAAAAACATTCATTGATTTTTTCCGACAGAAAAATAAAAACATGCTGCATTTATAATCGATTGCACAAAAGATCCTTTTTTGTCTTTTTACTTTGCGATAATATACGAGCTGGTTTCTTCCAAGCATTTTAGAACAATAAAATTGCTGTATATGGTGTTCCAGGTTGATGATCCTTATCCGCCATTGTCATGAGATTATATTTTACAGTGCAGAAACGATTTTTTGGAGAGATATTTCATCCAATACCTAACATAATCAAGATTTCTATTGAAGGGTTTTAAATCAACATATTATATACAAGTGTATCCTAAAAGTATAAACTTACAGAGAAAGTTAATTATTTAAGAAACATTATTTTTTTTATTAAAAAAAAAAAAAAAAAAAGTTATTTAAATTTTTGATTAAATTGATCAAAAATATGCAATAAATCAGCTATACAAAATCTTTTTATTATAAAAAATATGAACTTTAATGTTTAATAGTATAATTGTGTTTGTGTATTTAATAATAAAAAGTACTTCAGCATTAATAAAAAGTATCAAAATTAATTAGAAGAAAAAAAAATGCATATAATAATATTTTTAATATAAAAAACTATTTGTTTTAAATTATAATCATAATTGCATTACATAAGTAATAAAAAATTTAAAAAGAAGTTTTAAAAATATAATATATTAAGATTTATATATTATTTAAGATTAAGGTGATTTAATTTATTTAAGAAACATTATTTTTTATTTAAAAAAAAAAAATATTTTTATTTAATATTTTTATTTAAATTTTCAATTAAATTGATCAAAAATATGCAACAAATCAGTTATACAAAATCTTTTTATTCTAAAAATATGAACTTTAATGTTTAATAGTATAATTATATTTGTGTATTTAATAATAAAAAGTACTTCAGCATTAATAAAAAATATCAAAATTAATTAGAAAAAAAATGCATATAATAATATTTTTAATATAAAAAACTATTTGTTTTAAATTATAATCATAATTGCATTACATAAGTAATAAAAAATTTAAAAAAAGTTTTAAAATATAATATTTATTATTGCTCAGTTGTTATTTGATTTAAAACATGATAAAAGTTTGTGAGTTTTCCCTTGAAGAAAGTGGTCAACAGCGAAAATAAATAAATAAATAAACAACTAAAATAATCAGAAAATATTTAGAAAATTTAATTGATAATTCTAATACAGCAATTTTACAATTAATGGTATTTTCCGTTAATAAAGTATATATTTAAAAATAAATTTAATTTACATATTATAACAATTTTCTAAAAGAATAACTACTGTATAAGACTTTTTTAAACCCTTGTTAATTATACATATTTTATATATAAATATATATAAATATATATACAGTACCCGCCGCTTTATAAAATCACTGGTAAATAAAATCAGCCGCTTAATCTGATCAAATTGCTGGGTCCCGAATGAAATCAATAGAAACCGCCGCTTAATAAAATCAGCATCACCGGTTAATAAACTCAAAAGAAAATTTCTTCAACAGTAAAAATGATCATGTATGTAAGCTAAACAACGAATTATATTTTCTCACCGGACCTTTGAAATGAAAAAAAGAAACAAAACATATCAAGCCATCACATTATTGCTCTTTGTCAAAAATTTTACGCAAAAAAAAAAAAAAAAAAAAAAAAAAAAACACGCCCCACCGTGTGTTGTAGTTATGAATTCAAGGAATGAATTCGCCAAATGATTGGCCAATGAGGATTTTTTTCTGTTTTTAGATATTCAAATAGAGTTTCTAGTTCTTATTTTGAAGCAACTTAGCTGCAAGATATGCAAGCAGAAATCGTTTATTTTGAAGGTAAAGCGTAAAATTTTGATAAAGTGTGATCGTTTTCTTCAAATGTATAGTCAAAGGAAGGCTGTCGCCTTCCTTTCGAAGCTTAAAATTTCTCAATTTTTTTTCATGTAAACATAAGAATAAAGATGATATTAGTGCTTAAATTGTAGCAAATGAAGAGTGAACCGTAAACGAAAATGAATATGAAAAGCAAAAGTCATCAACGCAGCACTTCTAGATAGGTACAAGAATGCCATTTGAAAGAAAATTTTCATTTTTTACGTAAATTTGTCCTTAAAAGCTGAAAATTTTACGTGGATAATAAGTAACGAAAACTTCAATTCTACGGATGGCTAGTAGATATATGAAAGGGCGAAGAATTTATTTCCATATTTAGATAATGAATACTCTTTTATTGAGTTAGGAAAAGTTCGCCGGATATAAAAATCAGCCGCTTATTAAAATCATTTTGATGAAAACAAACGTGATTTTATAAAACTGCGGCTACTGTATATGTATATATATATATATATATATATATATATATATATACATATATATATATGGAGCCTTAAGGTAAAATCTCTTTTCAAAATTGGTTAATAAATTTATTCTCTCTTATCAGAATTTATTTAGGATAGGTACATAGGATGTCGAAAAAATATTCAAATTTCATAGCTACAAGATATGAAGAAAAAATTGGAAAGAATATTATATGAACCAACACTGTGAAAAAGAAATGCATGGAAAGGTAAAATTAATTGACAAGAAAATACTATCAAACAAAAAATTTCTATAATTTATAGCTGTAAAAAAAATATTAAAAAAAAAAAAAAAACTTTAATAAATATTGTTATTTGAATAAACTGATAACTATTTGTTTACCTATTTACAGCAGGTAATCAAATTATTAAGGACGATACTCAAATCTTCATACTTTCTAACTGAACTGAATGTTTTGAACATGTAAATTAGTTTTCATAAAGTTTTGTACTTTATTTTTGCAGCTGGTATCATTATTGTTATTTTTGACAAATAACAACAATGTGTCAAGGTGTGTGCTTTAAGTAAGTGGTGTTACTTTTATTTGGTAAAAAGTGCTAATGTAGTGATGTCATTTACATTTTTAAAAATCAATTTTTGCAAGTTTGTTTTCGTTCGAAATTGATATTAAAAGGTAATAAATGTTTCTTATTAAACTGAGTTTGTTTGACCTTTTTAATTAATTTCAGTTTGGTATAACAATATATCGTAATAAGCTTAAAATTATTTCTTATTAGTAAAGCGGACTCCACACTGTTAAAAATTTCTGTAAATGTAATGTAAATATTTATTTAGAGTCTCTGTAAATTTACAGTAATTCTTAGTTAAAAGTGAATAATTGAGATTCTCAATCTTTATTCTGTGTTTTTACCTAATTTTATTATTAAATTTTTTAATTAAAATTAAAAATGACTGTTTCTAGTTTTAAAAAAGCATTCTAAGTTACAAATATGTTCTCACCAATAATTATTTAAATTAATACTTGTTATTAAAGTGAATGTATAAAATAAGTTTTTTAACATCTCCGTTTATTTTTCTCTGTAATTTTACTTAAGACTTAAGATAATACATTACACAGAGTTTTCTGTTGAAATTTTTAACAGTGCATAGGAAAATGTGGTAAAAAAACAATTGCCATGACTAGATTGCAAAATCAGGGACTTCTAGTATGAAATTTCTAAAAATGTCGTAACTATGATGATAAACGACGAGGGAATTGATATCTCCTAAAAAACAGTCTTGAGGCGGTTGACAGAAGAGAACCTGATTGTTCATCGGCCTATTAAAAAAAAAAAAAAAAAAAAAAAAAAAAAAACACGTCTCTCCGACTGCAATAGTCTAAAACAGTTAAATCTGACTCTTGTGCACTGTAATCATCTAAGTACTACTTTTTTAAAGCAGACAAGTTCGTGAAAACGACGGTGTTTTGTAGTTATCATATTTTACGTTTCTATGACGAATTACCATTTCAGATTTTGACTGACAAATGTAAATTTTTCCAGTGAAAACAATGAATGTTTTTCCCTTGTGCAATGCATTAGACATTAAGTTATCGTTATGCTGTGGTCAGTGATTTCAGCCAAAGGCATGGGGTGTCGAAATATCATAAAAGAAAGCATGATGCAGGACGAGTACAAGCGTATACTAGAAACTCACTTTCTACCACAGCCCGAAAGGTGCTTTCCTAGTGAAGAAGTGTACGTTTTCATGCATGATTAAGCCTTTTGTCGCAAAGTCTGATGTGTTATTGCATTCCCAGCAAACGAAATCATTAACAGTTTATCTCGGCCAGGAACTTACGTGACTTGAACTCCACAGAAAATATCGGGAAGCTCACCACACGGGAGGACGTCAAAGAACTGATCACTACTACGCAATAGTTGATTGAAACTCTCATCAACGAAGGATATCACAGCACTGAACTTCAACAACACGCAAAGTTTGCAAAAGATTGTATGTATAGAGAGCATATTCTGGCGCATAAAAGATGTAATTGCAGCAAAAAGTAACACCAATAAATAGTAAGATTACTCTTATTATATTTTCAGTAAATGTAAATATTACTTTTAAGAAAATATAAATAGGTATATCTACGTATTATCTACATGATCTAGAATAAATTATTTGCTTAAAAAATTTAGTTAAATTTAAAAACACCAAAAACTGAATGCAGTCTCTAATAATTTGGCCACTTACAGTACATATTTATATACTTATATTTACATTTTAATGCTTATCGCATCATTTGTTGCTATTTTCTTGTTGTCAAAAACGACGAGAAAGCATCAAGCATTATCATATTCGACTACACAAAGATAGTCAAGGCTACTCTTAAAATAAATTTCTAGTTTCGAAACGAACATTCGATCATTTAGTAAGAAATTTGATAAAAATTTTCTCATAAACAGAAACATGCTTTCGTAAAAATATATAAATATACATAATTGAGGAATTATTATTATTATTATTAATATTGTTTGAAAATACAATACAATATACCAGTACTTTTAGAAATCCATCTCATCAAAATCAGATAACATGGGCAAAATCTATCAGCATGTATCAACACTTCTGTTGAAACTATTTTACTCAAATTTTGGATGTGAATCAGTAACAATACATTATGCAAATATTTACAGGAATCTATTTCACAGAATGCAAGTTCTCCAGATGCAAAAATCTGCCTGACAAAGATTGTAATTTATTTTTAATGCACTTCGATGAACCGATTTTTTTCGAATTTTCGACTTGAGTTCTTAGTCAATGACAATAAAATGTGGAAGAATTTCCAAGGCCCTATCTCATCAAGGAGTGGTACTAGAGGAAAAATTACCTGCTTGTTTCAAACTTTAGGTTTACTTTTAATCCATTTCCACTGTATCAGAGTTTTTAGCACATTTGGGAAAAAAATGTATTTTTAAAAACTTTTAATGTAATAAATTATGCAATGTAATAAATATTTTTGTATATTACTATTATTATTATTATTATTATCATCATTATTATTATTACATTGGTATGTTTAATGCAATAGATATTCTAATATAAATAACTATACATATAGCTATTAAATAATAACTAATTTTTCAGAAAGCTTTGGTAAATGAGACACTGAACTGATAAAACATTTTCACCAATAGAGGTCGCTCCAGTAGGATCAAAGGGATTTTTTGTATGTATATAAAATATGTACAAAGTACGGTGTAAGAATAGCCAAAATCAAGATAGTTTAATCATAACTTTATTTTTATGATATTATAGACGCATTTTGAAAATACTTATGCATAAAAATTTCTTTTATTGACATAATTCAAAAAAAGTAGAATAGCAAGTTGTTTAAGACTGTAAAATCTATGCATATTTTCAAAGTTCATAAATAACAGTTTTTCAAGTTTTTAACTTCTACGAACATAACGCTAAATAAATTTATCAAATTATTTATTTTCATAATTATGGGAAAGCATTTTTAAATAATTCATCATAATTACCAGAGATAAATTTAAAAACAAATAATTAGCGATAAAAAAAAAGAAACAAAATGAAAAAATACTACATAAGAATATGCACATTTGTGAACACTCTTGATTTATTCCTAACATTATGCCTTTAAAGTCTTTTATGTTTTATTTAATCAAAGAATTTTCACTAAAATATAAAGCACATATTTCTATATATTATTATTGGTATTAAAAATTGAATTGGTATTAATTGGTAATAAGTTGAGAAGCCTGAATTTGTAAACTGCATAGTTGCTACGTCTCCCGATTTCGTCGGGAAACTTCATATCAGAAATTTTAGACAAAGAATTTTCACTATATATAATCGTAGAAAAATAATAATATTTCTGTGAAGACATAATGGGGACAAATCTCATTTAAAAATTCAAAATGCTGGCAAGTATGATACTATAATAGCATTTATTTTTGTTTATTTAAGTTGAAGTTTAAATAATTACCTTGGTTATAAACGCGATTAAAGAAAAAAAAAAAGAAAAAGAAACCAAAATCTTCTTATCATCGCAATGGTGACATTTATGTTTAAACACTTTAATCAGAGAAAAGTGGCTAGGAGAGTTTCAGATGTATTATCTCCAGCAAAAAGAATCCTAATGCAGCCACACCCGACTCAAGCAGAAAGCTTTTATAGGCACCTAATTTGTATTATGGAAGCGATATCAAGATCTCGGTATCAGACAATAGAAAAGATTAGATTTACTGCATTAGATTCTATCACGTTTCACTATGATAACTGGCATGCAATGTTACTAGGGCCAAAAAATTTATTCCTAAACAAAACATGTATTTATATCGAGGCATCTATGAGCAAAATTATATAACTTTTTTCATCCATCATAAAGTTTGTCATTTAAATAATGCATCATAAAATGCTAAAAATGTGCACATTTCAAGGGTTTTTAAAGGAGTTCTTGAAATGAAAATTAAATGATTAAAAAAAAAACATAATGTTTGCTTTTGATTTCATTCCAAGTTTTTGCGTAAAAAATTTCCCAGTAATTACATAGTTGCCAATTCTGTCAGTTTTCTTGAAACATGTAGTATCAGTAATTTTTAAGAGACATTTATAGTGAAGGCTTTGTACTAATTATCTATGGTTAATTGTATTAAAAAGTATTATCAAAAAATAGTGATGGATATTTTTTAAGAAATAATCTAAAAGTTGATAACTGATATGTGATTATAAAGAGAACAACGGAACAATGAGAATGCAAATTTTATACCATAAAATCAAAATTGTTTAAATAAAATTAAAAAGATTTTTTTTTTTTTTTTAAGAAAAAAATCAAAGATAAATAACCGAAAAGCATAGCATGAATTGAAATCAATTTAATAAATAAAACACTTTGAGACACGTATAAAAGTTTTAAAAAACATATATTTAATTTTAAAAAATCACATATTTCTAAGCTTTTCGCCCTGAAAAGCAGGGCATCATCAGGAAAACTACATGTTTGTTTGTACAGTGTGCAGCTGTGTTACAAATATATATACATCATAAATCAGGTTAAACTTATAGTTGCATCGCTACTTTGATACAAAAAAATTTATATTTCATAGGTTGGAGCCATTCTACATTAACACTGAAGCAACACTTGATTACTGCGACTTGCGTTGAAAAAAGTTTTGGATGGCTATTGGAAAGGCTGGCGTGGTGGTCACATCAAGGTGAAGAAACTTGTCGAGCAGTGGTAGAGTCATTCTGTTGGAGGAGTCTGAAACACTGGACTCCAGTGAACATCTGATAGAAGAAACTTGTACGAAAACTTGTAGTAGGAAGGAATCAAACTTTGCAGACAAACTGTGGAGGGGAACATGAAACTTCCAACGATAGTTTCCGCCTCTCCAAGTTTCATGTTCCCCTCCACAGTTTGTCTGCAAAGTTTGATTCCTTCCTACTACAAGTTTTCGTACAAGTTTCTTCTATCAGATGTTCACTGGAGTCCAGTGTTTCAGACTCCTCCAACAGAATGACTCTACCACTGCTCGACAAGTTTCTTCACCTTGATGTGACCACCACGCCAGCCTTTCCAATAGCCATCCAAAACTTTTTTCAACGCAAGTCGCAGTAATCAAGTGTTGCTTCAGTGTTAATGTAGAATGGCTCCAACCTATGAAATATAAATTTTTTTGTATCAAAGTAGCGATGCAACTATAACTTTAACCTGATTTATGATGTATATATATTTGTAACACAGCTGCACACTGTACAAACAAACATGTAGTTTTCCTGATGATGCCCTGCTTTTCAGGGCGAAAAGCTTAGAAATATGTGATTTTTTTAAATTAAATATATGTTTTTTAAAACTTTTATACGTGTCTCAAAGTGTTTTATTTATTAAATTGAAAACGATACACGTGTCTTTTTTAAAGGTGTCTCTAAATGGGATGTATTTTTTCCATGAATTGAAATATATGAGATCAAACGCTAAAAAAATAATCCGAAATGAAGTAACAAAAACAAGCAAATATCTGGTCTGTAACAATTTCACTGTTTCTATAACTCGCTACTGCATATATTATGAACTCTTTTTAGGAGCTAATGTGGTCAGAAGGCCTAAAATCGACCTAACTAATATGATGTCCGCCAACTTTTCTGTAGTAACTAACTAATACATAAGAAAATACATCTAAAAGGAGCTTTACATAGCAAATCTGAAGAAACCTTAGAGCCGTTTTTGAGATACGGACTTAAAATAGGGTCTCACTTTTCGGTTTCTAATTTTCACCAAAATTTATCAAACTCGTACGTCGGTCATGTTTATATGTAAAATTTTCATATTTTATTTTTTAAATTTGGCGTTCAGAAAATTCCTCGCCCACACGCATACATTCCCTGACCAATTTACAAAAACGTATTTTTGGATTCAAGAAACCTGTGAATCAAATGAAAATTCAATATCGGAATTTTTGATTAAGTAGAATACATTTATTACTTACGGTAGTCAGTTAATGGAAGCAAAAATTGTAATATATGTATGCTATTCAAATTTATTCTATAACTAAAGTTTTATCTGAAATATTAAGAGACATCTTAATTGCAAATACAGATTTTCATGTTAAAATGAAATGAAAGAGCATTTGTTAAAACGCTCTCTTACTTCGTTAATGTAAAAATATGACCATTTTCTGTAATTTTTAAGTACAAAATATCCAATGAAGATAGGAAGCCACTCTTATATATCTTTTTTTTTTTTTTTTTTTTTTTTTTTTTTAAGTTAAGATAAATTTAAATCATAGTCAAAAAAAAAAAAAAAAAAAAAAAAAGACCATTTCATTGGGTACACTTGGCAGATACTGAAGATTAAAGGACAAAATACTTGGAGAACTTCGAAAAACTGTCTTAAAGTACAAGCATGATCAATCTTCGAACATCGGAATGTTTACACATAATATAAATTAGAGAGTAAAAGGATAAATATTTTTAACAATTTCAACCCTCCCCACCCTCATTTTTAAAACAGAAGATTAACCAAGGGAATATTATATATATATATACATACGTATATGTATATAATCATCATAATTTTTATGTATCTTAGGGGGGGGGGGGAGAAAGACGAATTAAAATTTTGTATATAAATAATATAAATTTTTAATATAATAAAAAATAATATACTTTTTTGGACTATTATTGGACTTATCATAATGTAGTGAATGAGAAAAAATTCTAATCATTTTCAATCATTTTCAATTTTGTAATTGGACTTTAACATTTTACATGATTCTGTTTGAAGAAGACTTATTTATTCATGTCGCTATTAATATTTCTTCAATTTTACTTGAAATTCTTGCTATAATTTTCAATATATAACATATTTGTTATACATACATACGTACGTACATACATGCATATACATATAAAGCAGAATTTCCCTTAAAATTTGAAACAATTAAAAAATGCATTAGAACAAATTTTCTAATTTAAGCTATGTCTTAACTTTCAATAATAATTAAAATAATGAAATAAGGTAATTATACTAATTTAGGTTGAATTATACTAGTATTAGCAATATTAAGGGCCTAATGTAATATGTCGATGATATTTACCATAATTTTACATTACTTTTGATTCAGTTAAAATAATAACTTTTTAATAATTAGTATGATTTGATATAAATTATTAAATATTATTAAAAATAAGTTTATAAATTAAAATACAAATATGACATGCACACATTTAAAGTAGAATTGATATCAACTATTAGAGTCCTTCTCTAAATTAAATAAAACTTTATAGCACAAACGTTGTTTAGATAATTAGTATTCACAATAAATATTAAAAAAAAAAGTATATAAAGTTAAAACATTTAAAAACTCTGGGAACAAATAATGAATCTTTAAATATTTATTATCAGTAATCTTATAATAGAACATAAATTTATATTCTATTTTTTGAAGTTTGTTTGGTAAATTTCACTAACTCTCACAACATTATTTTAAATTAAAATTATTAAAATTTCTTTTTTTTTTCACTTTGTAATCAAAGAATAACTTAAAAAGAAGACGGTGTTTCGTATAAGATTTTAAATCACTTCTAAAAAATGTATTCTGTGATAATTAAAACAAATTTCTGACGGATTGGACGAATTACATTTTATGAGGGAGAAAAGACCATAGGACTCAAACCTGAGCCCATGGGTTAACCCTAACGCTCAAACAGCTGAGTTACCCACGTCGATGTTGGGTGCAGGTCTAACTATTTCGTCTATTCTAAGGGGACACGAAAAGTTCAAAGTGCTCTGAACATAAAATTTATTAATCAAGCACAGGTCAGATGGGAATAATATGCGCATACAAAAGTTCTAAAAACAATAAAACAGACAGACAAAAGTCTTTCGTCTATTCTGGAAGTATAGACCCTATTCTACAGAAGAAATTTTATTTAGTTAATGTTTATCAGTTACGATCCAGCAATTATGCATAAATAAATAAAATTTCACCCGTATGGGTGTGTTTGTATTCCCAGAACAAATGAAAAAATGAAAATTCAGAATTTTTGTATTTGCGAATTAGAGGATTTTGCAGATCAAATAAAGAGCTGGATAGATGTATTGATAAACCTTTGGGACGCAAACTCGAAAAATCAAGGATCGGATCCTGATTTGATCGTTTTATGCTCTTATAAAAACTAATTCGTTAAATTCATTAAATATCGTAGTATATTCGATATTCGTGGTACATTTGATTTTTAATATGCAACAGTTTAACTAAGCAGACGACTACTTGTATAAAAAATTTATTAATAATTCATTTTCAAGAAGTTAAAGGCATTGAAATGTCAAATCTACATTTATTATTTATAAAATTTCATTTCGTATTTTTATAAATGTCACTGTGAAATGAGTAATATGTAAGCAACATTTCAGAGGATATAATTTTGTATTTAGTATATTATTAGTGAAACGTATTATATCCAAATAGAATCAGCATATTTTTCGCAGTAGTCATTTTACTTGTCAAGATTGATGCATCTATACACCGTAGAAGCTGAGATGAAACCTTTTGATAAATGAAGATATTTCAACATTGCAGCGCGACCTGTCGATCGATATGCACCCAAATTGAGTATGCATAGTTTTTCCCTATAGCTATCAACATATCAAGTTGGGTGTGTTCACATAATAAAAACTGAGACATTGTCGCCTTATAAATGGAAAAAATATCAACATAACAGCGCTATCTGTCAGCCGATATGCATCTAAATTGAATTAACTAGAATTTTCATAATAGATATATTACATATTAAGTTCGGTGCATTTATACACTATAGATTCTAAGATATTGCCGAGGTATTTCCGCATTCCCTTAAATGCAGAGATTTGCAGTGTAGCAGCACCATCTGCCGAAGGTATATATTAAAATATAATCGGCACATATTTATATGAAAGTATGAGGAAAAGAAAGTTTTATAGATTTCTGCGCGCAGTTTTTATGAGATATAGTGCTTACAAAATTTTGGTAATACATACAGACAAATTACAGATACACTGGCAGACGTTTTCTAAAAAATAGTCCAATCATGTTCAAAACATCTTAAAAGGTGTAAATCCATCGAAAACTGGAAGTTGGAAAAATTCACAAATCCAATACTTTCTTCATACAAAAGAAAGTAAAAAAGACAAAAATTTCTTCATGAATTTAAAAATAATACATTTTCTTATTTTAAAAATTTCATTATCTGAAAAGTTTATTTAATTACCTAAAACAAAATAAAGGTCTTAAAAAAATAATAAAATACATTGCTAAAATAATTAATGATATAATAATGAACACAAAATAAAAATTTTTAACACGCAAAAGATGTAATGAAAGTAAAGACATCAATCATTATAAAAACGTGTCTCATACTACATCATTCATTTATCGATTTATTTTCTACGGATGAATGATTGGACACGGTCAGTGTTATTGAAGACACTGTGAACATAATAATAAAAAAAAAATCATTTGTTAACTAAAAGTGTTTGATAGAAGTGACTGTTGAACATATATATCTTTTAATTTTAAAATCATTTTGATAAAAAGATTATGCACGCAATTTTGTCTTAATGGTATTAAGTTCTCTTTTTTAAAGTTCAGGCAAGTGATTTATTCTTATATTAGAAAATGTAAAAGAAGCCTTATGAAAAGTAATAAATTTCTGCAGCGATGTTAAAACGAAAAAGTTAATAGACGATAATAAAACATGCCTTTTGTACATTGTAGTTGATAGATAAGACGAAACTGCATAAGTGCTCTACACAGAAAATTCTAAATAAATAAAAATGAGTAAGCACTGTATAGACCGAAATACTTAGACACATTTGAAGTTTAATGCTTTTTCTGTTATCTAAAGAAATGCTTGGTGGATTCCGTTATAATTTGAGGTATGTAACGAGCCAGTAATAGCACATATATCAGCTAACGTTTTGTCCGGAAGTCACAAAGGGGACTTTACAAATTGAAGAAAAACAATAATGTTTGATATTACCTTATAAAAAATATTGCTTGAAATGCTTCGTGGCTGTAGTATGTGGTTACGAGGATTCTTTTAGATGTATGTAATCATTAGTATTGAAATAAATAGCACTTATATTCTTGAAGATATAAAGGTTTCTTTAAAGATTTGAAAAAAAAAAAAGAGTATTTTTTTTCTTTTAACATGCAAGGCATTTAACGCTTTTCCAATTTTAGATTACTTAAACATGTTACATTATCTATAACAAAACGTATTTAGAATATAAAAATATTAAATAATTAAGGAAATACGAACATTTTTACTAAATATTTCTTAGGTGTGCAAGCGTTAACAAAATTTCACCTGAATAATTCATTAGCTAAACATATAGAGTTACTTAATGCTGAAACGGCAGTGGAGGCCTCCCGGTTGTCACTCAAAAAAAAAAAAAGAAAATTACACCGATTGACTTGCAGAATTAGCTGTACATTCTTTGTCGTGTATTTTATTAATAGTTGGTATACAGGGACGCGCAAAATGTTTTTATTATCACTAAGACGTATGGACAAAATTTTTTCGTATTTCATTTGTATATTTGTACACAATGTTCATGCGCCATGCCGAAATATATTTATATATATATATATATATATATATACTAGCTGGATACGCCCGCTTAGCTGGTCACTGTATTTAAATGAATTTGCAAAAGAATTGAATCACCATTTATTTTTTATATCGCATTATAAATTAAAAAAAAAAAAAAGTACCTACGTTGAAATCGCTCTAAACCTCACTTCGGGTACCCGTTGCCTATGTCCTACGCTCTTTATACTATATTAAATAAAATATTTCTTCCGTTTTGCACTCGTTTTCTTTCGAGGAGGATCAAAATTGTGATGGCATGTCTCCGGACCATTTCTAGCTGTGAATCCTAGACTGTCGCCAATTGCCCGTTACACAGCACTGGTGCGACGTAAAACTGAAACATCCAACCATGCAGTCGTTTTGCAACAATGCTCTATGGTCTTATGTGAATGATTCTCAAGAATGAATCAACAATTGTTTACAAATTTAATAGATTATGTATGGGAAATAAGTACGCTGTAATTTAAAAATTGCAGCTCTTAGAACTTCAAAACTAATAATTTTTATAAAGTTATTTATTATTCTTTACTATACGACTGTTTTTTGTTTAATACGAGTATTAGACTCTTATTTTAAGATAAAAGCAACCAAATGATATAGCGTTGTGAAACTTTGAAACGTAATATCTTTAAATCTAATAGCTTGAGGTATATAGTGTCCTCACAAAAAATAAACAGTTTTAAGAGCTCTTTTAAAAAAAGTATAAAATCTATGTAGTATCTTAAACAACAACAACAACAAAAAAAAAAAAAAAAAAAAAAAACCATCAGTTTTACTTAAAAAAAAAAAAAAAAGGCCGACATTCATCATCAAAGTAGTTAAATTTAGACCAAACAAAAATAGGAGTGGTGCACCCGGATGTGTACCGACGACAAACTCTTTGCTTTATACATATATATATATATAAAGTATATCTTATCATTGCGGCCTATGGACAGAATTTCGTTTAAAAGTATTTTAACATGTTTACACTACATTCAACATAATTAAATTAACGCACAATTTTAAGATTCTTAAAATGATACTTTCTGTAGAAAAAGGTGTGCATAGACTTAGTAATTATCGACAAAACCACACAAAAGGATTCTACTAACGTTATACAGTCTTCTAAACTGTGTCAAATTTGGTACAAATATTTCTGTGTTACATAGAAGTCGTATAATAGCTAAATACTTTTCATTTGTGTATGTAATGTTTGTGGCTCGTGTACAGAAACACATAAAATTTTTTCGTACCATTACGGTATAGACGGATTTTCTTTTAAGTGCATTTTAACATGGTTACACACCATTCACCGTAATGAATTTAACATACATTGCAAAAAAAAAAAAAAAAAAAAAGTATTATCAACAGTCACCGTGGCTTGTATATTACTTTAGTGATAATTATTTATTTTATTTATTCCACATTAACTTATTTTTTGATTAATATCTGGAACTCTCGTGTAACTTTAGCTAAATTGTTTTTTTGTATACAATCATGCAGTTCTCTGCCTAGTTTTGTTGATCATTGTTTAAGACTAATACAATCTGTTTGTATTTTAAATATTATCATTATCATTATTAAATTTTTCGATCTTCATGACAATAGAAGGTTTAAAGAACGGTTCCGGTAGAAAAAAGTAAACACGGAAATAGTAATTACTTTACAGAGATACACAAAAGAATTGCGATACGTTAAACAATCATTTGGCCTCAAACTTGGTACAAGTATATAGAAGTCACAAAGAATTATTAAAAGTTTATAAGTTACAAGAAAAAATATTTACACATACAAGCAGATTATGTGACGAGTTAATTATATATCGATATGGATATACATATAGAAATTATATGTTTATACATACACGCACACACACACACACACACACACATATATATATATAGATAAACTTATAATTACCGAAAATAAAAAACGAGGGGGAATGATCTTAAGTAAGTAATGATCAAGTAAGTTGATTAAAAAAGATCAAAACAAGACAAAAGCATATCAGTAAATGGACATAAGAAAACGGAAATTTTAAATCTAAAAAAAAAAAAAAAAAAAAAAAAAAAAAAACTGTATATTTTTATATAAATATACAAGTATTCAGACACAAAAGATCACGGATTTGTTAATCTTTAAAATAAAATCTTCGCTAAAATAGTTGTAGTATAATACTCTATTCTACACCTCTGAAGTTACAGGATAATTTATGAAATATTTCTTCAGATAATCGATAAAATGTTTTACTTACACGTGTTTAAATATTTTTTATCTATACAGCGTATTTTAATGTTCGATATTAGGAAACATACTCAAAACGAATTGCCTAAACGCTACAATATATTAAAATTAGACTCCTTTGATTAAACTAATCCTATACAAATATTATGCATACGAGTACATATTTTTAAGTAAACCGCTAAACAATCTCTTTTTCAATGATTTTAAAAAATCATAATAGTATAAATTGTAGCAATTATATCGCCCTATAATTCTCCGTTCTAATTAGGCACAAGATATTTTTTAAATATAATTTATTTTAGAATTCTCCAACATTTTAAAATAAGGAACTATTTTAGAGAATCGAAAGCCATACTTTCGATTTAACTTAATTGCATACTTATAAAATACTTCAATTGTTGTGAATTTAACGTTTCTATTTAGTCATTTTATTAAAAAAATATTTGATTAATTCTTCTAATGTTTTAAATCATGCTTATTTTGTAAACTAAAAATGTCTCATTTAAAAGTTAATCACAAACGAAATGTGTCAGTAAAAATTAAAACAAACTGTACTAGAAAAAGGCTAATTTTTATAAAGTTCTTTCATGAAACGAAGTAAAGTTTGTACATCCTTATAAGGTATGAGCAATGAAATTGAATTAATTGAAATTTTATGTTGTATTGTCTCTCGTAAATTAAAACAAATTACTTATTTTTACGTTATACAATTCATACTACATACTATGAGAAAATCTCATTAAAAAACTCGCATTATACAGCAAAAGTTTAATACATAAAACCCAATTAAAATAATTAAACAAAATTTTATTAAATGTTACTTAACATAATGTTAATATTTACAATTATAGGATAATAATATACATCATCGGTTTCTTCATTTAAATGATATTTTTGAAATAATTTCACGTAGTTAATTATTATTATTTTATAAAGGAAATAAAATTGAAATATCTATAGGCTGAGTTTTTATTAAAAGTTAAAAATAAATATAAATAAAGCATATAAAATAAAAAAAAGGTGTATGCATTTAGATTTTAAAAAGTAGTCAGGATCTCTAATTTTGTAATCATCTGTTAAATTTTTAAAACATTTAAGCTCTTTCTATTGCTCTTATAAGAAAATATTTGATGAAAGTAAATTTAGAAATAGCTTCAATATTGATCATTAACAGTCTCGACCGCTTAAGTGGAAATACTACAGACAAGAAATTAAAATCCACAGATAGAATATTTTATTTTAAATGAGTCGGTTTAGTTGAAATCGGGAAAATCGAAAAACGTCTTTGAAAAAGGCAATTTAATATTTTCACGCTTGAGCTTAAATTTCATATATATATATATATATATATATATATAGATATAATGATATTGGGAACATAAAAATAATTTTCAAATTATTTTTGGTTTAATTTTCGAAAATAAACATTCTTACATACAGTAAAATTTTAATACAATTACACTTATTCACATTTTTTTCATAGCAAAATTCTAGAGTATTTTGGACGAATAAACTATCTTTCATTTGTTTCTTGTCTCTATTCTTAATTCGTCATTTCTGATCATTTCAACTTTCTGCCACATTTTTAGGCATATATTTAAGATTAATTAATGATGAAATACTTAAAAATAATATTTTTTAAAATTTTCCACGCCAGATTAATAGACGGTATCTTGGTGGCTCTTTCAGGGAACAGGTAAACAAAAAAAAAAAAAAAAAAAAAAAAAAAAAAAAAGGTGTTTAGTAACTATATTCAAAAATATTTTTAAGCATAAAAAATAGGTTTAGTATAAAGTTGTTTTTTTTTTTTTAAAGTGGTTGCGGAGAAATTACTAAGATTTTTGGAAATCAAAAGAGTAAAAACTTAAATAAAATATTTTAAATTTCTTGGAACATTATGCAATTGAAATATTATGTAAAACATCTGCCATTGAAAAATATTTTAATAACACGTCTTCATGAGAAATATTTTGAAGAGAATATCTTCCCTAGGCTAGAATATTTGCATCATGTAATCGCATACACATTTGTGATGATAACTATTAACACAGGAATTGGAAAGAAAAAAAAAAGACTTATAAAATAACTACAATAAAATCTAAGATAATCGCATATTAAAATCGCATAGTACAATATTTTTAGGAACGTTTTGCTATAAATTCCACATTTTGCAAGATATTACATGTTTATAGTTATTATATCAGCTAATTAGGCACATTTTAAGCTATTTTTATCAAATAAATAAATTTTAACGGGTTAAACTCAATAAATAAATAAATAAAATAAAATAAATTTCAAACTGTACGTAATTGCGAGTAACAATATATATTTTTTATTTTTTAATCTTTTTTAATTGTGGGAAATTAGACATTATGTAATATACTATTTTATTTTTTAGTTACAAAACATTATAACTTAATTTAATATAGTATTTTGGTGACTAAAAATATTTAAATTTACTTTCTTATATTACCTTCTGTTGGTTATTTTATTAAAACTTTTCTCCAAAAGAAATAAAAGTATCACTAATAAAAATAGACATAAACAAAGGCTTGTTATTATAATCCTATACTTTAATTTACATGGATACAAAATTAATTTTAGTATTCAATAACTGCTGTTTTTTCTTCAAAGTTCATACAATTTTTAATCATATTCATATTTGTGTAATATAAACTTGGTGACATGTGATTTTCAAATTAACTTAATCATAACTACTTTTCAGTTAAAATAAAATAATATGTGAATAAATGATGCTAAAATGCATCATAAACGCTGTTATTTTACTATTACAAACATTTATATACAAAACATTTAATGCGTGTAAAATTTAAATTTATATATATATATATATATATATATATACGTTTTATTGAATTATACAGATATAAAAATAGTTTGAGAATATATATATGTATATATATATATATATATATATATATATATATATTAATCTCTTGACCAAGTATTTCATAATATAAAGTACAAATAGTAGCTACTGAATTATAAAATAATAATTTTTTTACGGTTATCGATTCGTAGTGACATTTTAGTTTATATATATATATATATATATATACATATATATACAATCATATTATAATATAAAAATAAATTACTTATTGTCATAAAAGGTTAAGAATTAATGCTAAAAGATCTATTTTATTGCGATTATAGTCATATTTTATGATTGATCCTATTAAAATAAATTTATTAAAATGAAGCATGAGTGCTGAATGAATGAGCTATTAAAAGAAAAAAACATATCTGTAGATTAAATACAATTATCGATAAACTTTTGCATAATTTATACTTCCATAAAATTTAGACGTCCAAGAAATTTAGTTTAATGATTTTCACGAGCACCCGTATATAAACAATTGAGTCAAGAGACGAACTATAAGGAAGCTTGAATTCATCATCAATCTATAACGAAAGCCTAGCTTTGAAAGGCTTCAAATAAATGTTTCACATTTCGAGATACTGATAATTTAAAGGTTAATGTTGTTATGGAAAATCCCGTCTGATTCAGTGCAATTTGAAACTCATAACATATATATTTACACTGTAATAAGTTGCCTAGTTATTATAATCAGAATTTAGAATGATTTTACGCGTTACAAAATTTTGTTTTACAAAAGGATTAGTAGAATTACTGATAAAAATGATTTTCTCCATTTACGAGAAAGCTGTATTTCCTCTACTACAGTCTGTGTGTACGCCAAATTTTGATATGTAAGATAGCTATTATAAAAAAAAATATATGGATTTAATTTGGGTACATATCATCCAACAGGTGACACTGTTCAGCAGCGCTTTTCATTATGCGCTTCTGCAGACCAAATCTTTACTAGAAATCATCAAGCTTGGTACGTAGACGTATTTTCTAAAAAAAAAATCCTGCTCACTAAAATTTGAAAAATGTCACTCGACAAGCAGTTTATTAATGCTATACATTAAATATAGCGCAAAATAGGCTTAACATTATTTTGCCAAGTATAAGCACACTATATTGCTGTTTGTAGTAGTTGTTTTATATTAGTAAAGAAATAAATCACCATTCTAAAATATATTTAAATCTGATAGTTAATTAATTAATTAATTAATATTTCATAAGTTCAGAATATTTCTGGATTCTTATGTAAAACTACTGATAAAGATATGTGAATCAAATTAAGGTTGAACTACATATGAATACATATAAATGTAAGTATATATATTAGAGCCACATAATGTCTTAAATCATTATTAGTAATTGGAACCATGAAATACCTGAGCTTAGTTAAAAATTTCTTGGGTTATAAATATTTCAATAAGTGTACGTACATACATACGTATACATATACATACATACATATGTATATATATATATATGTTAAATTTTATAATGTAATTAAATTCTTCACTTTAGATATATGTGTGTGTGTGCTTGTAAAGATATAAACGTACGTCAAATGCCTTGAAAAGATATTATTAAAGCAATATGAAATTAAAAATTTAAGATGTGTCTAAAGACATCTTTCTCGTATAAAAGAATATTAGAATGGTGTAATACAAAGAACTTGCAAGAAACATCATTTTATATATATACAATATCTAAAAGCAATAGCTACATTTTTTGTTCTTATTTTTTGTTCTGATTAAAGTATTTATGTTCCTGTTCGTATAAATCCTTTGGTTCTTTGAGCATATGTAGTGCGAACAATAAGATATAAATACAAGAATGAACATCGAATATACTTATATAGGAGGAATACTGCAATAATCTTCTTTTATTTTTTCTTTTCGTCTGAATTTTTTTAGATTCATGTTTTAAAACAAAATGTTTAAAATCCCTTGAAATTAAAACAGCACCCATTCAAACTTTTCATGCAGTTAATCTTATAACTTATATACATGAAAGTTTCAAAAAACACTGAAAGTATATATATGTAATACATTTTTTTTTTTAAATAAAGTTTTACTTTTAAAACCTTTTTATATTATTAGGCATGCATAACTAATATATATATATATTTTCAAACATTATTTACGTAAAGTTGAAAACATAGTAAAATTACTGATGATTATTTATAAGTAAGTAATATTAGGTAAGTTTTTTCTAACTTGTGTAACGTTTTCGTAATCGTATATTTTGATTCTATATAATTTTTAGAAAATCCTCTGAAAATTTTCTATACTGCAATAGCCTTATTTAATATGAGTTACCTTAAATACAATACTTACTTGATTAATGCCTTTCTTCTTTCCAGCAAGGGGTGTTATTAATTCCAAAGGTGTTAAAATATTAATGGAATTCACAGCTTTTTTGTCGTTTTGAATCATTGTGTCCATAAAACTTGAACCTTTTTCTTATTGAGTGCTATCTTGAGTAATAGCTTTCAAAAAAAGCACCAGAATCGTAAGATTCAGTAAAAAGATTGAAATGGATATTTAATAATTTTCTAAATCTCCTACATACTTGATCAAGGAAATTCAGAATAATTATGTACATATTTTTAGTGATAATCAAGTGTTGTAATATGTAGAAACCAGTTATACTTTTTTTCTGATGCGCTTGATCGACTTCTTGCATGAATGTTTATGATGCCATGGAATTATTTGTTAGTAAAAGGAAGTACTTTGAGTAATTCTGAGTATTATTTCTTCATGAAGTATAAATTGGACAAATTCAATAGATAATAAATGCATCGAAAACTGGCAGAAATCTTAGAAAGTAGCCAGAAAAACGGACAGTTTTTTCAAAATGATAAATGCTTCAGATATTTAGATAAAAAAAAAAATCAAACCAACTTCATTATATTTGTTCTTTTCTGTTCAAATTGAATAAATTATATTTGATCCTGTGATAAATTGTAGCTTGAAAATTACTTTTTTAGCAAAAATAGTGAAAGTCTACTTATTTATTTATTCATTTATTTTTCAAAAAGAAAAATTCTTTCGCTTTTTTTTCTTATGGCAGGAGACGTATTGATATAGCTCGAAAGAATGGAATTATTCAAATTATACAAAAATAACATAGGTCTTCATACATTTTGTGGATTCGAAAAAGCAATTTTAATGTTTCTGAAATTCCCTTTAAACAAAATATTAATGGGTTCAATTCAAAGCTTTATTTATAAACATGAATTCATATTTCAAGCCGAAAAAAGTCATGAATAGGTCTAGCTGGAATGCACTAAAACATATCTCATACATTTGCGAATATGAGCGGAATTTTAAGCATTTGCTTAATATGTTGTGTAAGGTTACATCTGCAATGCGTATAGGAAAACTCTGTATAAGCTATGGAATGCATCCAACAATAGCAATCGCATTGCAACAATAATGCACCTCGCTTCAAATAAAATTTAAATATTTGAAAAATAAAACTTTTTATAAACACGGAGGTTTTATAGTATAAAGATAGATTTATTTTGTTATAACATCATAACAGTTTTTGAAATTCCTTCAGATAGTGAAAAATAAAGTTTAAAAAAAAATGTCATTTATGTTTTATTTTGTATTATATAATTTTTTACGTAAGAAAAGGTCAAATTTTCAAAATAGATCTAGAAATTTTATTAAAAAAAATAATCAGACAGCTCTAAAATCATGTTGCTCAGTTATAAAATAAAATAACATCTTTTTTCTAAAATTTTATGTTAATGAGGCGTTTTATGCAAATATCCTCTTCATCATACATTTTTGTTAGCATTTAATATTCTTTTAGTGATTCTTACTTTATTTCTCTATATTTTATTAAGAACTCCTTTTTATTTTCCATTTTATTGCGTCAGCTTTAAATATGTTATTTTTTATTGATGGAATCTCAATGCTCTAAGTAAATAAATACTTTTGCAAACATGTAAAATCGAACTTCTATTTTTTACCATATAAATTCAAATTCAAAAGTTTATATTTACTCAACATTCAGAACCTACCTTTCGTTTATTGAGCAAAATATTACTGTATTTTTCAAGCAATTGAATATGTACTTTGTACTGATCTAGGACGTCTAGAGAATACTGTGATGTAAATATCTACAATGAACTAGAGCTACATTTTTATTTTTTGAAATTAATAACATTTACGATAACTTTCTCTTTACCTGAGACGATCACTATATACATTTTATCTACTGTGTGAGAGAAATAAAAATAGTACATCGGCAGGATGTCCATTTAAAGATCAATAAATGACTATGTATAATCTGTAAAACGATTAGGATAAATTAACAAATGCATACTCGTTTCACAGACAAAGATTGTATGTATCACAGAGTCTAATTAAAATTTCACAAATTTAAGGCACAAGCAATGTTTAGCTCAAAATGATAGATAGCTCATTTTTCCAATGTGATATCGAAAAATAAGAGTTCAGTTTAAAAAGGCTCAATATGAATTCTAGATTGCCTATTATTGCACTCTAAACGTAAGTAAAATGTTAATTTAAATGGAAGTCAGTGACATCTAGGATATGGGAAGATGATTTCAGGTGTAAATAAAACTAGATACTTCTGGCTTAGAAAATTGAATTCTAAAGCATCAATTTTAACGATATGAATTACTTACGTATTATTCACTGCATCAACTACAGTTTAAAAATTTTAATAATAATTTAAAAGAAGGTTCTCTGTGCCTAGCATTTTGAGGAATCACTTTTGTTTCAAACAAAATCCTAAAAATCTGCTGTAGGAAATTCATTTCCAAATTGTTTTTTAAAAAAATTAAATACTTCCGTAACTTTTCAATCCTTAAATATCTCTAGGAACTATGTTTACAAAAGAAATATCCAGATTAGGTGCTTTTTTCTTTGCTAACCCGTTCATAACTCCGGAACACAGCACTAAAAAGGGACACAATCAAGGCAGCGATGTCCATTCCCAGCGGAGTCCCTTAATTGCGTGGACAACAGCCCATAAAGCTGTTCGCAAACGAATATCAGGGTATCTCGCATCCTCTGTTAGCAGGTCATAAAAACGTTCTTCCATGCACACTTTGTGGAGAAGCACAGCCCTCATGCGAAATCCTATCGGTCACGTTGTTGATAGAGACGTTGTCATAGTAATCTGGCAAGCGTTCAGCAAGTCGATCCCTGCCGACGAAGAGCGACAGAGAGAGAGAGAGAGAGAGGGAGAGAGAGTCACATGACCCATTTCTCAGACTCGGCCACCCCTTTTCTCCATTTCTCCCATCCTGGGATTCCTTATTTTTCTGGGAAGATTTTTCATCCCGATGGCGTTATAATTTTTTTTTTATTTTTTCGAGAAAGTCCAAGTCATTTGGCTTATAGTTGGAATTTACCAGAAAAAGGCTTTAGGATTTCTGATCACGCTTCGAGAACAGGGCAGGTGAGATCTTGCAGAAATTGAGCCACATTGCGGAGAAGAGAGAATTTTTTTTTTTCTATTTGGGCACTCGTTAAAATGCTTGAAAGGAATTGGAGATGATGAATAAAAGAAATACCGCATGATACCGAAAGGAAGGCAATGTGATTCGAAATGAAAACTTATCATTTAATGATTATTCCTCATTTCTTTCTGTCACATGAGCCTTTTATTATTGACGCATTATTTTGAGCTATGAACTCAAAGAAAACTAAAATAAGTCGTACTTAAATGACAAAACTTTGTTGGAATCTCTTTAAAATAAATAAAACGATTAATATTCTTATAGGTTTGTCTTTTAGAAAGAATACGTTAAATATAAATATAAATATAAATATAAATATAAATATATCATTTTTAATTAAATATAAATATAGATATGGCTCTGTAAAGAATTAACAAAACGGAATGAAAGTAGTAATCAAGTTTTGCAACTAACGTTTTTTGAATGGCTGTATATAATTTTTTAATTAAAAAATGCAATTCTTTTTAAATATTGTTTTGGTCATCTTTCCTATATAAATTCGAATACAAATCTATTTGCATTCTAAAATTAAAAGAACTTTTTCAATTCAAGGGGAAAGAAATATAACATAATAAACACAGCCTTGCTTCTAACATTGGAATTTTAAATTTTAATTAAAAATAATAATAATAAGTCTTTCAGATTTTACTAAATTAATACTGTTTTATGTTCTCAATATGCACTATATTTTTACAAACCTCTTTTTATTTAAAAACATTACTTTCTTTAAGAACTAAAAATTCACACAATATCTTTCTAATATTTCATATTATTTTTTAACTTCTTAAACCCTTTACTTTATTTAAAACGTTTTTAATGTTATAAATTCTAACGCCTTACTATTTTCATCTAGTAAAATGTCTATCTTTTTCTGAAAAATAAAATCTTAATGGAATATTATTAACAAAGAAAAGTCAGAATTCACTCCTTTCCAGTGAATTAGTGTTATTCAAGCATACAAGGGAATACAAGGTATATTAAAAAAATATAGGTAAAATGTAGTTTAAAAGAAGCAATGTTAAAATCAGGGACATCATTCGACAGCTTTGAGACCTATAGTTACAATGATTTTTGTCTCGATTGATCCATATTACAATCGCACAAACAAATGCACGGTATTTTGCAGACATAGGACATCACAAACATCCATGCCCGCACCGGGATTCGAATCCAGGACCTGAGGATCCAGAATGCAGTGTCCTACCGGCCGAATCACCAGGTCGTCCCTCCTCTTATTCATTTATTTATTTATTTATAATTATTTTAATTTATATTGATATTTACAGTATCGATTTTTTTTCAATTACGATTATTTTTATTTATAATTTTTGATTCATTATCAAAAGTTCATTGTAAAACTTTTTCCTTTTCTTAATAAAAGAAATTTAACACACAGTTTTGATATAGGTGAAAATCATCATTATTACAAAATTCTTAGATTGTATTATATTTATTATGGATTTTAGTCTTTTAAAAATTATGTTTTGTTTTAAAATTATCTTTTCTGTTACTTTTCCCTCTCTACCTAGAATAAATTGATAAATTCTGTAAATTAATTTTTTAAGATAATAAACGAGGAGTTCTTTGATAACAATAATTATTACATAATAGATTTATGTAATTTTTACCTAAAAAGTTCCCTTTACTTGTTTTAATTTCGAATTGTAAAAAGTATATATTTCGTAAAAAATACAATTTCTTGAAATCGTTGTTCATTAAAAAAAAAAAAAAAAAGAGAGAGAGAGAGAGAGAGAGAGAAATATGTAGGTATTCGTTAAAGCTTTAAAAAAAATGTAATAATAATTAAGTTTCTTAAAAGAAATTTCATTGGTTATATTTTTAAGTAACATTTTTCTGAAGTTATAGAGCTTAAAGAGCTTTTTTTTTTATTCGGAAAATTTGAATGAAAGTTTTATTATCAAATTTTGAGAAAATTTATAAGAAAAGAGAATAAAAGAAATAGCTATTTCTAATAATAAAACTTTCATCAAATATTTTTCGCATTATGACTAGCGTCTAGTACATTTCTGTACATAAATCTCCATTTAATAAAGCCGTCGCAACACATATTTTATAGAAATTGTATATTGGTAATTTATTTTTTATAGAAATTGTACAGATCCATAAAATTTCCATATAGAAATAATTTAATCGAATTTATGTGTAGAAAATGCTCGAATAAATGTTAAAATTTGAATAGGCACTGCTATGAATCTATTCAAATTACACGTTTAAGTTAAATTAATTTTTAAAGCTAGATAATGCACAATATGACGATAGTAACACAATCTAAAAAATATAATATAGAATGGTTAAAACCAATCATTTTTTGAAATAAATCGAAATAGCTTTGAATTGAAGTATTAAAATATAACTCGAAAAGTATAATTTAAAAAAATGGGAGACTAGTTGTAATAACGATGGAAAACGGATTTGATTGTTTAAATTACAGAAGCAAAATTCTTCCTGCTTAATCTGTTATCTGATAAACGAGAAAAAACGTATAAAAAGAACGCTTAAAAAATACATATATATTTTTATCATCTTCATATTACAATTCAGAAAACTAAGTAGTAAAATTGTATTCGGTAAAAATATGTTTTGCCCTTTTCCTTAAGGTAACAACTTAAAATATATATATATATATATATATATATGTATTACCTTTTTTTAATATGTTTACTTTTTAACGGGAATGCTACATTATAACATCCTATTTAAAAATATAATGCATTAATTGCTAATTTATTGATTTCAATATATTTTATTACACATTTATCACACTCTAATCATATGCAGTTTATTACACTTTCTTCATTAAAAAAAAAAAAAAAAAAAAAAAAAAAAAAATGTTTCTTCATGTTTTTCAATAACTGCTTACTATTCGAATGCATTCCAAAAGGGGATGTTCTACTTCACAAAATTTCTTTACTTGTAATACAAACAAATGTTTTCAAAATTATTTAAAATAAGAACTATAAATTTTCATAGCTAGATTTTAACCTTTTCAGGGACAAGGAAATTTTGCTCATTTGAAATTCACCTCCACCGGAATCACCGAACAGTTTCAGAAGAGAAAAAATACATTTTCTTTGAATTATAAAAATAGAATTCCATTAAAAAAAAAAAAAAATCCGGGCCGATTTTTTGCCGTTGAGAATTAAAATTGGGTGGGACATAATAGATTGTGGGACAGAAAGGATTAGACGATGCTTATTGTTTTTCTGCTGAGAAATATGAGTGAGACTTTTCTATAATAATTTATTATAGAAAATAATTATTAAAAGAGAAAAAAAAATTCCAATTTGCAATATAAAATTTTGTCCCGTTAGATATATCGAGCCATGGGGTCTAAGGAAACTAGCCATGGGATCCATTGATGTATAATATTTAAACAAATTTTATTGAATTTAGTGCTCATTTATTGCTGCCATTACACAAAATACAACATAATACACTACTATATTTTGTAAGATTCAATCATAGATACAGTGATAAGGTACAGATTAACCATCGCGGGGGGCAATGTGATTCTTCTTCACTCGGGAAAATACGTCCATCAGAAAGGAGGTGTAATGGCGCTCATATCAGTAGCAGAAAGCATTTAAATACGCATGGATGCTTTAGTAAATAAAATTTATGAGTAATTTATGTACTAAAGGTGGATAATAATAAAAAAGTCTAGATAAAGTTATTTTATTTTTTTTAATAAAGTAATTTAGAGAATTTTATCGTTTTCATCTACTATTACGGTCTGGTAAAATTTTATTGTATCTACTTTCTTTTCAACTCATACCAACAAAGTTGAAAAGTGTTTATAACTTCGGTTAGTCTGTCTGTCCACTTTTCTGTGCTCAAACTCCCGTAAATATTCAAGAAATCCCTTAAAACTCCTATATGTTATCAGATGTTCTGATATTTTATGTTATGTTCTGAAAATGCTGCAAATACCGCTACTGGTTTGTTTATAAGGACATCTAGAGATATTCAAATAAACTGCGTTTTGTGAGAGGTATTTGTATAAAAAATATTTGAATAACTTTGTACTGCAGAAAGCATAATGAAATTGACAGTTATTATATATGTGCACAAAAATATGTTTTCTATGGAATATGGTATGATTAGCATATTGATATATTTTCAAGTTTACACGAAGATATTTAGACACATTAAGGGATGTAAGTGGAAATTTCTAGCGTTGCTTTTTTACTTGTCTTAAGTATTTGTAACACTTTTCAACGTTGTTTAAAAGGGATTCTGACTTCGGTTAATCTTTTCGTCCACCCTCTCGTCTGTGTATCTATCTGACTAAGCTCTAACTTCCATAAATATTTGTGGAATTTTTCGATACCACTATATGTTATTAAAGTTCATATTGGAATGTTTCCTGTTGTAAATATTGTATATACCGCTATTGATTTTTGTACGGGGACATCAAAAAAATTCTAATGCATTTAATTCCATGAGAGGTATTAATAAATCATGTTTTGAAACTTTTCTACTGTGCAAAACATACTGGAATTTACATTTATTATTCATATGCACAAAAACATGCTTTCTACAGAATTTAAAAAAAAATGAAAAAATGTTAGCAATAATGTTTGCTTACCACACGAAAATATTGAGACAGATTAAGGGTTATAATTAGAAATTGCTTAAATTGCATTATACTTGTTTTAAGTATTTTTAACAATTTTTAACGTTGTTCAGGAGAGATTATGACTTCGGCTAGTCCGTATGCCTCTTTATCTTTCCGTCTATGTATATTTATTGAATAACATATGTTCATTTCAAGGTGTTTTTTAAATATCATGATAAATTAGAGCACGAGCAGACAGAAAAATTGGCTAACGCTGTAATAATCACGTTTAAACATAGTTGAAAACAGTTAACGTTTAAAAAAACTTAAAATGCAATTATATTAATTATTAATTGCAGCCTTTAATGCATTAGAATATTTTTGCTTGGCCCTATAAACCTATTGCTAACAATACCATAATCTATAGAAAATACGTTTTTGCGTATATAAGTAATAAATGTCAGTTTCATTCCGTTTTGTGCAGTAGAAGGTATACAAGTACACTTTTTTTAGAAATACCTCTGATAGAATGCAATACGTTGAAATGCTGTTGAGTATTCCGATACATAAGCTCCGATACATAAGCCAGTCACTTTATTAATAGTATTTTTAACAGGGAGCATGCCGTTGTGTACTTCAATAACATATATACCAGTTTGAAGAAAAAAATACTTATTGTTGCTACGACAAGCAGGTACATAGACAAGTAGATAAACTAACTAAAGTCATAATTCTTTCTTAAACATAGTTGGAAACTGTAAAAAAATATGATTTTTTTTACGATTTTTGATCCAAGTGGCGGCCACTTGGCAAGTTGCTTCGTGAGCTAACCCAAGATATTTGTAACACAACTGAAAAAGTAATTCTAGCAACTTCCAATTAAGGCCCCCAATGTATCTGAATATTTTTGTGCGGCCCTGTAAACCTAAATATTAATCACACCATGTTCAATAGAAAACATTTTTTTTGCAATTGAATGATAAATGACAATATCATAATGTTTTTTGCAATACAAAGGTATTAAAATATGCGTTATTGAAATACCTTTCATAGCATATATATGAGAACATATGGTATAGGGAACCTAAACAGCATATATCAGTTTCAAGACATTCTACAAATATTTACGGACGTTTGAACTCAGGCAATCAAACCGATGTCATAAAATTTTTGAAATTTGTTGTAAAATGGAAACAAGCCCTTCCGGTTCATTCGGAAGGGTAGGTTGCCCAGCAAACACATCCATGATATTTAAAGCATATTTGAAGCATAAGTTCACTGTCCAACTTTGGCTCGAATCAGTGCAGTATTTCAAAAGTTATTGTAATGTCAAGTATTCAAGTGGCAGTCTAAGTGGCTTCAACTTGGAAACAAAATGGCGGAGTAACTTGCCCAGCGAAATCATCCAAGATATTTGTATGATAAGTTCACTATCCAACTTTAGTTCAAACTAATTCAGTATTTCCAAAATTATCGTGATAAGAAATTTTCAAGTGGCCACCACTTGGAAACAAAAAAGGGAAAGGAGATGCCCAGCGAACTTACCTGAGGTATTTGAATGATAAATCCACTACCCAAATTTGATACGAAATGGTTCAGTATTACAAAAGTTATCATAATGACAACTTTTCAAGTGGCCGCCACTTGGAATTAAAATGGCGAAGCATGTTACCAAGCAAACTTATCCAATATATTTGAACGGTAACTTCACTATCCAACTTTTGTTTGAATCAGTTTAGTATTTTAAAAGTTATAGCGATGGCACATTTTCAAGTGGTAACCTGATTTCAAGGGGCCGCAACTTGGAAACAAAATGTAGGAACAAGTTGCCCAGTGAACTCAATCAAGATGTTTATATAATAAGTTTACTGTCCAACTTTGGTTCGAAATGAATCAGAATTTAAAAAAGAGATATCATGATTATAAATTTTCAAGTGGTAGCCTGATTTCAAGTTGTCTCGCTTAGTTTATAACATTAACACTTAGTTAAAAATTGCGGCTAAATTTCATTAATAAACTTGATTGTGACCCTTATATGGTCTATGTAAACATTAAAATTCAAGGAAATTCGGTCTTAAATAGGTGAATTTGAAATTTTCAAGTGGCCTCCATTTGAAAACAAAATGGCGGAGGAACTTAGTTAACAAACTCATTCAGGATATTTATAAGATTAACTCATTGTCCAAATTTAGTTCGATTTGGAGTATTATAAGTGGTTCCGCTTAATTTAAGATATCCGCCACCTTGTTAAAAATGGCGGATAAAGTTCATTTATAAACTTCGTTGAGACCCTTATATAGTGTATGTATTCATCAAAATTCAAATAAATTCGGAATACACTTTTTACAATGTGAATTTGAAAATTTCAAGTAGTCATCACTTGAAAACAATACGGTGGAGCAACTTGGTTATAAAACTCATCCAACATATTTATGAGATAAGTTGACTGTCCAAATTTGGTTCTATTTAGAGTATTATTTAGGAAGTTATCGTGATGTTAAATTTTCAAGTGGTAGATTTCAAGTGGCCCTGTTTAATTCGAGATATCCGCCACTTTATTAAAAATAACGGATACATTTCATTAATAAACTTGATTGAAACCCTTGTGCGTTCTATATTTACATCAAAATTCAAGCAAATCAGGCTTTAAATACGCTTTTTACAATGTGGATTTAAAATTTTCAAGTGGCCGCCACTTGAAAACAAAAAGGCAGAGCAACTTGATTAACGAATTCATCCAAGATATTTATAAGATAAGTTCGCGGTCCAAATTTGGTTCGATCTGGAGTTTTATTTCTGGAGTTATCGGGAACAAAATTTTCATTAGAGATAAATAGATAGATAAACGAAGTGATTGCAATAGGTCGATTTATGAAGAAAAAAAATACAAAAATCTTGAATTCGAAATTTTATCATTAGTTTGATTTCAGCATAAAAATATAGTTTACACAGCACTGAGGAACTGTAATGTGATTTATACCGGGTGATTCAAAATAGATGTTACAGCGATTATCTCGTAAACTAAGAAAGATAGAAACATACTTCCAGTTACAAAATTAGAGCAAATTAAGAGTAGATTTCAAATATGGCATTTTTTTGTTCAAGGGGCTGTATACATATTAAATACGAAATTTAATTTTTATACGGCCCCTCCTATCATGTGACTTATATTTAGAAAATTATTCTCCTTGCTCTGACAAGCAAAATAAAAAAAAAAATCATCTCTCTAAGTCAAAATCTCGCTGAGTTATTGCAATTTCAAAATTCTAGCATTTTTCGCCAAATCTTAAGGGGTTGTATCAAAAGTGAGAAATTGTAATTACTATAGCTTTTGTAATAAGGTACACGTTGATTAGCGTTTTTTTTTTTTTTTTTTTGGGGGGGGGGGAGGAAGAAAAATCATTCAGGGAAAGACGGCTATTTTAACCTGTAATGTCTCTATGAATACACAAGAGAATACTCATTGATAATTTAACAAATAAATTTTATGAATAATTTATGTGCTAAAAGGGAATTTTCAAATTCATTTTTCTTTCTTTTCTTTTATACATTCTCTTAATCATATACACGGTGTAGAGAAAGAATTATTTTTGAGTCAAATTTCCGAAAATTAGCTTTTGTTATATTTGCACGTTTTCAGATCCTCTGAATTCAAAAATCATGTTTTAAGCGGTTGGTCTCTCTCTCTCTCTCTCTCTCTCTGTGTGTGTGTGTGTGTGTGTTTCTGTGTTATTAGAATATCTCAAGAACAAATAGTAGCAGAAAATCCAAATTCGATATTCTAAATCCGTATCGTATTGCGGTGCTACACTAAAGTATTCGTTGCGATCAGACAATTGTTTGTTTACAGGGTCATCCAAGAGATTTCAAATACATTACGTTTGTGAGCGAAATTTCTCATATGTACAGTGCGACATGTATATATCGAACTAAACAAAATGAAAAGAACAGATTTTTTATACGCATAAAAGCATGTTTAATGTAAATTGTGGTATAGCAATCATTCATCATTCATTTACAGGGTTACCCAGTGTATTTTGATATATTGGAGCTATACTTGGGAATTGCTGGAAGTGTATTTCAATTTATGTTACTTGTTTTACATATAACATTAAATTTACGTACACAAAGTCATTTGTATATAGTTTATAGACAATATACAGGGCTACCCAAAATTAAGGGAAACATTTTTTTATTATTATTATTAAATGTAATTGGTGTAAGTGCTTTGCTGATTTTTTTTTTTTTTTTTTTCGAAGAACACTGCTGACACAGAACGGAAAGTTAATTTCTCATACCCATACTTTAAACAAAGTAGTTTTTGAAGAGCGATATTATTTCTGTATTATACCACATTTTGAGGCCTCCTGAATACGAAAGGTAAATTTTTATTGGTTGATCTGTATATATATGAATTATCAGCATAATTTAACAACAAATAATCTGGTGTGCCACTCACACGACTTTCTCTTACCCTGAAATTTAATACCATAAATACAGGTTGGAGATTAAGAGGTAACAAAAAAGTACTGTAAATCTACGTTAAAATAATTCAAATTAGGCTTCGAAAGAGTTTTATATGATAGTTAGTTCTGTGTGAGGGGTGATCTCATGAAATTATTCGTTTCCTGAAATTATTCGACGCAGGCAATGATCAAACTTTTAAAAACTTGACTTTGGTAATAAGGAAACCTCAAAATGTGTAAATACACACAAAAAAAAAAAAAAAAAAAAAAAAAAAAAAAACAAGCGATGCATATTTAGCTTAAAAACATACATTATTTATCATATGTCTATGAGGTATTCATTTCCATTCCTGAGCAGTTTTCCTGGACATGGTAAATTATTATAGTAAAGCACTTTCACTAACAATAAAAAAGAATATTATAGCTTAAATATTTGCAACCCTGTATATCTTTTGAAGAATATGTACAAACCACAAAGTGCACCTAAATATAAACATATAGTAATAATATACGGCACAACCTAAAATGCACTTCCATCAATTTTCAGCTATTGTCGCATTATAATCTAGTTATTTTGTGTAGCCCTGTAAATGAACAGTGAATGATTTCCCTGCCATATTCTAGATGAGGCATGTTTTTATGCATATAAAAAATATATATTCATTTCATTTGGTTTAGTGCAGTCTATAGGTGTTAAACTCTATTTACCTGCAATTTCCCCCATAGACGTAATGTATTTGAATATTCTTGAATGTCCCTGTACACGAACTATTTGTTTCATCTCAATGAAAAGCTTAGTGTAGCATCAACTATATGATACATATTAAGTGTTCCAAGTTTGAATATCTGCTGTTATTTTTTCTTAAGATATGCTGATAACAAACAGACACACACACAGACCAACCGCTAAAAACACGATTTTCATATTCAGGGGACCTCAAAACGCGTAAATATAACAAAAACTCACTTTCGAAAATTTGGCCCAAAAACAATACTTTCTCTAGCTTATGGGTATGAGAAAGTAATAACTACAGGAATTGCGAAATTGGTACTTCGGATTCCATATCTAGTTGCCACTTGAAAAGTTGATCAAGATTTGCAAGCTTCAAAGAAATTGATAACAGATTTGATTTTTGTTTTGATAAGTATAAGCACTATAATTGAACGGGGGTTGAGAATAGCGGTAACCCCCCTGACATAGAATTATACATCTATACGATATCATATTCTATACAAAACATTTAGAATATTAACAATAAATATGAATTTCCTTATGATTTTTACAGTATAAAGTTATTTAAATGAAATTTATAAGAATGTCTGTCCCAAAACGCAACACATTGACATATTATGTGTGTTCCTGTACATAAACCAATTGTAGAGAATTAATTAATGCCATTTTAAATAGGGAATATCATATAGTAAACCTGAATAACATATCATTTCTGAAAATTTCTGAAAATATTTACAGACGCTGGGGGCGGGCAGACGGACAGATGGACAGTCAGACAAAAATTTATGCAAATTGAAATCCTATTCACACTTAAAAATTGTTAAAAATTGTTTAATGTAAACGAAAATACAATTCCAGCAAATGTCCAATAATAACCCTTAACGTAACTGAATATTTTTGTGTGCCCTGTAAATCTAATGCTAATCGTACTGTACACTATAGAAAGCATTCTTTTGTGCATATGAATAACATATTTCAATTTCATTAAGATTTATGCAAAGTAATTAAAATTTGGTTTATAGAAATATCTTCACATAGAACGCAATGCTTTGGAATACTTTCGGGTGTCCCTGTATACAAACCAGTGATGGTGTTTACTCCATTTTCTATAGAAAATATCCGATAGAAAACTTTAATAACGTATTTCAATTTTATTAATATATGCATAAATTAAAGGTATTAAAATATGGCTTATAAAAATACCTCTCATAGAACACAATGCTTTGGAATAATTTCGGGTGTCCCTGTGCACAAGCTAGCAGAGGTATTCACTCAATTTTTAATAAGGAACATCCGATAGTGAACTCAAATAACATATATCAGTTTCAGGAAATTCTATGAATATTCACGGGAGTTAAAGCGCGGACACACAGAAAGACGAATGGACAGACAGACAAATCGAAGTCATTAACATTTTTCAACTTGGCTGAAATTGTTAAAGAGCCGAAGTCATTAAATTTTTCAACTATGATGGAAAGTGGTAAAAGTGGAAAGTGCGAAAATTCCACACGGTTTTGCTAGACTAAATTTTTTTTTTCCTCTCTTAACGTGTTTTAATTTGCAGGTGACCCCTAAGAAATTTGACTATTAAATTTTCTAACAATAGGAAATAATGTAAATTTGCATTAAGTTTTCAAAACTGTTGATTTCACGTGCTTGAATGATTTTAGTTGCTATTTTAAAATAAAGGATCTTTTTTTAATTTTTCTCATCTCATAGATAACCCCCTAAAGTGATCCCGTTGGCGTCGAAAAATAGATGCCAAAATTCAAAAAAAGTGGTGTAAGTCATCATTTTCAAATTGCAATAACTCAGCGAGATTTTGACTTATAGAGATGATTTTTTTTTATTTTGCTTGTCAGAGCAAGGAGAATAATTTTCTAAATATATGTCACATAATAGGAGGGGCCGTATAAAAATTAAATTTCGTATTTAATATGTATACAGCCCCTTGAACAAAAAAATGGCATATTTGAAATCTACTCTTAATTTGCTCTAATTTTGTAATTGGAAGTATGTTTCTATCTTTCTTAGTTTACGAGATAATCGCTGTAACATCTATTTTGAATCACCCGGTATATATATGAGTCAAAAATATCTATCTTTTGTTAAATTTTATTACTTTTTCTTTAAATATATATATTTTTTTTTTACATTTATATATATTTTTTTTTTACATTTTTTTTTTTCATATTTTTTTTTTATATATTTTTTTTTTTTAGAACAAGCGGGGTTTACTAGCGAAGCTGTCAACTACATTTAAAAGAATAAAAAAAATTTCAAATCACTTACAAATATGAAAATTTAAAAAATATGAAAAAAAAAAAAAAAAAAAAAAAATTCGATGTCGATATGTGGAATAAAATTTACACCTTAAAAGTTTTCCTTAATGAATTTGTTCGAACAATTAAATGCTTACTGTTATTTATGTTATTTTCGGAAACATATATTAAAGAAATTAAAATTAGAAATTGCAATCTGATTTCTTCATCTTCTTTACCAAGGTTTTTTTTTTTTTTTTTTTTTTTTTTTTTTAAACTACTTTTTTTTTTTTTTTTTTTTTTTTTCTGTGGTATATTTGTACATTTTTGTATACCCCAGTATAATAGTGCATAATTCTGCATTTTTGCTTTCTATCAAATGTGGACATTTCTTGTCGATGGGGCTTTTAGATATTGTCAAACTATTTTAGGTGTAATTGGTTTAAAAATAATATAGAAGCCTTGGTCCTTTCTGACTCAAGTTGCTTAAAGAAGGTGTTAGTGATGATGTTGAATTTACTTTAATTTGAAAATATGGATACTCTGTTACAAATAAAAGCAGAAAATCCTCACATTGCCAAACGTATTGCAATCTAATTAATAAATTGCAGCAGTAAAAGACCTATAACTTATATTCTTATGTTTGAAAGACCTTTTTAACATTATATTTTAAATTGGGCACTTCAAATAGAACCTTTATTCTAATAGGACATGTCCCATAAGCCTCCAGCTGCAATGTTCCACTATTTCCCATAACATTTTGATTTACATTTAGGCTTAATGTAAATTAACTATTCACAAATGACTCAAAATAATGATAGCAGATGAACAACATGACAAAAGCTCTATAATCACATTGAACACTTTCAAAAATAGATTTAAATGTTAATTTAAACAAGATTTTATTAAATAGCAAAAAAACCTCTCCTCCAACTAAAACAATGTCTTGTTTCTTGATTTTAACAAACTAATAAAAAAGTCCCAATGCATGTACTTTTGTATTGCTGGTGCTGCCATTTATCGAGAAAATTCTGAACCTTTAATTCATTTATTTTATGGGATAATTCCTTTTTCCCATTTTCCTACAGTCTCCTGTTAGTGATCAGTAATTTTTCTTCATTTATTACTTTCTCTTATCGATATATGATACAGAGAGTAATGCTTTTGGATTGAACGTTCAAAAATTAATTTTTTCATTTACGCGATCTACACGTTTACAAGGCCATCAATTCAAAAACTAGATTTTTGGTGGTTGGTGTATGTATTTGCGAGTCTATCATCTGTGTTCGTATTATTACCATAATTTAAAAACTATTATTATCAGGAAAACCAAATTCGGTAATCTAAATTTGTACCGTAGGGGTATGCTACTAGAAACTTTTTATTAAAGTCAGACAAATAGTTACGCGGGACATATAAAAGTAGTCTAATATAAGGAGAGATATATTCAAATTAATGGACAAAATCTATTGATAGTACATTTTAATATGTTTAAAATGCACTAAAAAAATACAATTAACACATCATTTTTATATGCATAAAAGAATGTTTCACACTGAAAATGGTATGAAAATCATTCATATTTCATTTAAAGGGTCACACAAAATAGTTTTTATGTATTAGAGTAATAATTTGTAGTAGCCTGAAGTGCATTTCAGGTTTTGATATCATTTTTTCTCTGTGCTAAATTATAGTACAGTGTTTTTGATTATTGCACATTCAGTTTATTGAAAATATCAGTGCTAATGAAAGTAGTCAAATTGATTTCAATGAGAGGTATAGAAGGAATTAATCTGAAAATATTATATATATATACAGTGGAACCTCATTAACGTGAATCTCAAGGGGAATAAAAAATGTGTTCACGTTATGAGTAGTTCATGCTGTCAGAAACTAATCTTCACATAACTAAACTAATCTTTATTTTGATTAGGATTGTCGAAACAGTTCATATTAAAAGTAATTCACGTTAAAGAGGTTCGACTGTATATATATAAAACTTAATAATAGCCTTAAGTCTTTTACGATTGTACATATTATATATAGATGGGAGAAGGAGGGTTGAGGGGCTGTAATACACGGAAATAAAAATCAAATAAAGTGTTTCTAAAATTATTTTGAACCGTATTTAGCTTACGTCAAAATTTTTTTAATATAGTATAGCATTTATCTTTTTCCTTAAACTGTAAGATTATGACTAATGTAATGCAGGTTAAAAGAAAGTAATGTGAGTACCCCACCAGATTGCTTCTTTTTCATTATTTACTACTTTATACAAGCTAAATAAAATTAAATGTTTATTCTCTTTAATTAAATCTAAAATGCGGTTAAAGTATCTTCTACTTTTCTTGCAAATCTCTTTTTATATTTACTTAATAAGGTACTTTTTTCTGTTTATTTCGACACGTGCAAAAATTTAACTCGGATTTTTTTTTTCTGCTAATGTCTTTAAATACACGTTTTTAGTTTCCCATCATACTATAGGTATAGGGAACTTAGGTAATCGTGAAAATTTTTGACGTTGGTGTTTTCAATTTTTTACATGTTTTCAGGCGTGATGAATCCGAAAATGACAAAATTTGTATGGTGTCCGTCTGTAGGATATCTGTTAGTTTGTCAGTTTGTTAATGTGTACACGATATCTCACGAACAAATGATCGCATAGATGTCAGACTAGTTTTAAAATATTATTTATGACACTGGCAAGAACCCTATTCACTATTAACATTCTAATTAAAAAACTTCAGAATTCATTAGAAATTTACGATTTTCTTAACATGGGAGTATAGGGTAAAATTTCACTTAAACGTCCATTAAGTAGAAAATTTTTACTGTAAAGATGTCAGGACAGACAGTTTTAAAATATCAATTTTGAATTCGGAATGTACACTGTTAAAAATTTCAGTTCAAGGTTGAACCAAATGTTCGTACGACAGTAGCTTCAGTTTGCTAGGTTGAACCAAAACATGGTACATTTTTGCTGCCCACATGCGATGGTGAAACCTTCTATTATGATTTGGCGTTTCTTGTTTTAAAAAAGCACCAAATTATGGTAAAAAATTTCCCCGTCTTATGGATGTAGCTATTGAAGTACCAAGCCTTGGTTTAGTAAGGCACCAAATAATGGTAAAAGGTTTCACCATCGCATGGTGGCAGAAAAATGTACCATGTTTTGGTTCAACCTAGGAGAAAATTTTTAACAGTACATCATTAAATATAAACATGCTACTTTGAAGGTTTCGAAAGTTATTTGGAATTTACGAATTTCTTAACATGGCAGGCAGAAACAGGCAAAATTTCACATAAACGTCAATTTTGAGGGATAATTTCATCGTAAAGATATCAGACCGCTTTTGCAATATTATTTAGGGCACTGGCATGAATATTATTGACTATGAATTTTCCAATATAAAAATTTCGTAAGCTATTGGAAATTTACGAATTTCTTAACATGGCAGAGTAGAGCAAAATTTCACATAAACGTCAATTTTTAGAGATATTTTCATCGTAAAGATGTCAGAACACTTTCTAAATATTAGTTAGGATACTGGAATGAATATTATCGACGAGGAATTTTCCAATATAAAAATTTCGTAAGTTATTGGAAATTTACGAATTTCTTGTCATAGCAGAATAAGGCAAAATTTTACATAAACGTTAATCTTGAGGGATATTTTCATCGTAAAGATGTCAAACCACTTTTGAAATATTATTTAGGATATTGACATGAATATCATAGAATATGATTTTTCCAATTTAAAAAATTCGTAAGTTGTTTGGAATTTACAATTTAATTAACATGGCAGAATAAGGAAAAATTGAGCATAGACGTCCATTTTCAGGATCACAAATATATCAGACAATTTCAAAATAGCATTTATGATACTCGTTTGAACATGATTGACTACAAATATTCTAATAGGAAAATTTCGTAAGTTATTCCTAATTTAAGATTTTATCAACATAGCGAAATTGAAAATTTTTCATATAAATAGGAATTTTGAGGATTATTGCATTGGAAATAGTAGTATGGAAACTAAACAACGGAATTGACCCTGATAAAATAAATTAATAGATTAGCATAACATAAATATATTGAAGTGAACGGTGAATTGCCTATTAAGCGGGGATATCGTCACTGTGTCAAGTTTTGGTCAAATTCATTTCTCTTAACATGATTATAATATGTCTCGCGCTAGAAATTTATGAGAACATAAATATGATGAGGAACTGAACAGAGTCCACCTATGCTAACTAGTTCATCTTTGAATGATTTTGCTTTACACTCACTGTAATTACTTTTTAATTCAAAATCTTTGACAGTATATTCTGATTTTCTTTTGTTATTTTTCTTTTGTTTGGATTAAAATTATTTTAATATTTTTTAAATTATAAACAACGCATTTGTAACGAAGAAAATTGAAATATTTCATTGATGTAGGTGAATATTGGTAAAGGAAACAGAAAGAACAATTAAGAGAACCACAACTTTCCATCGTAATAAATTAAAAATGTTTTGCCAGAAACTTTCGTTAGATACTATCTAAAATAATTTTTAATAGAATACGATTACAAATATTCGAAATTTTAGGTGTATAGATTTTTTTAAGCTTTACTACGAATTGTGCTGCTTCAGGAAATGATTAGAGTGTATATCCAAAATCGAAACTGCTGTTAATTACCGTAATTTTTGCAAAATTAAAAAATTCTGCCGTAACTACACTCGACTTTCTGAAAATTTAGTAGTTATTAGGCATTTAAATTAGTTTTAATCTGTAGATAAACATAATTTAAAATTATTACAGTGTGTTTGAGCATTTTTCTTAAATTTTATATATTTGTAGAATGGACGTAATATATCCGAACTTTTCTGTATGCTGCAGTAAAAAGACTGCAAATGGTAAGCGCGTGTGTAAATTAATTCATGCTTCCCTGAATAAGAACTATATATGCGAATCCTTCCCCATAATGATCATATTTTAGCAAACCTTTGTAACACACACCATTTTTTTTTCTCTTTTAAATAAATTAACATTACAATACAGACTTCAAATATTTTGAGAATCATAGACCGTAATGAATAAAAATGAATTTAACTTCTATCAATCTAAGCGAAGTATAAGTCCTACACTCGTGAAAATGCAAATATTTCTTGTGATAATAGTCAATAAATGTCTACCGGATTTGATATTTCTCAAATAAGTGTTGAAACAGTAGCGCACTACAAATAATTTGCATCTAGATGCTGTGTAGCGGAACCCTATCATGGACAGAAAAAGATGACAAGTCACTAAAATAGATTTCAAGACATTGTTCGTGTCCCTGTAAAAGAATTATATTTCTTAGACTTATGAAAGATGTATATCGTTTGTGGTATATGGTTGCCTATATCATACCTGTTAAATTTGGGCCCAATCGAATTACTCGTTTAGACATTATCTTGTTCACTCTTACATATATACACATACTTACACATGTACACAAATACATTCGTACATGCTTCCACACATACATCCAAAAAACTGAAAATGTTAGGAAGATATATATAATATTATATAATTGTAGAATGCAAAAGAAACAAATGATAAAATGTGAAATTTATTCATAAAATTAGAAAAATATATGTGCAGAAATAGTTAAAAGAACTATGAATTAATCCATAGTATTTACGATTTAGGCAATAAACAATTACAATTACAAATGGAAGTGAAGCTTTATATAAAGCAATAAATATTGAAAAAGTTAATATGAGTTTTTTCTAAGACGCTGATATATGAGATGAGATATATAATCTGACAAGATTTTTAAATGCAAGAAGAGCAGATGATGAAATTGTGATGTTATCCAAAAGAGCCAAGTCCACAATATTTACATTATAATGAACCTTACACGTATTCACTTATAAGAGAAACGATTAAATACATATTCATATATACCTAAGTATGTACTAAATTTTGTCAAATAAACTCATTTTATTGTGTTATATACTACATGGTTTTTTGCTGCTTTTGCGTATTATCTATTTGTATAGTACTCATTTTATCATACGAAATCTATTATACATTATATTTCATTCTTAAATTACAATACGATGATACTGCGTTGCTCTGTCTATGATTTTTATTATTAATTAATTCTAGTTTTCTTTCCTGTTGTTTGGTCATTGTACTGATGAATTATAATTATTATACATGGCATTCGAATTAAAAATACTACTACTGAGAATCAAATTCGAAAGTCTTTTCAAGTTAATTATTTTCATTTTTAAATTCTTTTCTTTGTTAAAGAAACCTATTATTATCTATTGGAAATTCTTATGTCTGCTTATAAACAACATAATCCATGTAAGCTCTAAATTTTGGCAAATGAACTCATTTTATTGTGTTATATGTACATGGATTTTTGCTGCTTTTGCATATTATCTATAACCTATTAACTCTGTTATAGTTTCATGTTACCATTATATTTCATTCTTTTGGTACAATACGATGATACTGGATTAGTCTGTCCATGTTTTTTTATTATTGATTATTTCAAGTCTTCGTTCTTGTGTTTGATCATTGTAGTTAATTATTATTATTATTATTATTATTATTATTATTACATAATATCAAAAAAGATTTACAATTTGGTACGTAATATTAATATGAAAAAAAAATGGACAAAAATGTTTCTTAATGTTATTATAAACAAAATTTGGGACTAATAACAGGTTATAATCCATAACAATATGTATAAACAATGAAATGAATGATAAAATGACTTATTTAGTAAATGTTAAATAAGAATTTGTTTTGAAAAGAAAGTTTTTCATATGAATACAATAGTAGTATGTCATTCAAAAAGATATATAAAAGCAAATATGTAGTTTTTCGATTTCTGAATTATGTTACTCTTGCACGATTGCGTTGCCATCACAACGTACAAAGCTTCGGCAAAACTATTAATTTCAGCCAATCTCTACTTTATATTCCTTTCACATTAACGTGCAAGGCACTGTTTTAATTGAAGGTTGGCTTATTTTATGCAATTAACTATAATGGTTTCATTTTATATAAAACAAATACCGAGTTCGAAAAAAAAAAAAAATTATTATTTGGTAATAATTAAGCATTTACATTTAAAAAGCGCCACAAAATCGATTTTTAGTAGAAATAAAAAAATTTAATGCATATATTTATTTCGTACGTACCGTGATTAGATGCAGTCTTTCGAAAAATTTAGGAACAAGTGTTAGTCTATCTTTCGCGTATACGAATAAATTTTCGGAAAGATTTTATAGATTTCGCGGACACGGAAAATAATACAAAACAGTAGTGTCACCTGTCGGCCGATATGCATTAAAAGTCAATCAGAATAGTTGTACTGAATATTCATCTCACATGCCAGTTTTTCTACATTTATACACTATGGAAGCTTAGATATAGTCTTTTCCAAAATCAGATTAAATTGCATTATAAGAACCTGTTGGCCGATATGCACTCAAACTGAATCAGCAGAGTTTCACAATATATGCATATATATATATATCCTTTATACTAAGTTGTGTACATTGCAGATGCTGAACCTTCCTTAAAATGAGAGGAAATCGTACCGTGGAAGCGCATGATCCGACCAAATATGATGTTTGGTTAAATTAAGACTGTTAGTTCATTAGGAACGGTGTTCGCACATTTTTGCTAATTCAAAAAGAGAGACATTTTCTAAAAATGGTCGAATAATATTCAAAAAATCTCAAAACATGTAAATTCACCAATAACACAAAACTAAAAAAACTTTTCGAGTCTGATACTTTCTTCTTATATATGAAGAATATAGTAATAAATACACTTAAAAAAATAATAATAATAAAATAAAATAAGTAGCCGATTTCATTTAATTGAAACGCATTATGTTTTACCTAAAAAATATGTTTTGAAATTAGAACTCATATAAATCACAAAAAAGGAATTAGATCATAAATAAATAATAAAAAATATACAGACACGACATTATTTCATTATTTAAAACTTGAAAATCTGACATTGACAGATTTTAATTTAGTGCTAGAGGCCTACTGCTAAACTTGTTAATATCGACAAATTCTTCTTTAGTTAATTCGTGACGATCTAAATTCCATGATAAAGTTTTCATTAAATCAAACCAATGTGTTTCAGCTGCAGATATTGCAACAAATAACGTTGGAAGTCCAAACTGTCTTATAGCCGCAAAACAAAGTTTTTTCTCTTTTTCCCAATGAGGGGGAGGTGTGCCTTGGGGGGGACTCATGTCAAAGGTGTGCCTTGGGGAGGACTCATGTCAAAGTTGTACCTTGGGGGGACTCATGTCAAAGTTGGGCCTTGGGGGGACTCATGTTAAAGTTGGGCCTGGGGGGGGGACTCATGTCAAAGTTGGGCCTTGGGGGGGGACTCATGTCAAAGTTGTACCTTGGGGGGAGACTCATGTCAAAGTTGGGCCTGGGGGGGACTCATGTCAAAGTTGTGCCTTGGGGGGGGACTCATGTCAAAGTTGGGCCTTGGGGGGACTCATGTCAAAGTTGTACCTTGGGGGGGACTCATGTCTAAGTTGGGCCTGGGGGGGACTCATGTCAAAGTTGTGCCTTGGGGGGACTTCATTCAATAAATCCCCATTCAATAAACCGACTGAAATAGGCCCTTAGCACTATTAAGAGTGTATTATAAAAATTCGACAACGCTGTACCGACTGAAATAGGGGTACCTGGGGGGGGACTCATGTCAAAGTTGTGCCTTGGGGGAGGGACTCATGTCAAAGTTGTACCTTGGGGGGGTCACATGTCAAAGTTGGGCCTTGGGGGGACTCATGTCAAAGTTGGGCCTGGGGGGGGACTCATGTCAAAGTTGGGCCTTGGGGGGACTCATGTCAAAGTTGTACCTTGGGGGGGACTCCTGTCAAAGTTGGGCCTGGGGGGGACTCATGTCAAAGTTGTACCTTGGGGGGACTCATGTCAAAGTTGGGCCTCGGGGGGGACTCATGTCAAAGTTGTACCTTGGGGGGGGACTCACGTCAAAGTTGGGCCTTGGGGGGACTCATGTCAAAGGACTCATGTCAAAGTTGGGCCTTGGGGCGACTCATGTCAAAGTTGTACCTTGGGGGGGACTCATGTCTAAGTTGTGCCTGGGGGGGGGGACTCATGTCAAAGTTGGGCCTTGGGGGGACTTCATTCAATAAATCCCCATTCAATAAACCGACTGAAATAGGCCCTTAGCGCTATTAAGAGTGTATTATAAAAATTCGTCAACGCTGTACCGACTGAAATAGGGGTACCTGGGGGGGGGACTCATGTCAAACTTGTGCCTTGGGGGGACTTCATTCAATAAATCCCCATTCAATAAACCGACTGAAATAGGCCCTTAGCACTATTAAGAGTGTATTATAAAAATTCGACAACGCTGTACCGACTGAAATAGGGCTACCTTGCGGGGGACTCATGTCAAAGTTGGGCCTGGGGGGGGGGACTCATGTCAAAGTTGTCCCTTGGGGGGACTTCATACAATAAATCCCCATTCAATAAACCGACTGAAATAGGCCTCTAGCACTAATTAAGAGTGACGTATAAAAGTTCGACAACTGTACCGACTGAAATAGGCCTCTAGCACTAATAATAATAATAATAATAAAAAAAAAAAATAGAACTTTCATAAGTCAAATCCTTTTATAATTTTCGTATATGTTCAGTAGCTTAAAATTTCGATCTATCACTCATTCGCTTTATAAACATTTCTACCTCTCTCATGGATGTTACCTCTTAGAATGAAAAATCTGTAATTCAGAATATGGGGATGCTATATTCATACAATTTACTGTTTATACGGTTTTATTGAATTTTAAAGAATTGGCAGACTTAACAACTTCCTTCCAGAGAAGTTTTTAATACAAAAGATTGCGGGTATAAAATGAAAAAGTGCATAAAAAAAAAATGTATTTTTGAATACATTCTTGGCATCGCAAGTTAATAATTTTTTCCCTCAAACTCACATTAATCATACCTTTCGAACGGTGCCACTTTAAATCCCCTACTCCTATAACTAATATTTTAAAAACGTACAACAAATTTCATGTTTACGCATTAATATATATATATATATATATATATATATTCTAAAAAGTTTAACACCTGTTCAAATTTTTTTTTTTTATCAATGAATATAATAAACAAATTAAAATGAAAGTATAACCAGAAATAACAAGAGTAAACAGTAGCACATCTTTTATTCAAATATTTTGAGTATGTACTGATATTTTTAACATTTTATGTGTGCGCAAATAAAAAATTGTATATGCCATTTTTATATGTGCCATGAAACCAATTTTAATTTACAATGATTTTTTAAAAATAAATGTTTGTTTTGATTTCTTTAAAACTTGTATTCATAATTTATATAATACATAGAATTACTTTTTAAAATAATCTACATTTTACAGATTAAAAAAAAAAAAAAAAAAAAAAATCATATATCTGATATCTTGCTAACGAATTTAGATATTTATAAAATTGAAATGGATTACTTTATTAAAATATTGATTTGCAAATTATTTATTTTACTCAAAAAAGAACAATGTACTGATGGAATCCAGTCTATTATAAAAATCCAGTAAAATCCAGTCTATTATTTGAAAAGGGAGGTATTACCTCCCTTTTCAAAACAAATGAATATCAACAAACAATTTTGTACAATATTTATTGTTGTTTTACACGTTTTTAATGCTTTTAAACAAAGTTGAAAATGTTTGAAAATGTTTACTATTTCCGTTCAGTCGATATTTTTGTCCACGTTCTCATTTCTGTAAGTATTTTTAGAATACTTCAAACAAATATATACCATTCTCTATTACAAAAGAATTTTTGCTATAGAGACTATATTACATTTGTTCAGTACTATATTAGATTTGTTAAGTTAAATATATATTCAGGCAACAGTTTTTATAGTTTTTGATAGATTTTTTACAGATTTGAAATCTTTAGATTGCGTTTCCTCAGTTTGCACTTCTACATGAATCCATGATATTCAAAATGCTAAAACTTCTGCAGATATTTAAGAAAGACTTATTATTATTATTATTATTATTATTATTTTAGATGTTTAACAGAATCGACTTAATAAAATTGGGGATAGGTTTTTCAATATCGCTTTAAAAGAAAAAATATTAAAAATTTAAATGTAACAAAAATCATTTTTTTGTTGCAAATTTTTGCATAAGCATACACTTTTTAGTTTCTTTTCAAAAACTAAATAACAAATTTTAAAATCCTTCACTAATTCTTTTAATTAGGTTCCATTAGATGTCAAGAAAAAATATTAAGCTTTTTCTTACATATCTGTAGAAGCTTTAGCATTTTAAAGATCATGAATTCATGAAAAAATGCAAACTGAGAAGAAGCAAATTAAAGATTTTAAATTATTAAAAAATACACAAATAGCCATAAGAATTGTTGCCTGAATGTATATATATATATATATATATATTTATTTATTTCAAAAATCTAATATAGTTTAATTTATAGATTTTAATGGAAATATAAGTTTCTATATGATAACTTCAGGGGTGGCAAGTCAAAGGTGCTAACCTCCCTTAAGACGAGAAGTTAAGTTTTTTTGCCAACAGCAAACAGAATTATCTCCATTTTTCTCTACAACATACGTTTTCCCCGGGCTATCATGGATGTCTTTAAATGTACAAGGCACCTAAAAGTTATCCTAAGGATGTATAGGAGAAAAGATTTATTTATAGTTTTGCGTAGACTATCACACGAAGAAAAAAAATCTGGAGTGCCTCCACTCGACTTTCCTAATATTAAGTAATTAATGGTTGTATAGATAAAGTAAGATTAGTCATTAAATAAACAAAAGAAAAAATTATAATAGGGTTTTTGAGTATTTTAATTTATATAGTATGTTGATTCATTTAACGCTATCGCTCTTCAAACAATTTGAACCCTCAGATCATAATGATAAAGAAATTTTCGTTGTATCCCTGTAAAATTTTATAAGTACAGGATTCTTCAAAATTCATACAGTTCGTGTGACCATGATCTATAACATGTATATATATGTATATAATACGTATGGTGATTTATAAATTTTCAACTCAATCGGATAAGGTATTTAGACGCTTTAAAGAATTTCAGCCCATAAGGCATAATGATAAAAAATTATTTGATCTGTTCCTGTAAAAAAACTGTAATTAATAGATTCACCAAAATTTATGATGCAGTTCGTGCAACAGGAACCTATAACATGTGTATAACTTTTCAGCTTAATCGAATAAGGTGTTTAGACGCTACCACACTTTGAAATATTTCAGCCCATAGGCCATAATGATAAGGAATTTGTCTTTGTGTCCCTGTAAAAAAACCTATAAGTGCTAGATTCACCAAAATCGATGAAGTTCGTAGGACAGTGACTCATAACAGGTGTATAAATTTTCAACTCAGACGAATAAAGGGTTTAGATTCTATCGCACTTTAAACAATTTCGGCCCATAGACCTTAATGATAAAGAACTTTTCTTTGTATCCCTGTAAAAAAACTATGAGTGCTAAATTCATTAAAATTTATACAGCTCATGCAACAGTCACTCATAACATTTTTATAAAGTCTCAGCTCAGAAAATTAAGGCGTTTAGACGCTATAGCCCTTTAAAAAATTAGGGCCCATAGCCATAAGGATAAAGAATATTTCTTTGTATCTCTATAAAAAATCTATCACTCCTAGAATCACCAAACATAATAAGATTCGTGCTATGAGGACCTATAACATACGCACCAACTTTCAGCTCATTCGAACAAAACGTTTAGGAACTCTCGTGTTTACTCACTAACATACATACAAATACACACACATACATACATCATCGTGAAAATGGTAAAAATGAACTAAGGGGACCTCAAAACGTATAGAAGCACCAAAATCTCAAAGTCATTCTTTTGACGTGATTACAATACTTTCTTTACATATGTATGTTCAGAAAGTAAAAAATAATAAATGAAATATTTCGAATTACTTTAAATTCATTTTAAGAGAAAATAATGATAAATAAATAAAGTCATGGTCAATAACATTGTGCATTTCTTAAAACACATTGATTGCAAGCACATTATATACGAGGCTCTGGTCCTAACTTTTTTTCCCCATATGGTTTTATAGGAAAAAAAAAATTATCCATACAAAATAAACAACAGAAGCAGAATAAAAGCAAGAGCCACAGGCAGAAAGAATAAAATTGATGCAGGGACATTTCGCAGGAGGTTAAGATGAGTCCTGGCATGCCCAGTAGAGGCGATCAGTAGGGCATCACGGTTTAGTCCGCTACAAGATGTTAAGTGCTCTGCACCTCTGGTCCTAAATTGAATAATTAAATTTTGTTTAGGACCGATGGTTCGGAGTGTAGCTTTATGGTCTTTCTTTTCACATTAAGGTTCATTAGACTCAGACATACGGCATAAAATGATTTCCGAACCGCTGAGAATATTCCTGCCTCAACCGGGATTTGAACCCAGTACCTGGGAAGTAAAATACAAAGCTCTAACCACTCACCTACCAGGTAAACCTGTTTAGAATCAAATGTAATTTTTTTTATTGTTTTTTTCTTTCGAAATAAAATGCCATAGATATTCATTATTTTGTTAAGAATCTTTAAAATTTGTCAATACGTTAACATTTATTTATTTATTTATTAGTGTCTATCTTTCTAAATGATGCTACAAAATCAATTAATTTCGAAATTACTAATGAGTAATTTCAAATCAACGTTAGGTTTCAGCTAAATTAAATCGTTGGGTGAAATTTTCTTCACTTTTCGCATTAACATATTTGCTTTTCGGATAATATTGAACGAAATGTAATATATACGACAATTCACCAGCTACAAATATGAATAAAACAGCGCTTTTAGGAAATTGGGTGAAAGCCAAATAACTATAAAAGAGAAAACAAAGGCTTTAACTTGTACAAAACAGTAGGGCAAGTTTTATAAAGGGTATCCAAGGGCATTTTAGGTGTAATGCTTATAAAAAAAATTCTCTTTAAAAAGTATGAGTGCATCAAATGTGTTTAATTTTAACTTTAATTTAAAAATTATGCTGATCTCTTCAAAATATTTAGCTCATAAAAATTTATTTGTGCTATTATGTATATTTGAAAATTTATAAGCATATCATATGCTTCACGTTTTAATGTTCATTTAACATAATTTACTGGGCAGTTTTTATGTGTTTTAATGTTAAAGCGGATAAAAATATGGATTGTTTAAGAAAGTCAAGTGTTAAAGCATATAGGAATTATAGTATGTCAAAACAAACGCAAATAATGGTTAGTGAAATAAAAAAATAGGTAAAGTACATCCTTTATTATCATTTAATAAAACTAAATGATCGATGTTAGTATATTAAAACATTTCATATTAAATTTATACATACTTTAAATATTCACAATTATTAAAACACATTTGAAGCTTTCGAAATATTTAAAGTAGCAATTTCTAAAATGAAACGCATCTTCTTTTTACTATGGTTCAACACTGTAAATACAAGCGTCTGAAATTCAGACACAAATGTGTCTGAAACAGGGTGTTCAATTTTAAGATGCTAAAAAATGTCATATTTATTTCGGACATTTGAAGTATCTTAAAAAAGGCATACCATTTCCCACACTTGAAGTAATTGAAATTCCGCCATTTTTGATCCTGTCTACAGTGAATAATTTTCATAAATAAATAAATAAAAAGTTGCGTGTTATATTGTTTATCTGTGAAAAATAGATTGTAGTATCTCTTAGAGCATTAAAAAAAAAAAAAAAAAAAAAAAAAAACATAATTTTTACAAAAAACATTTCCGTTGCCGGGAATCGAACCGACAAATTCAAAGGCGAGTGTCTTCCCAATCAAGCCACCGGAACACACGCTGTATGTTGCTTGTGCAATGAAATATAGTCTAGCATCCGTAGATCAAATCGAAGTTTTGTGTCTCTGCAATAAAACTATACATAATAACTAAAGCTTAATATATATTATTATCTTAAATTTTATGTATAGAGGTTAGAATTTTTTGTAAAATGCGCAATAAATATGAAAGGATAGTAGACTATGGATTTTAAACCGGTATTTTCAAGAATACAAACTAAGTACATGAAAACCAAAAAATCCGTTGTTTTACATTTTGAAGTGTAGGCAAACATTGCGAAAGAAAATAATTTTTAAAACGGGAAAAAATCAATTATGCACAAATTGTTTAAGATTGTTTAATTACAAATTCGATTTCTTAGCTATAAGTTACATGCTTCATTTATCTTAATATTTTTTGCTGTATTACATATGAGAACTTTAAATAAAAATTAACTTTGTTTATTAATTTTTAACCGAATAAGTTTCCCGTCTAAGTATTTTAAATAAGTTAATTTCTTATATTATATAAAATAATATTAAATTTATTTGTTAAAGAAAAAAAAAAAAAAAAAAAAAAAACAGGATATGCACACTGCTTAAAGTAGATTCCATACGGAAAATTTGTTTAAGTAATACAAATGTCTGAATTTCTGAGTGTCTGAAATTTGAAATGTCTGAAATTCTAAGTGCAAAAAATGTAAAATGTTTGAATTTTTATGTGTCTAAACTGTAATATGTCTTAATTTCAGACATATCAACCTTATTCAGACAGTTATCTCAGCTCATTTATAAAAAGACACTTATGTTAACACTTAAAAAAGACACTTAATTTAAGACAGCATATGCGTCTGAAATTTTGCACGCGTAAGTGTTTCAGACATTTATATGTCTAAATTGGTATTTCAGATACATTTCTGTCTGAATTTAAGACGCTTCTATTTACAATGAAAGTAATGCTATGTATGGCTCAAAAGTCATCGATTTTTTTTTTTTTTTTTTTTTTTTTTTTTAAAATATTTGTGACATTTCACTTACATAAAAATTTAGTTTTATTTACTTTGACATCAGCGTGCACTTCCAGACAAAACGCTATTTGTTTTTCCTTCATTATTTAACAAGACCTTATTCCAACAAAAACTTCATCGTCTAAAATTAAGTCTCTCAGCTTTAGTCCTGTCATTCTGAATGACAAGTATAACTTACTAACTTATTTTTAAAAGGTAGAAAATAGTTTCAGTTAAAATATTTAAAATATAGTATAATACGAATAATATTTTTATTTTATTTATTTATTTATTTATTTATTTATTTATTTTTTTTTAGATAAGTTAGAAAATCTAAAAAAGTTTACTCGGTTTTTTTCGCGTACATATTTGTTATTCCAAACATGCCTAAAAACTATGTAAATCTGCTTGGAATTACGATGTCTCGAAAAATAGATTATCATTGTGTACTGTTATATACATATGCATTCTGCTTTGACAATTTTATATCTGGGAATTATTTAACAGTTCATTTTACTATCATAAGTTATTTGCCATCTCCAATAAATTTTGTAACATTAAAAGTCATAATTTTGATATAAGTAATGCTCCCTGAAACATAGTCTATAAAATAAAAAGCACTATTTAATATTTCTCTATCCAATATTAAATTTAATTACCATAAATCTCTTTCGTGTACTTTAAAACAATTTTTTCTACATACGGGAGTTTTTCAGGACGTTCTTTCTATTATGAACAAATCTATATTTATTGTTCAGCTGCTAACATTGGAGAAAAGAACGCGCTATTTGGCATTAGTATAGAGAAAAATGTCATGAATTCATGCAACTAAAATGAAAATGGGCCAAAAAAAGTATATCCAATTCTTGAAGAATAATTATTCACATTAAACAAAAATATACAGACATACAGGCGCCAATATGCTTTTTTCTGGTCGCATTATAAATATTAAATATTCTGGAGTAACTCCACTCAACTTTCCGAACATTGAGTAATTAACGGTTTCGTAGATAAAGTAAAGAAAGAGGAGTTGTTAAATAAACAAAAGAGAGAAAATCGTAATAGAGTGTTTGAGTATTTTTCTCCATATAGTACACGATGTTTTATTTAACGTTACTGAACTTTGAGAAAATAGATCATAATGATAAAGAATTTTTCGTTGTGTCCCTGTAAAACCTATAAACTCTAGATTCATCAAAATGCTTGCTTATAGTTAGTGCAATAGTGACTTAAATATTCATACAAATTTTCAGCTCAATTGAATAAGGCGTTTAGACGCTATCGCACTTTTAAAAATTTGGTCCAATATGCCACAATGATAAAAAAATTACCATTTTCTCCCTGTAAAAAAAAACCATAAGTGCTAGAGTCTCTGATTTTCATAAAGTTCATGTGACGGTGACGTATAACATGCATATAAATTTTCAGTTCATTGGAATAAGGCGTTAAGTCGCTGTCGCACTTTAAATAATTTACTTAATGATGAACAATTTTTATTTGTGTCTCTGTAAAAATCGTTAAGGGCTAAAGTCACCAAAATCTATACAGTTTAAGTGATGATGACCTATAACTCATATATAAATTTTCCACTCAAACGGATAAGGTATTTAGATGCTATAGCACTTTAAATAATTTCACCCCATAGGCCATAATGATAAAGAATTTTTGTTTGTGTCCCTGTAAAAAACTATAAGTGCTAGATTTACCAAAATCTATACAGTTCATACAAATATTACCTATAATATGTGTATTAATTGTTTGCTCAGTTTAATAAGGCGTTTAGATGCTATCGGACTTTTTAAAATTTGGCCCCATAGGCCATAATGATAAAGAATTTTTTTTGGTGTCCCTGTAAAAAAAACTATAAGTGCCATATTCTCCAAAGTCTATAGAGACTGAGAGTAACTGTAACCTATAATATGTGTATAAATATTTTGCCCAATTGAATAAGGCGTTTAGATGCTATCGCACTTTTAAGATTTTGTTCCCGTAGGCCCTAATGATAAAGAATTTTTGTTTGTGTCCCTGTAAAAAAACTATAAGTGCCAGATTCACTAAAATCAATAGTGTGCATGCTACGGTGACTTACAACATGCGTACCAACTTACAGCTCATTCGAGCAAAGCGTTTAGACGCTAGCTTGTTCACTGACACACATACACACACACACACACACACACACACACACACACACACACACACACACATACACACGCATACATACATCATCGTAAAAATAGTGAAAACGGACTCAGGGGACCTCAAAACGTATAGAAACACCAGAATCTCGAATTCGGAATTTTGACATGATTACTATACTTTTCTTACATATGTATGTTCGGAAAGTAAAAATAAGCAACTAAAATAAAATTTAAAGATAGTTTTGTATTTTAAATTTCAGAGAATTTTGAGGAAATTTTAAAAATAATACTATTTGTTAATTTATGAGAATTATATTAGTTTAGAGAAAAAGTAAATATCGTTTTAATCATCTCAACTCCACTATTAGATATATCCAGTGACATTTTTTTTTCTTTGTTCCGTACTATACTTATAATTCGGAACTGCACAGGGTAAGTTCACCAGTAGTGGACCCTACGCCAGAATGAGCACATTTAAATTTAAATTGTTAAAACGAGTTTTAAAATCCTTGCATAGATTCAAGCAACGTTCATGGATGCTATTGCAATCATCTATTATTAATGTAATGAACTCAAATTTTTTCACGCATGAGTATTACAATAACATAAATTTAATTGAACAAAAAAAAAATAATAAAAGAACTTTTTGCCATATTGTCATTTTTCCTTTTCATCTTGCAATTTTGAATAAGAAAATGAAATTTTGTTTTCGTTCATCTCTGTTTATTTTTAACTGATTTTCTGTACTCTTTATTTTCATATGAGTAAAATATGTATAGAAAATTCATTTATTGTGCTAATATTTTAACTTTATATTAAGATATAACATTTTTATTTATGTTCACTACTGGCACCACAAAATGTCATCACATCATGACATCATGTGAAGAGCCCTTTTAGCAACTGGCCTTCTTTAACTTTTGAGGCCAAATCCAGTAGTGGACATTGCTAATTATTCTCCCAAATTTCAAATGTGAACAAATGTCGATTCTAGTTCGCCTAAAATGTAATGAGAATGCTTTAACATATTTCAACGAAGTTATTCTTTTTTCCGAAATTTTGAGAAAAATTAATGTATTTTACAAATGATACACATAATTCAGTTAAATATCTGAAAGAAACACTGCCTAATTTTGATATTTGTAAGATTATCATACAAGAGATTAATATGTGTTTTATACATTAATACTTGTTTTAAATGTATTTTCTTTAAACCGTTAAATTTTCTAGAAGTAATTTGTTTTATAAGTAAGTTTATATATATTAACACATTAAGGGAACAAAAATTACATTTCATTAATTAAATAAATATACATTTTGAATTAGTTCGCATTTTCCGACGCATTTCGACTTATCTGGAGAAATTCAAACTCGTCCACTACTTGAACAAAAAAATATTTACTTTTGGGCTTTCAAGTGCCTACTACTGGTACATTTCAAACTCTCTGAAAAAAAAACAATTTTTCGAGTATAAAAATGCTTAAATAATTATTTTTTGCAGTACTGTCATATGAAGAAACTGTTAAATGAGGTATGGAGTACTGATTATAATGGCGGGTCACTGATACCTCTTGTAAATTGCTTTAAGTTTATAATGCAGGTTAAATAGATTTTACTTCTCTTTAACGCATTAATATAATAAAAAAAATATTTTGTTAATTAAATATATATTTTTAAACACCTCACATTTTAATTTTTATAAGTATATCTATATATCTTATATGCTTCTGCTCAAAATTATAGTACAATAAAAAAAAGTCTTAAAAAAAATCGAAGTAAATAAAAAAAAAATATCTTCAAGAATCTATTAAGTTAATTAAAATTAATTAATGCATGTGTCTTCATATTTAGGAAAGTTTTATAAGCATGAAATCAAGATTTTATATATATATATATATATATATAAAGTTACAGAAATTATTATTATCTATGTTTTAAAACAAGGAAACTTTTTTTTAAGGGAAAAAAAAAAAATACTGGAAAATAATGGTAGTCTTAAAACTGCTAATATACAAGTTTACGAAATCACTCTCAAATACTTATATTTTTGCACTTACAAATGCATAATGTACTGTGTGCTACTTCCATGGATAATTAACGGCCCTCTTCACTTACCGTCGCCGGAAGCCCCAGTGAATGTTATTCTGTGGGAAAAATTTCTTTACAAATAACTTATTAACTAATACATATTTTTAAGTTCTGTTTTCACATTCAGAAAATTCCCAACTGTTAAATTGACGGACCTTTTTTTAAAAATGTATTTTTTTAATTTTTTATATTTTATTTTGAAATTGCAAAATGAAAAAAATTCACATATTGAAAATTCGTATTTTGCAGCTTCAAAATAAATATAAAAAAATAAAAAAATAATTTTTTGTAAAAGGTCTGTCAGTTTAACAGCTGGGAATTTTCAGAATGTGAAAACAGAATTTAAAAATATGCATTAGTTAATAAGTGATTTGTAAAGAAAAATTTCCCATAGAATAACATTAGATTCGGCTTCCGGCGACGGTGAGTGAAGAGGGCCCTTAAACCTATTCTACTTGGTTTAACTGTAAGCATTAACAAAGAAAAAAAAAGAGGAAGAAACTGTGAAAAGTATTGATAAATAATAAATAGTAAAATGAAAGTTTGCATTTGTTCTTAGAAAAAAAAAATATTATGTGACATTTCAGTTTATGAAACAAAAATAATTATACATTTTAATTTTTCAGTACAAAAGTTTGCTCTTACTTAACAACAGCACTAACAAACCAACATAAATTAGGTGACAAACCAATAACGAAAATATCGGAAAAAGAGAATTTTGTATAAGCCTAACAAAATATTTTTTCATACAATTTTTTTAAGTGCACAACAATATTCAAAATAAAAAGAACTTTCTGCAATTTTATTTCGTTCACATTTCCTTATTATATTTTAATTTTACATGTTTTAACGCAAATGTTAATGACAAAGATCTTTTATTATTTCTATACAATTATCTAGCTCCCATTATTTGGGCTGTACTCTTAAATAAATCATCGTCTGCCCTATCGATCCCTTTTGACCCGAAGGCAAAATATAAGGAGCGAGTGATACTAGTAAAAGCTTCTAATCAAACAACACTGTACTCACAAGAAAGAACAAAAGCCACTAAGTATAGTGATCTTAATTCAGAACATTGCTTTACTTTCTGGCTATGCTGAGATACGTGATTTCGTGTATTTCACTTGTTTGTTGCTCTCTTCTAAGCAATTTTGTTATATTTCAATGAAACTCTTGCAACTGCAAACATTTTCTTTAATGTCTTATGTTGAAAAGAATGTTACCTGACTTTTCTCCAGCCGCATGAAATTCCTTAGACTAATAAAATTCACTTTAAAATGCGTACTTATTTATTTTAAAAGAAGTAATAAAATCTTTTTGTTTTATCTGGAACATCTAACCGTACTTCTGATGTATAAAATTAATGTTTGGTAAATTAGGGTATTTTATATCTCTCGAGTAAAGCAGTAATTTAAACTAAAATAACATATGAAATTTTATTTTAATTTATTACCTTTGAACTTATACAAATTTTAGATTTCAGCATTTATTACCAGCATCAACTACCGTGTTAATATCACTATCATGTTGAACTATGATAAGTTGACACATAACAAGTTAAATAAGTTTCAATACATCTGAAGAACGTACATAAGAAGAACGTTAGGAAATACAAGAAAAGATACCAGAATAAAATTTTTCAAAACAATGGCAATCCCAACTCTACTGTATAGAAGCGAGACTTGGGCATTCAAAAAGAATGATGAAAAGCAATACAATCTTTAGAGATGAAATTTCTAAGGAGTGTGTAGGAGTGTTCTATAAGTGATAAAATAAGAAACGATGATATCAAGGGGAAAATTAAACCAATGATACAAACTATAATGAACTGCAGAAATAAGTTGAGAGAACATTTAGAACGAATGACGGGTACTGACCGTATACCAAAGACTGTCCTGGGATATAGGCCAAAGAGGAGAATAGACAGAGAAATGCCACGTAAAAGGTGGATTGAGGATGGAACAGGCTTGTAGCCTTCAGTCGTGTTGTTGTTGTTATTGATGATGATGTTCAACTATTTAAGTGGCAAAATGTAAAATTATGCAACGTAAATGATTGCGCATTGAATACGCTATTTCCTGGTTAGTCATTAGTAGATGTACTATAATGTCAACAAAGCTTTCATCTCTAAAACTGATTTATCGAATACTTTCTTAGTGAATAGATTTCCTTTATGACAGATTATTCATTTCATAAAAGTTCCAATGTAGTATTTATTTAATATCAGATTCATTATTCCATCATTCAGATTGATTATATTAATAGACATAATTATTCTCTCTCTCTCTCTCTCTCTATATATATATATATATATATATATATATATAGAGAGAGAGAGAGAGTATATATATATATATATATACTAGCTAGTATATATATATATATATACTAGCAGGCTTTGCCCGCTTCGCTGGACACTATACTGAAATGAGTTGTCAAAATCCTATATCATTATTAATTAACCTGAGTTAAAGTTTCCGCTGTGCTCGGCAGTGATTTTTCTCTCTCGCTACGTGAGGAGTCCGTGCTCCCACTGCTTTCGGATGGAACTTACCCGCTTCTTACTCCCCCTTCCCCAGTGGCTAAGTTCGAAGTTTTGCGAAATCTCTACAAAGTACATAATGCGTACACCTAATCAACATCCACACACCAAAGTTCGCCAATCTAAGATAATTTAAGGCGAATGCAAAAGGGAAAACGTGTTTTTATACTTGTTTATAGCCCTTTCGACACCAAGGGGGTAAGGGGGGTTTCATAAAATCCCGTTACAATAAGGGTCGGATATATATAAACAATTTACGCACCAAATTTCGTTACCGCAGATCCCATAGATTTCTTAGGACAAATTTAGTGCTAAAAGGTGTGTCTCAAATTTGCCCCCTCGTAACCCTCCCCCCCCCCCAAAAAAAAAAAAATGTGTTTTTGGAAACATCCTAAGGAAGTCGCATAGCCTTTTTTCAATATATTTGTTCCATTTTTGGTAGAGGTCCAATCAAAAATCAGGAATATTCAATATTTCCCCCCTCCCTTCCTTTAAAAATCGAAAATTCCTAAGTGCAGATAACGTATTATTTGTACTCATGTCTAGTCTCCCCATGTGCAATTTCTTTACTGTGAAATAATTAGAAGCCAAGTTTTGCTTGCAAACGTGTTTTTGCTTTTGCTTCCCCAGGGGGGAAAGGGGAGTAATTTCGAGAAAGTTGATAGATATAATTTTAAGTTAGGTAAAGACCTAAGTTCCTGCGAAGCTCCGTTAAATTTTGTCCAGCCGTTCTCGAGTGATACCCGGACAAACGCGTTTTTGTCTTTTGCCCCCCAGGGGGGAACGTGGGGGAATTTCTGAAAAGTTGATAGATATAATTTTAAGTTGGGTAAAGACATAATTTCTGCAAAGCGCCGTTGAATTCCGTCCAGCCATTCTCAAGTGATACCCTGACAAACGTGTTTTAGTCTTTTACCCCTGCAGGGGGAACGGGTGGGATTTCGGAAAAGTTGATAGATTAAGTCGGGTAAAGACCTAAATTCCTGCAAAGCGCCGTTGAATTCCGTCCAGCCGTTCTCGAGTGATGCCCGGACAAACGTGTTTTTGTCTTTTTCTCCCCAGGGGGGAACGGGGGGAATTTCTGAAAAGTTGATGGATATAATTTTAAGTTGGGTGAAGACCTAAATTCTTGCCAAGCGCCGTTGAATTCCGTCCAGCCGTTCTCAAGTGATGCCCGGACAAAAAAAGCGACATACAGACACGATGACACACACACACACACACAGGCAAAATTTTCTGAAGTCATTTTCGGCTTTCATGGTGTGTGAAACGTAAAGATATCGCAAAATTTTCGATTCTGACAAATTTACAGACAAAAGTCTGATTTTATTAATATAGACTACCAGGCTTTGCTCGCTTCGCTGGACATTAAACTTAAATGAGTTATCAAAATTCCATATCTTTATTAATAACCTAAAGTTCTGGCTGTGATTGGTATAGGTTTTCTCGCTCGCAACGTGAGGAGTCTGGATCTCCACTGCCTTCGACACCAACTTACCCACTTCTTACTTCCCCTTCCTCAGCGGGTGAGTTCGAAGTTTTGCAAAATCCCACTAATGTACATAATGCGTACACTTAATCAATATTCACACACCAAAATTCGCCATTCTAAGATAATTCAAAGCGAATTCAAACGGAAAAACATGTTTTTACACATGTTTATAGCCCTCCGACTCCGAGGGGGGGGGGGGGGGATTTCGAATTTCGTGAAATCCAGTTACAATAAGTGCCGGATGCATACAAACAATTTACGCACCAAATTTCGTGACCACAGAAGTCTTTAATAGAAAATATTATAAATAAATAAATACAAAAAGCACAGCTTTAGTATGGGACCCCTTTGGTGACTTTAAATATTTTAAGCCATTTTTGCGATGAACTGAATTGGCTATCACAATTGTGCAATTAAAGATCTTGGCGAGAAACGTCCGAGCTACTTCGGTGGCGAATTTCAAATTTTGCGAAAGGGATCCGATACTAAAGCTGTTCCATACACAAAATAAATAAATTAAATAAAATAAAAACTCTTTTCTGATATTTACAAAATAAAAATAAAAAATCTTAATAAAATCCAAATTATAATCATTTACAAATAAGGGGAGAACATAAAAGAACCTCATAAGGTACATAATAACAACAACAATTTTTGTTTTACTGCAGGAAAGAAAAGTACTGCTTAATTAAATAAAAATATTAAACTAATGCCAAATATCTCTATGAAAATATTTATCCACATACAAATTCCTGATTAAAAAAAAAAAAAAAAAAAAAATCACCAACTTTTGTAGGTATTTTTCTCTCTAATTTTTATTATTATTCACGTGAAATTAAAAATATTTCAATTTTTTTCTGGAAAATAAAAAAATATATAAATGCGTATATATAAATATAAAGCCTTCTACCTAATCTGGGTTAAAAGCGGAAAAAGGGTAAAACAAATTAGAAATATCAGACCTATATTTATAAATTTGATACCAAATGAAAGGGGCAATTTTTCTAAATCCAGGGTTGCAAACAGTTTTTTGATGCGACAATTAGATTTAAAAGAAAAATAACTAAAGTATGAAATTTAAGTGGCAACGGAAAACGAAAAAGGGAAAAATAAATTAGAAATATCAGACCTATCGTTACAAATTCAGTACCAAATGAAAGGGGGGATTTTTCTGAATCCTGGGGCGTAAACATTTTTTCGATGTGACAATTAGACTTTTTTAAATTAATTAAAGTATGTAATTTAGATGGAAACACTTCATTTTAATCTTTTCATAATTTGTAGTGCGAATCACGCGAATAAAAAAGTCTTTAACTTAAAAATTTATTTTTATATTTTATTTTTCCATTCAAAGCGTTTTAGTGAAAAAATATTTATGGCGCATGCGCAGGCGTTTTTTACCCACAATTTAAACACTAATCATAATTTTAAAAATTTCTTTAGATATAAATTTAAGTTGGGTGAAGACCTAAGTTTCTGCCAAGCGCCGTTGAATTCCGTCCAGGCGTTCTCGAGTGATGCCCGGACAAACGTGTTTTATTCTTTTACCCCCCAGGGGGGAACGGGGGGGGATTTCTGAAAAGTTGATAGATATAATTTTAAGTTGGCTGAAGACTTAAATTCCTACCAAGCGCCGTTGAAATCCGTCCTGCCGTTCTCAAGTGATGCCCGGACAAAAAAAGCGACATACAGACACGATGACACACACACACACAGGCAAAATTTTCTGAAGTCATTTTCGATTTTCATGGGGTGTGAAACGTGAAGATATCGGAAAATTTTTTGATTCCGACAAATTTACAGACAAAAGTCTGATTTTATTAATATCTATATATATAAATGAATGTTTGTCTGTATGTCCTTTATAAAATCGTGAACGGCTTGACCGATTTCGATCATTCTTTTTTTGTTTTTTTCCTTATAGGTCAGGGATGGTTTAAGAAAAAGAAATTGAAAAAATTCGTCCCCCAAGGGGGGGGGGTGGGGGAGGGGGGCAAAACATGAATTCAAAAAATCCTTCATATCTCAAACAAAAAAACAGATATCCGTAAAATTTTTGCTTTAAAATAGAGCTAATATAAATGTCTAAAAACCAATTTCTTGAATTTTCGAAATTCGGTCCCCAAGGGGGAGGCGGGGGGGCAAAATGGGATTTCACATGCGTAAAACGCGATTTCGCATAATCCTATATATCTCAAACAAATGAAAGAGATATACGTGAAATTTTTGCTTTTAAATATAGCTAATACAAATATCTAAAAACCAATTTCTGGAATTTTAAAAATTCAGCCCCCAGGTGGGGCAGCAGGGACAAAAACAATTAGAAATACAATTAGGCCTTTCAAAATTCGTACAGATAGTTTTCAATAGCCTGCAAGTCGAATGGGGATATTTTCGAAAGTGTAAAGTTATTAGGAGGGGAGAGAAGGGGGGGGAGGGGCAAAAAAAATAGAGTTACATCGTTCAAATTTGGTATATAGAGGTTTTCGATACTTACAAATCGATTGCCGATATTTTCGAATTTGTAAAATTATTAGGAGGTGCGGGAAGGGGGTGGAGCGGGAAGGGGGGGGGGTATGGGCAAAAACAAATAGAAATGCAGTTAGGCCGTTCAAAATTGGTACAGATTGGTTTTAGAGGCCTGCAAGTCGAATGGGGATATTTTCGAAAGTGTAACGTTATTAGGAGGGACGGGAGGGGGGGCGAAGGGGGAAAATAACAGAAATAAGAGTTAGAGCATTTTGGGAATTTTTTCCCAAGGCAGTGAGAACCCGGTGCGACATTTTTCGTAATAAGATTGTTCAATAATTGTTTCGCTTTTTTTTTTTTTTTTTTTTTTTTTTTTCACGTGATAAAAATTAATGCAATTTTGAGAATTCAGTAATTATAGTGATTCATTTAAAAATAGGGATTCTATCTTTTTAATGAATTGATTACTTCTCATTACATTATTCTTATGAGCAGTGTGGAAGTACTGTGGGTGTTTGAGACTTTAAAAAGTGCGCAGTGAGAGGAGCTGAGAAAAAACCCTCTCTGAATCGCATTTTTGTATAATTTTTGAATAATAAAGCAGGTAGAAATTTCAAATTTGATATGTAGGCTACTTCTGATATATACATTCTCCTTAAGCAGCAATTTTTAAAAATTCGAATTGAAAAGCGATGAAATAGTTTAAAAAACGTTCTAAAATTACGCTTTCGTCAAAATTCTACGCATGCGGTTTAAATATTTTACTATGAATACGTCAAAATGACATAGTGTATTAATATAATTAAAATCAAAATAACTTATATAATATGTTAAAATGACGCTACCTTGAGAAAATCTCAGAAATGAACTACTATCGTGTTTGAAAATGACGTTATTTCTTAGAAGTCCTTCGATGGGATGTATATAGATAAAACTGCTAGCCTCTATAATGATCATGTAGGGCTTTTATTTACTAGCAATAGAATAAGTAGTAAGAAATAGTATTCTTAACTCAATATTATAGAATAATATCAGAAGGCTTTTGCATGTTACAGATAAATATTTTATTCGCATGCATAATATATTTTCTTAGAACAACAATTTTTCTTTTTTAATTATGTTGTCATTCCAGGGTTATGTTTTGCAAATGAATTATTAAAAAAATAACTTCTTTGTAGCAAACGATAACGGTTCACATTTTCGAGGCTTATTAATAAATACAGGAATTTAAAAAATTAAGAATTATTATTATAAAAATGATTCATTTAAACATAGTAACCAGCGAAGAGGGCAAAGCCAGCTAAAAATTTTTACAAAATGTGTAAATTCAAAACCATTCCAATATTTTTGTTCAGGTAATGCACATATGCACATTTTTCATTTATATATGAATACACGTATTGTTAATAAAGCAATCTTTTCATACATTTGGAAAACATATAAAATTCCTACATGATACATTCACAATTATGTATTTAAGTAAATATACGATTAAATTTATGTATGTGATTTATATCTGTCTATACCAAGGAACATATTAAACTGAAAGTGACTAACAATAGTATTATGCTTAAAATTCGACTGTAAAATTAGTTTTCAACATGTTCCGACGCGAAGTAAAATTTATCATGCATAAAAAATCATACAGTTATGGTACAAAACACACAAGTTGTTAAAGATTGGATTTGAAGACATTCTGGTAATGGATTTGAAGCAAACAATAAATAGTTAAAGAGCATGGGGCTACGCCCTGCTACCAATTATTTAAAAGTAAACACGCCTCACTAAAAACCACACCAAATAATTAATTTAGACGGTGCATGCAGTCGATTGCGCATAGGGCTTATTTTCTGGAGTTTATCTAAAATTTATGTGCATACATTACCATTTAATTAAAAAAAATACGGCATTCCTCTTATTCTAAAAACTTTACACTATTATTAACTATTCCACAGACTACCAGCTATCAGTTATAATTATTCTAGTGATAAACTGGAAAATAAAAGACATAAATAATTGGTCACAAGCAATTATTGAGTGTGTATCCTTCTGTAAAAATAATAATGCAGAATTTTACTAATGGTTCTATTTATGAAAATTCTATATAAAATTTTAAGGATTGGAAAAGTAACTACATGACAGCTCTTATGTATATGTTTTACTTTTGTTTTTTAAATATTGATATAATAATTTCTGAACATTTTGCAGATACACTTGGATTACGATATGTATTAGACACATGTTGATGGAAATAAAAACGCTATAGAAAATGTTGACCTACCTTCTTTTTATTTTAATTTTCTATGTTATAAAGCAGTTGCATTATTATTATTATTATTATTATTATTATTATTATTTTAAGGCACACTTTAAATAACGATTTTGTCTATTTTGCTCTGACTAATGTGGAGTTGATACTTTTATTATACGAAGTTATTTCAAGTTAAAATTTAAAAAAATACGCTAAAATTGGAAAAAAAAAAAAACAATTAAATTTGCTAAAATAATATATGTGTAAGGCATTACAATATTTATATGTCTGTTATTGCCACATATAAACGATTTTTAAAGAATACATTTTATTTCTAGTATAATTTTTTATAAACCTGCTTGAAATAATACTTTGAATAAAGTAATTTTATTTGCCTTTTTAAAAATATTTCATATTGTTCATGTTTGTGTGTGCGTATACAAAGGATTAAAGTTTATCATCTTTACATTTTTCACATCCAGTAATTTTCTTAACCAATGTATCAATAGGCAATGCATCAAAAATTAATTTCTAAATAATCCGATCAGCCAAGTGCATTTTTCATTTAAAAGCGTACCCTCTCACTCTCTTTATCCATCTCTTTTTCTCACCTCTTTTCTTGATGATTTTTCGTAAATTATACGCTGATTCTGCCCACTGGCTTCCTTTCCCATTTTCTGACCGTAAATGTAACAAAGATTTTAGAAATAACAACACAGAAGATATAATTGATGCAATATATCGCAGTGATAGTATTAATTTTGAAAACAATTTCTAAAACAATAATTACGTCCATCCACAGGGCCCGATTAACCTTACAACTGAGGGGAAGCACAAATCCATTTGGGGGCCCACACTGACTGCTTGGTCTAAAGATTCATACAAACATCTCTAAAAATTATAAATTTTTCATTAAATATCGTAGAGACCTGGAATTGAGGACAAGTAAATTCGCTTAAAATGTAGACAAGTAAATTCACTTAATTTTTATACCAAAATATAAACTGGTGCAACCTATATTCACCACAATATATGAAATTATTCCACCATAAATGAATGTGTAAAAGCTCATTAGCATATTTCTTATATAATCTAAAAATGATAGTTGTGCAGTCAGGTGTACTGTGACTTTTTATAATCAGACAATGCTTTTAGACCACAAGTTTACAATTCAGGGCCCATTTTTTGCTAATTTGGGGCCTTTTCAAAAATTTCCAGGGGAAGCACGTGCTTCTCGTGCCTATTAGGTAATCAGGGCCTGTCCATCCAAAAAATATACTGTTTTTTTAAAATTTAGGATCTTGTTTATCGTTTACTGTATCTTAATATAAATATAAATCCCTCCTTCTCCCACTCCACCAAACAAATACTAAATTAGAATAAAATACCACACTCCTGATCTAACTAAATGTTTCCTCCGCGTGCAACCAAATCCTTGCACTTAACATGAAAATATTACGGACCACTGAGCGTCAAGAAAACTTTCTGTCAATGAAAGGTCAAGAAAAATCAATAAAAGAGATTTTTCACGATATCTCTCGCTGAATGAAATTCTTTGTCTTCCTTTTATATAATTTTAAATACATAAATGAAAGAAAAAAAATATACACTTTCTATTATATCTATTTTAGAATATAAATCACTTGTTCTGAGTGTTTTATCTTATAATCGCTATGTCATTAATAAGTAATCTCTCATCTCTGCAGCAGGCGCAATCCGTGCTTGTGTGTGTGTGTCCCCAGCTTTTGAAAATTCATTGTATCATTCCGCCATCTATGGGCTAATTTTAAAACTATAGTTAATTTACAAAATATACAATTTCCAAAGACTGTATTTAATGAAATGGTGGTTGATCTTTAGAAATTAATCTGTAGTATCACGAGTAAATACATGTTTTAAGGCTTTTCTTTTGCGCCAGGTAAATTTATATTCTTAAAAAAAAAAAAAAAAAAAAAAAATCACTTTACATGATAAACCTACTTGTTAAAATGTAAGATGTAAAAGATTCTCATTTATGTAATACACAAAATATTTTTTTTAGATCAGCAGAAAATGGCATACAAATATTATATTTTAAGAAAACTTCTTTTATTTTTATTTTATTATTATTATTATTATTATTATTATTTTCAGTTTTCCAAGCAGTAATTGGACTAAATAAGTATGTTTAAATGGCGATAAATCATTACAAACGAAGTAAAAACTAATGTGGGTTTTTGACCTTTCCTCACCTGATATACACCGAGAAAAAAAAAATTACTCTTATATTTTACAATTATTTTGACAGGCCACTAAAGAGTATTAATCATGAATACATTATTATCTATCAGGGACGGCAACTTTTTTCCAAAGTGAAAACAACCGCAGAAGAACCCAGACAGCACATCGCTTCCCCAGGATATCTTCAAGATGTCTTCTGGATGAAAAGGCATCCCAGAAACGTCCTTAAGATGTACTGTGGATAAGTTAAGCCTAACTGTGCTGTTAGGGAAACCGCTCCGCCAAAAATACGTTTTGCCACAATTTTTGCAACTGACAAAAACTACTAGTATCTTTAAAAAAGTGTTTTAAACGTATTAATCAATTTGTTTTAATGTTTAAATCGTAATTTTAGCAGATTAAAATCAGCCATTTAAATTGAAGTCTGGATCAACTGATTCTTTTCTAACTCATTAAAATAATGCATTCTAAAATTTCTTTTAATGAAGTTTCTAACATCAACAATTAACGTAACATTTTTCCATTTCTAAAATTTTTAAATTTCCTTCTAAAATTACATTAAAAAATATTCTTTATTCTTTGAAAAAAAAATACATATAAATAAATAAATAAATAAATGTTTGCAAAAAAAATATGGCAAATGTATGTGGTATTAGAACATTGAAATATGATGTGAGGATGATATGATTATGATATGTTGTGTGAACATTTAAATATGGGTGATTAGAAATAAGTTACGATTTCAAAACGCTACAATTTTAAAACTACCCATAAGAGCGATTTGATTTTTTACCAGAGTCATCGTGAGGCAATGAAATTTTGTTTGGGCTAGGAAAAAAGTAGTTCCAACATGTTCCTACAGATGGCGCTGTCAGGGTAACGTCAGGAGAAACGCCTAAATGGACTCATTAAACACAGGAATGTTATTAGCAACACAATGGAAGAACAAGAAACAATAGACTTCCAGGGTTTACTACATTTTTTTTTTTGGAAAAAGACAAGAATGCGTGTTTACAACGGAAACAGTCATAGTGAAAAGAGAAAAAGAGGAGCTTCATGAAACAAATACTTTACGGATAATTAACGGCACATTTTAAAACTTTTTTTTTTGCCAAACAAAATTTTATTCCCTCGTGATTGCTCTAGTAAAATACCAAATTGCTCTGATGAGTAGTTTTAAAATTATAATGTTTTGAAATCGTAATTTTAATTATTATCGCCCTGCAATAAGGGGTACAAGAGTTTCCGTCACAAGACGGAATACTGAAACCAGTACTTTTATCAATAATTTCTATCACATTCAATCGCAATGAATTACTGCACAAATATGATAGAAATTATTATAAAAAATATTGGTATAAGAATTCCGTCTTGAGACGTAAACTGTTGCACCCTTGGTTGTAATGTATGTTTAATTATCAATTGTGTAAAATACATGTTTCCTTATCCATTATATATGTTACATGAATTAGTCATATCATTTAATCGCATACTTATTACATCCAAAAAACAGAAGAGAATTATCGAATTATAAACAAAAGGTGAAAGCTCAACAGTGCTTGCAAGAAATAGATCCCGACTACGTACCTATTACAATAAAATTTCAGATAAAAGAATCTCTTTTACTAGAAATATATTCTATTGATAATATTATTGAATCAGTCACAGCTCACAGATTGTGGGAATTTCATCTATTTGTGACATATCAAAGAATTTTAGGTAGATTCCTTATAGGAAATCTATCTATTGTAATGGTCCTCATGACACGACTTCTGGAAAATTTCTTCATATCTTCACCGATCATGACCCCTTGAACCCAAAACTACCCTCCGTTCAAAAGTTTATATATATATATATGTGTGTGTGTGTGTGTGTGTGTATAACGCTTTTTCCTATGTTAAGTTGGGAACACGATTACTGGAGTAATTTTTATTTAAATTTAACCAGCTCGAGATATGTTGCCAGGACAGTAAAAATCTCGGTCCAGTTCATAGATGGGGTATCCAGCTCAAAAGGGGTGGAAATGGTTGGGAGTGAAAATTTTCATTTGCCAATAATTTCTTTAATATTGAAAATAGGAAAAAACTTCAAATCAGGCGAATTACCACCTTACCCTAAAGAACAATTTTGGTATTTAACCTTTTTCGATAGCTTCAATTGCTCAAAAGTTACAAGTTAAAAAGTGATTTTTTGTCAGTTGTGATGAAGCTCTCTTATAATGTGTAAAGCTTTTTCTATAGCTGGAATTGCTTAAATTTATAATCTGATGCTTAAGTTGATGCAAACGTTAATAGAAAAGATCACTGAAAATATAAAAACTGTGATAACCGCTTGTATTAATCATTTAAAAAAATAAAATTTAAATAATGCGTTAGTCTTGATAAAAATATCGTTTGTGGTGAATAGTTAAGAACGCCGGTTTAGTCAGGAATTTAAAATTTACGATAGAAATTGAGAGTAATACGTCAGAGCTTCCTTTGAATCTTTGTGTTGTGGAAAAAAGTTATTGGTCTGTGAAGAGATATGAGGTTTTCGCGTGGGAAGAAAATATAACGACGCCAAAGCTGCCATTCTCCATCGCCAAGCTCGCCAAATTTTGTCGTCAAATGACAAATATCGTCGCGAATTCAGAAATTTCGTCGTCAACTATCAAATTTTGCCGCCAAATCCCAAATTTCATGACTAAGTCGCAAGTTTTGTCACCAAAATTATATAATTTACTAAATTTGTAATAACTAACGTGCATTAACAAGTGCATTTTCACGTTTATATTATTTTTTCTGTAAAAGACAGATATTGAACCAACAGTTATATGGATTTTAAATAAAATGTATAATTTTAATTCATTTTGGGTGGGGAGGGAGCTGTAGCCTAATAGCCGCCCCCCGGATTCACCATTGCTATGAATGTAGTATATCTTTATGGCTTCTATTTGTTGAATAATTATAAGCTTGAATTTAAAAAAAATTAAACATTTACTGACCAATAAATCTAGCCTAAAATTTTAAGTAGAATGAATAAAACCCTTTTGTAGTTGAAAATTAAATTTCTTGAAAATAGAATAGCGACGTAAATAATGCAGTGTGTGGGAACAAAGCCATTGGATAAGTATGTGTTAACGCATACGTAATATTCCTTTACTTTTGTAACATTAAAGTAAAGGAGCCTACCTTTGCCTCCAAGCTTGCCGAAAAGGGATTTTTTGTAAACTAATTACTGATTTGCAAAATTTGTTGTTCGAGTTCTGCTGCTATTGAAAGAATATTTTTAAATTTTCCTTTTATTCATTCTGATATCCCAAAACAAACTTTCCTTGATAATTTTTACGAAACTTTTATTTTGCCATGCAATGTCAAAAAAAAAAAAAAAAAAAAGGGGGGGGGGGTAATAAATTAATTTTTTTCTCTTTTTAACTTTGAAATATATCGTTTTCTTAGAATTTTTGTACTTTAATAAAATAAAAACGTCATTTTATAGTTTAATTTTTATGGTATTGTCATATATCATTTATTGGTTGGTTATAATTATATTTTTTAAGTTAAAAATTGAAAAGGATAATTCCATTCTAATTTAATTTTTCCATTTTTGCCACTTCCTCCCCCCCCCCATCAGTTTTTGACTGTTTTTTTTTTTCGATGCACTTGCCAACCGTGTTATCGTAGTATCGAGAATTAATGTTTACTGTAGATTCTCATAGGCAATGTTTTTATTTCAATTGATCGATGTTTCAATTATCATTATGTTATAACCCTTCTTTATAAAAACAAAAGAAAATATTGGAAGCTTTAATGGATTTAAATAAAGAAATGTTATTTGTTAGATTATCATTTCAAAATATAAATACTGTGCACTAACGAGTATAAAAATATATAAAAAATATAATACAATTTATGTACATTATTTCATAAATATGAACAAACAAATTATTTTCTCTGGGTTGTTATATTTTAATATTTTTCATCAAAATTAAAAAAAATAAATAACTAAATGTTCAAATCTTCTGTCTGTTCGAACTGTTATCTCTTTTAGAATTGATTGAATGTCATGATAGGGATATATAATATCCAGCTTCACTTCTAATGTTTTCTACTGAAAAGAGCATAAAATAGCTTCATACGTTTGAGCACAGGGACTTCAAAATGCTTTATAATGCATTATTTATAGAAGAAGTACTTTTTTGAAGCACATTTTAATATCGCTGTACTAATGAAAACCACATTCATTAAACACATGGACAAAATTATTTTTTTCCTGCAGAATACGGTATGATTGGTTTACAAGGCCACAAAAATATCTCTATATATTAAAAAAAGTAACTGTCGCTGGCGTCAAATGTTTTTGTCTGCGACAGCATCTCCTCGCGGAGGGCAAAGTGTTCTGCATCATGAGAGGTATCAATGTGTTCCGAATGCTTCAAGGAAGGCATTTCAGGTAGTTATAAATTTCTATCTTTTTAATTAACGAAATTATTAACTAAAATCGTCGGGTTTATAAAGGTACTCTATTTGCCCCCGTAGAAAAAGTTTCTCTTATGACGTTATTTTTCTATCATGACATCATCTTCTTCGGGAAAATTAAAATGTTATCCATGGTTTCAAAAGTTGGTTGGTATATTAAGAGAGCAAAGAATAATATGAATCAATATTTCGTATAATATATATTGCGAAAATATACATCCGGCATTTATATTTACGTATTTCGTTTTTGATCGCCAAATACAAAAATCACCAAGGTTGACAGACATCGGATGACAGCCAAGGATGACAGATATCTCCCAAATGGGTACTATATATATATATATATATTACATATATATATATATATATATATATATATTATTTTTTTTTTTTTTTTACTTTAACAAGCAGTTATACCAAAAAGATTCATCGCCAAACAGTGACAAACAATTAAAAGGGTCATATAATAAAACTGTAACGCTAAATGGTCTAGATTTTACGAATTTCTATTCTGTAAAAAATACTGATTTTTAGCGTATTTCATAAAATATAAATAAATAAAAAATAAAAATGTGGTATTAAATATTATGTATTTGAATTTAACATTGAACAGGGGGATTTCTATAACATTTTTCTGCTTTTTTCTTGCGTTATGCACTATAAATATTCCTATTCATTGAAAGGCAAAGCAGCGAATAAGCGTACAGAGCCCGGATTAATAAGTGAAGCGAATCTGGGGGAGGCGAAGCCTCATTCGGGGGTTGGTGAGCAGAGCGAGCAGGGGGTCCCCTAGTTTAAATACAATATTGGTTGGTTGTATTTAACGTCGCATTAGTACTGCGCTATAGATGATTGACGACAGTCCAGGGATGGATGACTTTAAGGATGGTCCGGCAACCTTAACGATGCCATCATAATTTTGATAAATACGAAGGGGATGGTTTCTCCGCTTCGGTGACCCCAGATGTATAATTTAGATAGGAACAGGGAGGAAATTGCGGCCACGAGAGATTTTACGTGGCCAGCCACCATTAGTGGGCACGACGGTCTCTGGCCGGCTCGAGTATCGAGCTCGCAATCCTCCAATCGCGAGCTCGGCGCTCTACCGACCGGGCTACAGTGGCCCCAATATACTATGGAAAATAAATAAATAAAATTATCGAAGTGCATTCTGTTTTATGCATTTAAATGTAAATCTATGTGGGAAATTTACCCTCCATAATTGAAAACAAAATAAATTTTACAATATCATTACACATGAAAAGTACAGTGAACACAAAACGATGTAAAGGGCAAGTATAGAAAAAGATTTATAATCTATGCAAAGGGCATAGATGTTTATTTATTTACGTTTTCATTTTATATTGCATTTGATGTAAAGTTTTTTATTGTTCTGTTAAAATTTATGGCAATATTTTGTGAACGTATCAAGCACAGTTCAGAAAGAGTTTCAGAAGCATAAATAAATAAAATAAAATAAAATTTCTCTTATAAGTTAAAATGACTACAAATTAAAAAAACACGGATTATATGCGAATTGATTCTCGTCATACTATAGGTATTTGGAACTTAGGTAATTGTGAAATTTTTCGACCTCGGTTTTTTGACTTTTTTACCCGTTCTGAGGTGTGAGGAATCCGAAAATATCAAAATGGGTATGGAGTCCGTCTGTAGGGTGCCTGTTAGTGTGTTAGTCAATTAGCATGTTAGTCTGTGTACACGATATCCCACGAAAAAATGATCACAGAGAGGTCGGAACAGTTTTAAAATATTATTTATGACACTGGCAAGAATCCTATTTATTTGCAACGTTCTAATAAAAACGCTTCAGAAGTTATTTCAAATTTACGATTTTCTTAACATGGGGAATATGGCAAATTTTCTTTTAAAAGTGCATGAAAAGAAATATTTTTATCGTATAGATGCTTCGTATCAGCATGCATCGTAACAGCTTTTAAATATCAGTTTTGATGCCGGAATGAACATCATTAACTATAAACATGCTACTTTAAAAATTTCGAAAATTATTCGAAATTTACTAATTTCTTAACGTGTCAGAATACGGCAAAATTTCGCATAAACGTCGTTTTTGAGGGATATTTTCATCGTAAGGATGTCAGACTACTTTTAAAATATTATATAAGATTCCGTCATAAACATCCTTGACTATGAATTTTCCAATTTAAAAATTTTAAAAATTTCATAAGTCATTGGAAATTTACGATTTACTTAATAAGGCAAAATATAGCAAAATCTCGCATAAACGTCCATTTTGAGGGATATTTTCCTAGTAAAGAAGTCAGAATACTTTTAAAATACCATTTGGAATACTGGCCTGAACATCCCTGACTATGAATTTTTTAACTTAAAAATTTCGTGAGTTATTTGGAATTTACGATTTACTTCACATGGCAGAATAGGACAAAATTGAGCATAAATGTCCATTTTGAGGATCGTAAATATATCAGACAACTTCAAAATAACATTTATGAAACTTGTTTGAACATCATTGACTATAAATATTCTAATAGGAAAATTTCGCAAGTTATTCGAAATTTAAAATTTTATCAACATAGCAAAATTGGGCGATATTCCATATAAACATGCATTCTGGGAATTGTTGCATTGGGAATAGAAGCATGAAAACTAAACTACGAAATTGACCCCAATAAAATAAATTAATAGATTAGAATTAGATAAATATATCGAACTGAATGGTGCCTATTAGGCAGGGATTTCATTCTATCACTGTGTCAAGCGTTTTATTAAGTTAATTCCTCTTAACGTGAATACAATATGTCCTGCACTCGAAATTTTTGAGAACATATATATGATGGGGAACTGAGTAGAGTCCCCCTATGCCAAAAAATAAAATAAGTTTAATTTTAAATGCTTTTTATTTTTTCTTATATAATGGTTAATTTTAGTAAACCAAAAGATTCCGTTATTTCTTAACAAATTAAATAGCTACACATTTATTTAATTTTTTCATTATGTGCTTTTTACGAAAGTTCTTTTTTTTTACAATAATTAAATACTGGTTGGAGTTTCATACAATGTTATAAAATACTAAATAAGACAGGTTCTTATTCTTAGAAAGTGATAAAATTGGGTGGGGTGTTTAAAAAGGCAATCTGGCTCGCATTCAGGAAATATATATAAAAGTAATCACCACACCCATTACAAACGGGCTAAACCAACCACATTGTATGAAAACTTAAATTGGTATTCATTCACCATCATTCCTTAACCACCAAACACACACTTTGCCCTTTTAAAACATGTACTGTACCAAAAAATATTATTTGATTCGAAGGATATATTCATAAATTACAAATTAATATAAATTTAATATTTCTTTAAATTACACTTTCTTGCAGTTTCTATAAATGTATGCTTTCAAATTTCAATCCATCATTTCAAATACTATCTTTATATGCAATGAATCATACGTATGAATTATCACGAATATATGAAATGAACTTGTAAAAAAGAAAAAAAAAAAACTTAAATAAAATGAACTGCGATATATTTATCTTGTAGTTAGAAACAGTGCATGAAAAATCATATGTAGTTAAAAAAAAAAAAAAAAAAAAAAAAAAAGAAAAGAAAAGAAAAGAAATTCTATTTAGCGATATTTTTGAATTATCTATAATAATTGCTTTTCATTTTATGTAATATTTTAAATTTAATTTGACAAGTTAAAACAATCAAAGAAGTAAAAAATAAAAGTACTAAAGTGCAAAATTTTCAAAAAATAGAGAAATGTTTCTTTAAAAATCATTTGTTATTTTGATTAAGTGTGTTAAAGACCATGCATTAACAAGTTAGGGTCCTGATTCTGTACAATGCTCTTCGTAGGCTCTTTGTATAGGTTTCTAGTTCCTATTTACGAAATTCCACCTGTATTAACTTTGTAAACAGTATTTCTGGACCAGTGGTGGGGCTTATATTATTTTGAAGTAATTAAACATATGTCATGGGATTTTATTAAAATAAAAAATTCTTTTTTTATGTTATTGTGCCTTTAAAATTAATCTTGATTATAGCCTGTTACTTAACATCGCAATTTTTTGTTAAAATAATAACTGGAACTAAATTTTCTTTAACAAATTCGTAAAAGATACACACATAATTACAACTGCAACCACAGAAAATTAATAGAAAGCGGACACATAAAAATTTAGAGTCGGAAATATTTTCGTGAGCGTTAAGATAAATATTTAATGATTAATATATATATTTTTTAATTTTACTGAACAAAAGTTTTTTTATTTACAAGACCCCTTTTTCATTGCAATATAATGTAACAATTAAATTATAAAAATAAACACAAGGCAGAAAAAATATCAGACGGAAAATAAGTCACAAAATAATTTTATCTGTATGTATGTAGAAAGTATTTTAGCAGATCTCGACCCTTATTATTATGAACGTAATTTTAACATAATAATATACAATTTTATCAATCTATTGATAATATAATAGTAATATTTGCAGATAATAAAAATCGATCTTAAATTATACTATCCTTCTAATTTAACATTAACTAAAAATTGTCTAAATAATAATGCTACAAATTTTCTTGATTTAAAGATTAAATTAAAAAATAAGGCAATATTTACTGATTCATATGAGAAACTTAAAGATTTTAGATTTGAAGCTAACATATGTACACATTTTAAATATTGTCCTCATTCATTTATTTTCAGAAATATAGCTATTAAACACCTATTTAGAACTTAAAAAAGTATGTATTTAACAATATTTTAAAATAAAATTATGAACAGAATTGTTTATAATAGAACGCATTCTGACTTCTTAACCTTTATTTATCTTTGCCTGTGTTATCACGCAATGGACAGACAGAAATATAGACAGATAGACTGATTGAATTCATAACCACTCTTAAACATGGTCGGAAAATGTAAAAAAAATGCTTAGCACAAACGGAAACATAATTACAACAATTTTCCAATTGTAGACCTTAATGCGTTTGAATATTTTAGTGAGGCCCTGTATATATGAACGCTAAGTATATCATATTCTATACAAAACATTATTTTATCATATTAAAAGCAAATGCCAGTTTCATTAGGATTTTGCAGTAGAAAGTTATTTAAATGTGATTTATAAAACATCTCTCCTAAAACGTAATGAACTGGCAATTTTTGGATTGTACCTATACACAAACCAATTGTACAGAACCCAGAATACCATTTTAAATAAGTAACATTCCATAGTGAACTTAAATAATAAATATCATTTTTAAGAAATTCTGAAAATACTTACGGGTGCTAAAGCGGGTAGACGGACAGATAGACAGACGGACACTCAGACAGACAGGTAAGCTAATTCAAATAATATTCACTCTTAAAAAAATTGTTAGGAAGTGCCAAAAACACTCAATGAAAACGAAAATGTATTTCCAGCTAATTTTCGAGTGCTAAATATAACTGCCTATTTTTGTATTCTAAATCTTAACGCTAATCATACTACATTCTTTATACATCATTTTTTAATGCATATGAAAAAGATACTTCAATTTCATTTTGTGCAAAGTAAAATTCTTAAAATATAGTTTATAGAAATATCTCTCACTGAACACAATGCTTTGGAATACTTTCGAGTGTCCCTGTACACAAACCAGTCATGGTATTTACTCCATTTTCAATAGGGAACATTCGATAGTGAATTTGAATAACATATTTAAATTTCATTAAGTTTTGTTCAAAATAAAGGAATTAGAATAAGATTTATAGAAATACCTCTCATGCAATGCAATGCTTTAGAATAATTTCGGGTGTCCGTGTACACAAACAAATAGCAATATTTACTCCATTTTCAATAAGGAATATATGATAGTAAACCTGAATAACATATATACCTTTCAAGAAATTCTATTGATATTTACGGGAGTTAGATTGTGGAGAGACAGACAGGCGGACAGAAAGGCAGACAAACTGAAGTCACAAAGATATTTCAAATTTGACAGAAAATGTTAAAAATTGCTTGTCTAGAAAAAAAAATATATTTCAAATTTTAAATATATCATAAAAGTCAATATTTTCTGACGTTTAGAACTAAAATTATTATGTGAGTTTGAAATTTTTAATGTAATTTTATACTTAATTTAATCTGATTTAAAATTCTTAATAGTAGTGCTCAATTATGTATATAAGTATATATTGTATAAGCCAAGTTAGTATTTTTCACGTTATAAAAAGTACAGCATGAAAAATATTCTAAATGAGTAAATTCCTTACTTACATTATTACTTTCTTCTATATTCAATAGAAGAAAGTATTGGATTCGTAAAAATTTTCGACATCGGGTTTTTGATTGATTTACACGTTTCGAGAGCTGTAGAAAATGATTTGACCCTTTTTAGAAAATGTCTGTCTGTCTGTCTGTGTGTGACAAAATTTTGTGGCAACTGTGTCTCAGGTACTACTGTACAGAATTTCATACAAATTGGTATGTAGTTACACATTGACATAAATTAGTGCCTATCAACTTTTGGTAAAAATTGTCCAACAGCTTGCGTTGCCATCCCGCTTTTTCTAAATTTTTAACATGGTGGTATAGGACAAAATATTGTTTAAATGTGCATAAAGAGAATTATTTTTTAATAATCATTATGAAATTTAAAAGAATTATTTATAATAGAGATAGTTAACTGGGGAAAAAAATTGTGTATGTAGGAGCCTCGCCTCCCCCATGGGGGGGAGGGGGGTGGGAGTAAATTTTCATGATGGGTATCTTTCAAAAGAGCTTGCCAATACCTTTAAAACGAATGGTTGAACCATCGATCTGCGAAAATTTAAAATAAAGTAGGAGCCTCGCCTCCCCCATGGGGGGGAGGGGGATGGGAGTAAATTTTCATGATGGGTATCTTTCAAAAGAGCTTGCCAATACCTTTAAAACGAATGGTTGAACCATCGATCTGCGAAAATTTAAAATAAAGTTATCGATTTTTCTTTCCTTTTTAACCAAGATTTTTTTTTAAAATTAAATGTAATATTGAGAATAAAACTGGCTTTTTTTTTATTTAGTGTTATACTACTTCTCTAATATGGAAATCGTCTGCATTATCATACAAGATATTTTTAATAATTTTAATAAATTATGTATGTGCTTTTGCATAGGAAAATATAGAAGAAAGTCATGTGGTGGCCACAACATACTAGTTTTTTAGATGTAGTGATTTAGATGACTTTCAGTGATAGTGATTGTTTAATTTTTATTTATTTATTTATTTATTTTTGTTGATGTTGTATTCTTCAAAAGTCTGAGTTACTAATGGCTACATTCACCAATAACTTCAACTTCCGGTTAAACACGAAAATTTAAAAAGCGTATAAAGTAAAAGTGTGTCATTTTCAAGCAAAATTTAAGACGTAGTTTCTGCCGTCTAGCGGCATTGTTGTTTTCAGATTTTTTAGCACTTCATCGAGATTTATTTTATCTTATTTATTTATTTATTTCCGACTTTGAATTCCTTGAAATTTTTTTTCCGATTTTTTTCAGTTAATATTTTTTCGTATTTTATTAACTTCTATTTAATCTAAGCGCTTTTTTTCCATTTAGTTCGTCCACGTTCCTTAAAAAAGTTACTTTGCCACTTATTTTTTATTTATTTAAACTATACTTCATGTTGCTTCAAGGAAAGACAAGTATACACTTTTCAGATGATAAAATATAACTTTATATATTATTGTAATTTTAATGAAATGTATCAGCATCGTCAGTCTATGTCTCGTCATCTATTATTAAAAACAATGTACCAAATGGTACATCTAAAATCTTTATCGTAAAAAGCTGTTTTTATTAGATGTTTGTTCATAATAACCGGTAAGTGCTGTTGTGATACAGAATGATATAGAAGAAGGTTTTCTGATGACCACATTAGTAGTCTAAAATACTAGTTGTATAAACCATTTCGTTTTTCACAGTAATACCAGCCTTTAAATAATTTTACTTTTCTAATATAACGATTAAGTAATTTAATTTTGTTGCATAGAAGCATAAGTTTACAATACGAAACATACTTTAAACAACATTTTAGTAAAAATTTTGTATCCATTTTTTGTGGTTATTCTAGTCTATCAATAACGAAATTGATGATCCTGGTTAAATATTTAAATCTGTTGATATATATATTATAAAAGAAAAGCAATATATAGGATATATAAGTGAATTTTCCTTAAAAAATATTTCTACTAATTTAAATGTGATAACGTCAGTTCCGACAGTGAAGATAATCATCGCAAAGAGAACACCGGAAACAGATATTAAAATAGCTATAATAAAAATATGAGAAACTTCTATCAAAAGAATTTTTAAGAAATACAGTTATCTTGTAGAATAAGTGTATACTTGTGTATTTATGCTTACGTATAAATAAACATAAATTTAATAACAGTAAATAAATTTTCAACATTTTTTACATTATAGAAATCAAGGTCAATTTTCACCTGTTGCTAAATTAATAATAATAACAATAATAATAAATGAATAAATAAAATTATATTTCTATGACATCTAAATGTAACGTTGCCGCTCAAAAATAATGATTTTTACGAAAAGAATTATCTAGGCCAGATTCTGAATATTTTCTATGTCAAAAATGCAATGGTGTCAAAGACCCAAACAGCTTTGTTGCCATGGGAACCAGCAGATTTTTCTTTTCACAATCGAATTTTATCTACCAAATTTTGAAAGAGAACTATGTTTTAAAAGGCAGATTTAAAAACTTAAAACAATTTTTTGCTTATTTTAAAATATTAATAATTATACATGGGAAGTATTGCTGATATAACTATCTAAAAATTATTTTCTGAAACTTAAAGTTACAAAAATGCTTTACATACATTAAACGTTTGCTTAATTTGATTAAACAAAATTTTTTCTGAAAAATATTTAATAAATAAATAAATAAATAAATAAATAAAAATCTCAATTTTGCAGAAACCCACTTTCACTGAAAAATATGTTTCATACGGACTTTATAAATACATATATGAACAAAAATGTAAATAATTGTTCGTAAATGCAATGTACATTAGCGTAAAGAAATCAAATATAAAATTTAAATCAGAAAGAGGACAAAAGACAGAAAAATTATGGATTACAACAATAAAATAATGCTGAAAATAACAGCCTGTGTTTGTGGTTATATTAAAACAAACACATTCGCTTAAAAAAAGAAAAAAAAAAAAAAGTCAATGTATTAAAACTTACAATATCGTAAAGTTATTGTGAGAGTTCTATAATTTTTATATGAATGTAATTCAGAAATTCTGTTGATTACCAATTATTCATGTCCTTTTCACAATGATGAAAATGTTAAAAGTACAAATATATAATACGTTTTTTACAATAACTTATTTTAGGAATGATAAAAAAAAATATATATATATAATTTCTATTACATCATATGAAAAGCATTACAAAAAAAAATGTAATTGAGGTATATTTATGAAAGAATAAAACTTTTACGGAAATGGGATATAAAGAATGAAAAGACCTTTCTAAACAAACAGAACCCGAAAAATTCTTTTGTAGGGTCGAAACATATAAGTATGAAGTATGTTTGAAATTTTATACATGTCCTAAAAGTATAAAATTCATAAAATGCATTGTTTTGACTTGCACTTTTGTTCGTACAATTATAAATATATAAAATAATGTTAAGGTTACATAAATGTTAAATTTTATTTCATATGTAAAAATAGTGAACAATTAACGCATGAAAATGTTCGACCCACTGAAGCAGATTGAAAACAAACCAGTTAATTCGAAAAACATCAACCGGCGCAAAAGATTACCTTAGATATATTTGAGAAAATAAACCAAAAATGAATGATGAAAAGATTCAACAATAATACTCTGAAAATAGAAAGTAAATAAATAATGTGTTTCAGAACGATATCTTTTAAAAGAGAAATTAATGTTTTCTATATTATTTTTATATAAAAATTTTGTAGCAATTCGAATGCTTTTAAGCAAACAAAAAAATTAAAAATATTAATGAATATCCATATACAACACGGTGAGAGAATTTAATAGGAAAAAATATATATGTGTATGATTGAATTACAAACAATAAACATTATAATGTAATAAAACTCATTTCAATTTTATGTTCAAATTAACCGATGATTGGCTGATGCACAGGCAATTAACCAGAGAAACCATAGAACACGTCTTTTTGGGATCCTCATAAAATTAACAATAAGTTCATTAAGTAAATAAGATAGTTCTTTTTTTTTTAATCAGTATTGAAAGATTTCTTTAAAAGTTATACATAAATAAAATATACAATGTATATGTTCATGTTTCGATCATTGTAATTAATTAGACATCATTGCAAGTAGTAGCCATTCATTACAAATAATGATCACATCTGCTAGTGTAATTAATTCATTCATTGCATTGTGCAATCGACACTATGAAAAATTTAAATAGGAAAACTCTTTGAAGTGATTTATCTTAAATCTTATGTATAATATAACGAAAAATAAACGAAGATGTTAAAAGACAATTTTATGTAATGGATAACATTATTTTAATTAATTGATGGCGGGAGTATATTGGTGATTTATCATCCTTTTTTTTTTTTTTTTTTTTTTGAAATAGAAATATTTATTTTTAATTTTTATTGAGAAAAGAAACAATTAAAAAAATATACTAAAGCGATTAAGAGTGTTGATATTTTAAAAGGAAATCTAATGTAAGTTACAGACACTCAAGTTAAACTATCCAGTACAGTAGAGAGAATTTGATTTAAATTCGTTCTCTTTAAAGTTTAACCACACTGTCTAAAAAAACATTATGCATAATAGTTCGTACGAGCTCACCTAAATAAAAGTAATTATCTTTTTCTCGGATCACATATTTTCTACAATTCCTTAAAATCGGCGACAGGTGAAAGTTGTTTTAATATTTTTAAGTCTTTTGCATATCATTTTTGCTAGAATTACGGATGTTATGAACATTTCAGTAAACAAATCAGTGAAATTATTGCTAATAATTCATTAATTACAAGCAATCAGTATCAATCGTTGATAGTTAAAGTAAAAAAAGCTAGTAACAAGATTACTCAGAAGCCTCTTTTGAAGTCACGGGCGTCTTTAAAATTATGCTGAAAAAGAACGGAACTATCCACACAATAGTGACACCGGGACGGAGAACTAAACGAGATATGCTTTAAACTTTGCTAGAACACAACCAAAACGACAAAATGATCCTTCATCTAATTTATCAGAAACAGGAGATTATTCAAACTTCTGTAATTAATCAAGTACTTACAAAGTAATGTTTTGTTGTAAAATTTATCTTGGAAAGACATGTATCTCATCAAGAATTGCTCACTGAATTTATGCAAAATAAATAAATAAATAAAAATAATAATTATAAAAAAATCTACAAGTAATGTTAAATAAAAACAACAACAAAAAAATATTAAAGTTAATAAAAATAAAGTTTAACAAAGTGAAAAACACAGTCATCCTAATAACAACAACTTAATTGAAAACGCGGATCAAGTTAAATAAAATATTTAAAAAATATAATAATAATTAAAGACTTTTTATATTAGCTTGATTCGCCCTGAAAAGTATGAAAAGTTTAAATTGAAGTGTTTCCATCTAAATTTCATATTTTAATTAATTTTAAAAAAAAATCAAATTGTCATTTCGAAAAACTGTTTGCACCCGTGGATTAAAAAAAAGCGCCCCTTTCATTTGATACCGTACCTGTAACGATAGGTCTGATATTTCTAATTTATTTTCCCCTTTTCCCGTTTTTAACCCGGATTCGGCAGAAGGTTTATGACAGAGAATGTAAGCTAAAAAAAAAAGTCTTTAATAACTAAAAAGAGACTGAAACAAGTACCTACTCTTAATATTGAAACCCAAAGTAATACAAATTCAGATATATTGGCTTTATCGAATAGATTCGAAAAGGCGGAAGAAATAATCATTTTATCAAAACAGAGAAAATAGAAATGGACATAAAGATATCAGCTGAGCAATCTCTTTATACACAAGCGAAAGAAAAAAATATTGATTTTATCATCAGCTAATCTGTCAATGTATTTGATAACGTAACGCTTAAAATAATAGTCGTACATTAGGTTAGGGATGACAATAAAAACTTTATAGCTGTTATTGTACCCCTCTTAAAAGATTGAATATATGGGCAAAGTACTAAACACGGAGCCCTAAAAACAGATCTTGGCAATATATACACTGCATAAAAAAGTAGACGGACACTTCTTTACAATTTTTTAAAACCCCGTCTTTGTTTAATAGGAAATGCAAGGATCAAAAACTGCAATTATCTAAGTGAGTGTTTCTTGCGGAACACCAGTTTTGTATGTACATGCACATTTGGCATTTTGCCAATTGCTAACGTGCTTGACAATATGGTTTTACGTAGTTAAATTTTTTGGAGATGAATGCTCCATACCACGAGGAATTCCTCTAACTGATTACCAGAAAGGACCGATTATAGCGCTGAAAAATGTTAATAAAGGAGTCAGAGAAATTAGTAGGCTACTTCTAATAAGCAAAAGTAGCATCAGCGATTTTCTACGTACTCCTGAAGCCCATGGCGTAAAGAAAAAGAGTTGTCGGCAAAAGAAACTTCCGCTTAGAGACCAAAGAAAATTTTTTACTGAGCTGAAAAAAACTGGATCATCGATTCCCAGAGTTCTAATAAGCACAGGAATTACTAACGTAACTTCTCAGACAATTTATAACTACATTAAGCATTCAGAGCTCTTTCAATATGAGAAGAGAAAACATCATCCATGCTGGAAGGATCTCCACGTGACAGAACGCCTACAGTGGGCTCAAAACCATATGTCTTGGACTACAGAATGGATATCTGTAGTTTTTCTGATGAGAAAAAATTTAATTTAGACGGCCCAGATAGATATCAATATTATTGGCACAGTTTGGAGAAAGAAGACGAAGTGTACTCTACTCGGCAAGTTGGTGGTGGTGGCGTGATGGTGTGGCTAGCTGTTGGCTATGGTGGAAGAACAAATTTAGTGTTCCTAAGTAAGCAGCAGACTCACAAAGTTTATATTGAAACACTAAGCAGTGAGCTTTTGCCATTTGCGTGTGATCTTTGAGGAGAAAACTGGATTTTCAAACAAGATGGAGCGCCAAGACACACCGCTAACAACGTTAAAAAATGGTTTCATCCCATACAGCACAGAATGTTTCAGTTATGTTGCAAAAAGCTTACAATCTTTCAAAAACGTAACACGTTTTAGTATGCTCTCTGATACCTTTCTGAAACATTTGCCCTTTTTGATTGTCTATCTGTTAAGTGATTGTAACGTTTCTGTTACGTATCTGATTTTTTGTTACGATCGCGGACATTTCTACGTTTTTGAAACTAATCGGAAAGCAATCTGAACGTTTTTAAACGTTTCAGAAATGTTTATAATGTTTTAATGTTTCAATGTTATACGATTGTTACGTTTCTGGAACATTTTGTGTTGTTAGGGATGAGAACAACTTTAATGTTTTACCCTGGCCAGTCAAGAGTCCGGATATGAATCCTGTAGAAAACATTTGAGCTATACTTTTTCATAAAATTTATCAGGGTGGACGCCAGTATGAATCAATTCACCAGCTCAAAGATGCTCTTACAAACATTTGGGAAATTTTCTGTCAAAAAAAGATTCAGAATCTCATTGATTCGATGCCTAACAGAGTATACAAACTTATTAAAGCAAATGGGAGACGAACCCCTTACTAAAAACGTTTTATTTTAGAGATACAAGATGTGTCCGTCTACTTTTTTTAAGAAAAATTACAGTGCAAATATGCACCATTTTTGTTTCCTGAATTTTTACACTACATAATTCAAAAGGATTGAATCTATATCCAAAAAATAATAATATATGATGTCTCAAGTATATAATTATATTAGAGAAATGAACGTCATATCTCTAATTAAAGAAATAAACGGCTTTGAAGTATTACAAGTAAGTGTCCTTCTACTTTTTTTATGCAGTGTATATCAACACATTAACTGCACAAAATCATTGGTGTTGGACAACAATCCTAAGCAGCACCGGAACTTTCTTTGAACGACTAACAACGGTTACAGTGTCAAATGAACGTTTAGTTGGACGCTCAAAGGCAGTCTTATTTAAAACGTTTTTCAAAACGTGTACTTTGTGACATACATAAAACGTACAATTCCAATTCTGTGTAATACTTTTAACTGTGTCATTTTTTAAAACATGTGATGTCTTGGTCCAATCATTACGAATATGACGAAATGTCCATTTTCAGTTTTGATTTGCTGATACATCTATAAATAATACTCATAGGGAAGTAATAAAAATGAGTTTTTTTTTTTTTTTTTTTTTTTTTTTTTTTTTTACATAAAAATTTTAAATTGTAATTATTTTCTACTTATTTATTTATTTATTTTTATTCTATTTATTTATTTATTTTTATTCTATTTATTTATTTATTTTATTTATTTATTTATTTACTTTTTAGTATTGTTGAATTTGGTAAATCATTACTCCAATTTTTTTTTCGATTTTATTAAATTCAAAAAGAAAGCTAAATTAATTTAATATATATTAAAAAAATTTTTTTACTGGAATTTATTGTAAATTTTTAGCATTCAAACCTAAAAATATTTAAAAAGAATCATTTATCAATAAACCTATTCAATAATAGATAATTATGTATAGAATATAATATTAAAATTTAATAAAGTAAAATGGATGGAAAAAACTAAAATTTAGTTGTAAGGAAACATTTTAATCATTTTCTAAACATAAAATTTTTACTTTTTAAATGTAAATAATTTTCGAGAAATGTACTTTATATTATTATATTTTGATGCAGATGTATGCTAAATTTTATACTTCTTAGAGAGTAATTTAGAAAAAATATTTTTAACGTACACCAAATTATACTATTTTAGAACGTGCAAAGTACGTTTATAAGGGTATTATGGGAACATGCATATAAAAGATCTCAGAATGTTTCTATAAAACTGACAGGTAAATTTACACATGTATTCAACGTTTTTGGACCGTACTATTGAATGTCTTCATGATGGACATGCAGATGTTTGCACCACGTTAAATTGGGACCTTCTGAGAACATACTTGTAGACATATTTTTGAAAGTTCCGGTGCTCTTGAAAATGTTCCGGAGAAACATGTTACTGTTTCAGGAAAAATGCACGAAAATAATCTCAACTAGGTAGTCTTTTCTTGAAGCACTGCTACTGCAGTGGCAAATTACACTTTCAACCGATGCAAGTGCAAAAAATCCATTGCAAATCAAAATATAACGCCAATTTCACATTAAACAATCTGGTGTGTCACTCACACGACTTTCTCTTACCCTGAAATTTAATACTATAAATACAGGTTGTAGATTAAGAGGTAAGATAACGAGTACTGTTATGTAAACCTGCGTTAAACAATTCAAATTAGGCTTCTGAAGAGTTTTATATGATAATTAATTCTGTGTGAGGGGGGCTACCGCCCCCCTAAACCCCCCCACCCTTTCACACCTACATTTACATAGAATTTAATTCGGCTATTAAAAAATAATTCTGTTTATTATTTATTAAAATTATTATTTAAAAAAATTATCTTTTATGATAATGCAGACGATTTCCATATTAGAGAAGAAGTATAACACTAAATATCCAAAAATGTCCATTTTTTAATCAATTAAAAAAAAAAAAAAAAAAAAAACTTTTTTTTTTTTTTTTTTTTTTGTTAAAAGTAAAAAAAATCGATAACTTTGTTTTAAATTATCGCAGATCGATGGTTCAACCATTCGTTTTAAAGGTATTGGTGAGCTCTTTTGAAAGATACACCCATCATGAGAATTTACTGCCCTCGAGGGGGACTCCCCCCCCCCTCCCCCAGGGGAGAAGGCGAGGCTCCTACATACACAATTTTTTTCCCTGTTGACTATCTCTATTACAAAAAATATATATTCGTTTCATTTGGTTAAGTGCAGTCTATAGATGTTAAACTCTACTTACCTGCAATTTCGCCCATAGACGTAATGTATTTGAATACTTTTGAGTGTCCATGTACACGAACCATTTGATAGATCTTAACGAAAAGTTTAGTGTAGCATCCTTATATGATACACATTTAGAATACCAAGTTTGAACTTTCTGCCATAATTTGTTTTTGAGATATGTTGATAAGAGACACACACACACACACAGAGACATACACACAGACTATTTGCTAAAAACATGATTTTCGTATTCAGGGGACCTCAGAACATGTAAATATAACAAAAACTCGCATTCGAAAATTTGACCCAAAAACAATACTTTGTCTACCTTATGGGTAAGAGAAAGTAAAAAGGAAAAACAAACATGGCTTAATGAAGGACGAAGACATGTTTTTCTAATGTTATTTTTATACTGCACCGTTTGAGTGAAACTCAAATAATGTTTTCTATTAAATATCAAGTTACATAAAATGCTTTTTTTATATCTTTTCTTAGGAAAAATGCAAAATAATGTAAAAATTAATATGTTTTATTAAGTTAACAGAAATCACTGTACATTACAAGCGTACACTGTACATTACACATTAACAGCTAGTTATAGTCTATAAAAAGTCAGCTCAAATTTACATAATGGCATATGATAAGTACAGCATAATTAATCACTAAAACTAAATTTGTCTAATATTATATATAATAGCTATGATATTATTCAAAACGATTATTATAGTTCTAAGGCACACATTTAGTTCTAATACACACAATTAATTATTTTAGTTTAATACATACAAATACACGCACATACGCATACATCTTATACTATTAAGTGAGCAATATTTGTATATATATTTCACTGTTCTCGAAAATGGTAGCTCGGACAGTCACGAGATTTAACACAAATGGTCATTGTGCACATCGAAGTCAGGTTTTCGAATTTTTGATTAGTTTTTTTCTTAATTAATTAAAATGTGAAAATAATAACCTTCTAATTTCTGATAAATAAGCCATTTCAATTTTATCCATAATTTAATTGTTACCAATTTTTTTTTCGACAGAATAATAATAATTAAAAAAAAAAAAAAAAAAGAAACGTACATTTATTTAAAATGAGGAAAATGAATCAGAAAGATTAGAAAATAAATTAGAAATATCAGTCGAATCGTTACAAATAAGATACCAAATGAAAGGGAAAATTTTTGTGAATCCGATGCATTAAACAGCTTATCAATCGGACAATTAGATTTTTTAAAATTAACTAAAGTATGAATTTTAGGCGGCAACAGCAGAAGATTGTATGGAAACCGTTAGGAGAAAAAAAAAATAAGAATCTGCTTCACATTAAGTCACATGTTTTTGAAGTGGGATTAAAAATTGCAGTTTTCAAATTCTTTTAAATTTTCTCTCACGAACACAAAGTACCCCACAAGATCAACTTGCATTTCAAATTTCATCAATTTTTTTGGTTAATAAACAAAAAAGTTACATCTTTTTTTTTTTTTCCAATTAAGTTTTATTTTAACTTCGAAATGATTTATGTGATCATAGATATAATTATATATATAGATCTATCATCCCCATATTATCGTGCAAAGTTTTTTGATGCCGAAAATAAAGCTTTGGAATCAGCCATTAAGTGGTATTGAAAAAAAAAGCAAAAGAAGAAAAATGAATTTGAAACTATATCTGGAGTTTTTCATTCACCTTTAGTAAATAAATTATTCATGAATTTTATTTGCTAAAATATTCGTGTGTACTCCCGTGTGTATTCACTCGGGGTAAGACTGCCATATTTTGGTAAAATCGCCGTCTTTTCCCGAGTGAAAAGGAATCCCTTTTTTTCTTCCCAATGATCAGTCTATATATTATTACTATATCTATTTATGAGATACGATATATTAAGAATTAGGGTTTTAAAAGTTTTTTTAAATAGATTATTTAAACTCTATGAACCATATTTTTATTTTATCAGTTTCATTAATAGATCCTGCTGGGCGATTTTTTAAATTTTGGTGTTGAAGTACACCGAACGTTTTTCGACAAGAAGTTTAATATAGCAACAGCCATTTTAATCTAAGTAGCGCATCAAATATATAAAAACATAAATGATTTATTTATACACAAAATTTACAGAAAAAATGCAGTTTTAAACATAGGAAATTTATTTCAACAAGCACTATTTTAAACCTAAAAACCATTAAAAATATAAGCAGAATATGAAGGATTCTTATGTATAAACAAAAAAGAGCCTGATAAAATTATTAGCAAAACAGTCTTCCCCTTTTCATCCAAAAAAAAAAAAAAAAATCCATCGCTAATATGGCGACAAAAATTCAAAAGCCGCCAATGGAGCGACATAATAAAGTTGTGTAGCACGATAATGTTTACCTATTTATTTATTTTTTTTATATAATAATCGATATGCTAATTTATCACACAAACAAATGAGCCTCTGTGTGTTACTGCACTTGCACGCTGTCGAACAGAAATATTTGAATAATTCAAATTAATATTTAAATAAATAAATAAAAATAAAAATATGTTTAATGGGAAAGAAATATAAAAATAAAAAGATCAGTTGTCTAAAATACGGCAGAAATAGCGCTCATAGCATATTGTTACAATTGATTAAGCCCTGTATTCAAATCAAACACTTACCGCTCGCATCTCAATTTCTATCGCAAAGTTTTGGAAGGAGAGGAATCTTTCTAGTCAAGTCCACTGAGCTATAATAATAACTGGAGCAAATGAGTGGTTCTTGTGTGCTATTTTGAAGATTTATTTTTTTCCCTAGTTTCGTTTTCCAAGTGGGTACGGCAGAAAGCTTTTACTGTACATACATTACAATATAAAATTTCGTAATCTAATCCATTTTTATCATATTTATATCAAAAGTATTTATGAATTTCATTGGTGAAATATGAATAAAATAATTAAATTTATTTATTTACATAGCTGCATAATTTTAAAAAAGAATCTTATTAAGAAAAAATGTATCATCTTTGGAGTAGTGCATGAGCATTAAGTAATTCTTTCCTGCTTCATTTTTTTTTCTCTGCCCCCTCCTTATTAATCGATATTATTAGTTTTAACCGGCCCAATTTTTGCTAAAAATAACAATTTTCTGGAACTATTTAACTAGTACTTCGTACATATATTTTTTATCCGATAATTGGTGAAATATGACATATTCTCTAACCAATTGGTAGGATTTGCATTTTTAATACTTTTTTCTATATGAAATAGAAAAAAGTATTGTATTCGTAAAAGTTTTCGACTCCTGCTTTTTGATGGATTTACACTTTTTGAGACTTCCTGAATATGTTTCGGCTATTTTTAAAAACTGTTTGTCTATTTGTATGCCTAGATGTATGTGACACAAATTTTTGGCAGCTCTAGATCAAAAACAATGAAATAAAAATTCATGAAAATTTATTTAGTTGCACCTTAACATAAGTTTGTGTCTATCAACGTTTTCTGCATATCGGCCAAAAGGTGGCGCTGTTGTCTCTTTTTATGATACTCTTTAATATGACAATATAGGTATAAATTTTGTATAAACGTAGCCAAGGATGATTATTTTTAACAAAAAATTAGAAAACTTCGTTTATATTAGTAATTGTCAACCAGAATAAAATTTTGTAGAAAAACTTTTTGTAGGAGAATATTTCCCTACTCGGGGTGTAAATTTTTAATATAATACTGTTCAAGATAACTCCACAATTAAAGTACTGCACAACATATTTATGCTATCATATTGTACAGTCGGTAACAAAAGTCTCCGAACACTAGCAAAAATTCCTATGTAAAAAAAGTACACTTAATACAGTTTTGTTAAATAAATCTTTGTGGAATCCTGTTCTTAGTCAATCTAAGAACAGGATTCAACAAGGATTTATTTAACAAAACTGTATTAAGTGTACTTTTTCTTACATAGGCATTTTTGATAGTGTTCGGAGACTTTTGTTACCGACTGTACATTAAAGATGAAGAATGAATACTCTGCCGTCCGAGTGTGATCTTTGCTCCAAAAGAAGAATTCTTGAAAAACCCACTTGCAAGACTCTTACCAAAGATATTGGAAGCATTTTCTTAATTTATTATTCCATTCAGTGAATTTCACTAGAAAAATTCATTTCCTTCCACAATATTGCAACAAACAGGAAAATGCGAGCCGTAAATTTTAGGTTAGAATATAGATTTTACAATGATTGATTAAAATTATCCTCATTGTCTACATTTGTATATATTTTTTTTTCCTTTACAGTCATATTAAAGATTATGATAAAACAGGACTACAGCACCTGTTTCTACCTGTTGGCAGATTTGCAGAAAAAGTTGATAGACATTAATTTATGTCAAAGTGTAACTAAATATAACTTTCATGAAATTCTGTTTAACAGTTCTTGACCAAGAACTGCCAGAAAATTTATGTCATCCACATTCAGACACATGGATAGACATACAGTCGGTAACGAAAGTCTCCGAACACTAGCAAAAATTCCTATGTAAAAAAAGTACACTTAATACATTTTTGTTACATAAATCCTTGTAGAATCCTGTTTATAGACTGACTAAGAACAGGATTCGGCAAGGATTTATTTAACAAAACTGTATTAAGTGTACTTTTTTTACATAGGAATTTTCGCTAGTGTTTGGAGAGTTTTGTTACCGAATGTACATATTCTATAAATGGCCAAATTGTATTCAGGTGGTCTCAAAACGAGTAAATCCATCCATCAACTAGTATTATGTGGCCACCACATGACTTTCTTCTATATTTTCTTATACAAATTCACTCAGTAAAAATAATTTATTGAAATTATTATTTTAAAAAATTATCTTCCATGATGATGCAGACGATTTCCATATTAGAGAAGTAGTATAACACTAAATATATATATATATATATAAAAAAAAGTCAATTTTATTATCAATATTGCACTAAAAAAAAAAAAAAAAAAAAAAAAAAAAACATCGATAACTTTATTTTAAATTATCGCAGATCGATGGTTCAACCATTCGTTTTAAAGGTATTGGCGAACTCTTTTGAAAGATACCCATCATGGAAATTTACGCCCCTCCAGGGGTGGGGGGGGGGAGGCGAGGATCCTACATACACATTTTTTTTTCCAAGTTGACTATCTCTATTACATATGATTCTTTTAAATTTCATAATGATTATTAAAAAATAATTCTCTTTATGCACATTTATACAAAATTTTATCCTATACCACCATGTTAAAAATTAAGAAAAAGCGGGATGGCAACTCAAGCTGTTAGACAATTTTTACCAAAAGTTGATAGGCACTAATTTACGTCAATGTGTAACTAAATACCAATTTCTATGAAATTATGCGCCTGAGACACAGTCGCCATAAAATGTTGTTACACACACACACAGATAAACATTTTCTAAAAATGGTCAAATCATGATTTACAGCTCTCAAAACGTGTAAATCTATTTGAGGTCGAAAATTTTTACGAATCCAATACTTTCTTCTATTGAACATAGAAGAAAGTAAAAACCAGAAGTCGAAAATTTTTATGTACAATAATTAAAAAAAAAAAAAAAAAAAAAAAAAAAAATACAAAATTAACTAAACAAGTAAACTAAATAAACAAATGCAATTATTAACTTTCATATTTCATCAATAAAATTAATAAATACTTTTTATGTAAAGGTGATACGACTGTACTTAGACTACACCTTTTTATATTGTAATGCACGTGTATTAAATGCTTTCTTCCGTATCCACCTGGAATAAAAAACTAGGAAGAAAGAAACACTCTTCAAAATTGCATGGAAGAACTACTCGTTTGCTCCAGTTGTTATTTTAGCTCAGTGGACTTGACTAGGCAGATTCCTCTCCTCCCAAAACTTTGCTATAGAAATTGAGATGCGAGCCGTAAGTGTTTGATTGGAATACAGGCCTAAGTCTTATTGTTACAATGGATTAAAAGTCTAAAATGGTGACAAAAATTAAAAGTCGCCAAAGAGAACTATATTAAGGCTTAACTTATATCAGGTTTACAAACCATGAATTATATATAAACACAAAAAATTAATTCTCTCATGCGGCAGACGTAGCCGGTCACAGCATATTGTAATATTTGGCGTGAAATTGCTGTCATTTTATGGTTGATTGGATAAACAAAATAAACATAGGAAATAACGTAAAAGCAAATATTATGTGCACCACGTATAGTGTTGTTCACATGTAACTGGGATGCAAATATAAAAGGGAAACTCCAATTTTTTCGATACTATCTATTTCGAAACTGTTATATAATAAGCACCTAAATGGAAGCTCATTGGTAAACCATTGTCGCAGGTAATAGGGACAAGCGCCCGAGTTGCAGTGGATGACCAAATCGCTGCCTGAGCTTTTGAACAATTTCAGTAATTTATTTTATTTTATTTTTATAAAGCTATATAGAAAAGAGTTTCCTTTAAATTCAGTGACCAGCGAAGCGGGCAAAGCCTGCTAGTATCTATTTATATAAGCAGATGGGTGACAAATTGCGACTAAAATGCGAAAAAAGTTGGTTTTAGACATTTGTTGAATATCTTCTGAATTATTTTACAAATTAATTGATAAATTTGCGAATGTGGGAAGATGTTTAACCGAATAGCTTTCAGCGAACGATTTGGCATGGATAAATTTAGAGATCTTACAAATGCAATAAAAAATAATATTTTCAAATATTTTGTATATGGGAATGCACGCATTTAACTGTAATCGTGAAAATTACTCCTTCGAATCACTTATAACTTTTACCTTAATTTGTGTAAATTAAGATAAAATACTGATCGAAATATAAGCGTTTGTTAACCCTTTCAGCGTCAGCTGTTTTTCGGTATATCTGTTTTAAGATTCATAAATTAATACTATGCGCAGTCCAAATATGAGAATTTAATATTGTATACTACACATATTTATTAATCTTATTTTCTCGTAAAAAGCAACATATATTTCAAAATTTAGCCACACCAGCCTTTTATTTTGACTACGCTTAAAGCGACTCTATTCAGACCCCTCTAGAAATCGGTCTTCCTATCGGATTTTGATGAAATTTGGTATATACTTTACAAGGACTATGGTGAATCGATTTCTGCAATTACAAAATAGTTCAAATTTTCACCACCAGATGGCACTTTTAAAATGTTCCTTATGCAAATTAGTCAAACCTATAAAGAAAGTTGCAGTCAAAGCCAGAAAATTATTCTGCGTGACTTTGTCATCGTTAATCATGTCCTTACAGAAAAAAGATCGAGCGTTACTGGTAAATCTGTTTTTTCAGAGTGGCAGCAATAGTTTAGCTGACCTGCGTGAATATCATCTTTTAAAGGGATTACAAAAATGGGCTAGTGTCGAAGAATGGTTTGAAGAAGATGATTAGGAAATTGGAAGATACTGAAGAATTGGGTGTGCTACCAGGAAACGACGGAACCGGTTGCGAATGAAACTGTCGAAAAATCCCTATTGTGTCGAAAAAGTCTCCAGTTCCCGCTTTTCTTCAGCAAGTGCTCGATCGGTGGTAAGTGAGTTTACGATTCCTTAGTCGACAGTACAAAAATTCTGATTAAAATGGTATCCGCATAATATCAACATGGTGCAAATGCTGCAACCTCAAGGCCACCAAGCACTCTTAGATGAAACACGCGAGAATGGATGGTGATGATGCATTGCCTTGGAAAATTCTATGATCAGATCAGGCGCACTTTTCTTTAAATGGAGACGTGAGTACATGGTGTGGATTTATTGCAGATTTTATCTTTGAGGAGTGAGAGTTTTTCTTTGAAACTCTCACTTCTCAAGGTCTTAAAAAGTGCTTTGCCATGAGTACAAGGTAGAGTCAACTCCATCGACAGCAAGTCATTCCTGCTTTACAGAAACGGCAATATTTGCAAACCACTGTCTTCATGAGAGATGGAGCAACTCTTCACATTGGCCGCGAAATCAAAGAACTGTTTCGTGCTAACTTCTGAGAGAATCGTGTAACATCCAGAGGTTTTCCGAATGCCTAGCCTCCTTGTTTACTCGACTTAAATCCCTGTGATTTCTGGTTGTGAGAACAGTGTTTACACAGGAGTAATTAGGACATTACCTAAGTTGAAAGCCAGCATTATACGCCAAGTTGCTGAAATCCCCCAAAAAGGTTTTTTGTCTTTAAGCGCAACAATTTCTCCAGGTGGTCAAATTTTGAGTTATTTTTACTTTCTCTTACCCATAGGTAGAGAAATTATTGTTTTGGGGTCAAATTTTCGAACGCGAGATTTTGTTATATTTACACGTTTTGAGGTCCCCTGAATACGAAAATCATGTTTTTAGCAAATGGTCTGTGTGTATGTCTGTGTGTCTGTCTGTTATCAGCATATCTCAAGAACAAATAGTAGCAGACATTCCAAACTTGGTATTCTAAATGTGTATCATATATAGATGCTACAGTAAGCTTTTCGTTGAGATCAAGCAAATGGTTCGTGTACAGGGACAATTAAGATAATTCTAATACATTACGTCTATGGGGGAAATTGCAGGTAAGTAGAGTTTAACGTCTATAGACTGCACTAAACCAAATGAAACTAATATATATATATTGTAATAGAGATAGTCAACTGGGAAATTTTTTTTGTGAGTATGTAGGAGCCTCGCCTCTCCCCCTGGGGGGGGACGTCCCCCTCGAGGGGAGTAAATTTTCATGATGGGTATATTTCAAAAGAGCTCTCCAATACCTTTCAAACGAATGGTTGAACCATCGATCTGCGATAATTTAAAACAAAGTTATCGATTTTTTTACTTTTAACGAAAAAAAGACTTAGAATTTTTTTTTTTTTTTTAAATATTGTGAATAAAATGGGCTTTTTTTGGATATTTAGTGTTATACTACTTCTCTAATATGGAAATCGTCTGCATTATCATAAAAGATATTTTTTTTAAATAATAATTTTAATAAATTATTTTTTTAAAACAGAATTATTTTTTAATAACCGAATTAAATTTTATATAAATGTAGGTGCATTAATGAAACGTGGGGTTGAAGAGGGCGGTAGTCCCCCTCACACAGAATTAATTATCATATAAAACTCTTCCGAAGCCTAATTTGAATTGTTTAACATAGGTTTACATAACATCGTTATCTTATCTCTTAATCGCCAACCTGTATTTATAGTATTAAATTTCAGGGTAAGAGAAAGTCATGTGAGTGACACACCAGATTATTTCTTATTGCAGAAATCGTTTCCCTGTGGTCTATATAACGTATACACCTAATTTCATCGAAATCCGAAGGTTTTGAGAAAGAAGGTTTTGAATAGAGTCGCTTTAATTATAACCACTCTGTATATTGTTGTTGGCATGAACTGAACTTTGAAAAGAATTTCTAAATTTATATAATCTCAAATAATTGCTTTATTACTCATTGAAAAATAAACCCGTGTAAAATACATATTTTGTTTATAATATTATTGTAAATAATAAATTCACTGATACTCTATATGTTTGTACGTAACTCAATTTCATACAAAAACATGCATGTATTTACAAAAAAATATTATTTCGATTTATTTCAATACGCCATGGAGATGCCATCCATTATGGTATGCACCAACACATAATATGTTATTTGTGAAATAATTATGCCTCTAGTTTCAATCAAGTATAAAAGTCAATAATTTAAGCTTGAAAAATGCTTAGCAATTAGTGAAATACAACCTTTCATTATTACTTTTTAATCATAATTTTGTAAGTCGGAATATGGTTAAAATTCACTTCTATGCCACGGCCACCATATTGCCAATTACCGCATATGTTTAGTATTTAATCTGTTAAATGGTTCGCAAAATATGAGCATTCATCGAACAATTTGTAACTACGTACCCTTAAAAAGCATTGTTTGCATAATATGATTGACAAAAGTAAAGGGCAGTTTACTGAAAGTTTTCGGACGAATGTGTTGAAATCCGTGGGTGCGTGGTAACAGATAGAAAATAAGTTTGTCAGATATAGAGAAAAATTAAAAAATAAGAAAGAAATACGTCATATAAATTTCTTCGAGCCACCATTTTTATCATCGTTTTATTTTATAAAACCCTCATATTAAAACATTAGTAAAAATGTAAGATATACTATTTTATGTTTATTGCTAGTTTTGTAATGTAATGTAAAATTGTTTGCTCATTTTTTTTTTTTTTAAATAAATTAATATTTGATAATAATTATGATTGCTTTAGAATCAATATTACCCAAATATTTGAAATTATGTAATATTTGAAGTTGAGATATATGCATTAAAACGTTTTAAGATCTTATTTTTGTATACTTACAAGATTACAAAATGTTTAATAAGATATCAATTTTTAATCGGCAAGTTGCGTAATCTTTTGCTCCCTTCCCACCAAATAACTGAAAAAAAAAAACTTATAAAGCTAATTGTTTGCGTTTAATTATTGTTACATCACACAAAAATAGAGAAAAAGAATGAAATTGATATACGCTAATTTAATTTGTTCTCGTCTCTTGTATGTTATAGAAATATGCATTTATTAATTAAACTTGTAATAACATAAGCATACAAGAAATGTTAAGTACATCAAATATTTTTTATAAAGAAAGTCTCAGAATAAGTAATAATTATAATATTCTCTAAATATCTTTTTTTTTAAAAAAAAAGAAGCATCCATTTTATTCCTCATTTGCAATCACTTAATTATTTTATTTAGTTATGTTTCAGTTTTTTTTTTTTTTTTTTTTTTTTTAATAATACAAATTTGAAATAATATTATAATCTGTATAATTGTATTTAGTTATACTGCTATTCTTATTAGGTTTTTACACAGATGATTTCGTGTAATAACATAAGCAATTTGAATATGTTTTCATGTATCAAAATTTTTTATAGAATAAAAGAATTTACATACATTAAACGATAAAGAAACTCTAATATAATGAAAAGGCAAAATCAAGCTGCAAATAATACAAGCAAAGATATTTAAAAGATTGATATTGTTATTTTTATCATAAACATTTTTAATGAGTTATCAATCATTATTCATTACTAGCTGGCTTTGACCGCTACTGTGATCATTATATTATAACGATTTTTTAAAAAGGAATCAGTATTTTTATATCGCTTTAAAAATAAAAACTTTTGAAAATGCCCTGAAATGGTTTAAAACCTCACTTTGGGTACCTGCTGCCTTCGGCAGCTTCTTTCCCGTCCGTGCTGTGTCGGATTGGCAGAAAATTTAAAAGCGATTAAAAAAAAACTTAACTTTTAAAGAAATTAATTGAATAATATAAGGAACGCAGGCGATTGAAGTGAAAGCATAAATTTAAGAAAAAGAAACAGAAAAATCAATGGATAAAATCGAAAACAAAATTTTAAAAAGTCAAAATTGAAAATCAAAAAAGTCTCGATAACGCCTTTAAGACTGAAACAATCCAGCTCCTAAGTTTTGTAGTTCTCAGATCAGTAGCCAAGTTCCAAAGCGCAGACCTCACACACAGGCACACATATCTTTCTCTTTTCTTTTATAGATTATCCAGTGACTTTAAAAAACGGACTTTTTCAATTTTAAATATAGAATATTCAGTCTTAGTTCGGTATAACGACCGTAGATTCAACATTTTTGTGAACAAAAGGCACAGGTCCCTATTACAGTTTTTCTTCTATTCAATTTACTGTTATTAGCATAATTATGAATGCTTTGTTGTATAGTGATTGTAAAGTCGTAGACAAATTTTCTTTTCGGGGGCTGAGGGGGGGGGGGGGGTGAGTTATTGTTATTTTGTACAATTTATCAGGGAAAAAAATCATAGAACACAATTACACTAAAGTCTGATTTCATTACTATTATTGTAAATGTTTAGGAACTAAAACGACAAAGTATATATTTAGAGTGAGAAAACCCGAAAATCATTGTCATTTTAATAATTTGTGTAAAGTAAAGCGTAAAGGGCATCATTATATCAAGAAACATTTCTCAGTCATAGTGAATATAGTTTCAACTATTTATGAAGCACAAAGTGCGTGGGACATTGTTTAGGAAATCACTGAATTTTTTTAGGATTTTTATTAATTTTTACCTGAGGTCATTTATTTACCTTAGGTCTTTTAATATGTGCACGGGAAGAGTTCATGTATATTTGCTAAATTAAACTGAAATAAATATATTAGCTTAAATATATTAAATTTCAATAAATTAATGCCCAAACAAGAAAATATTTATTTTAAATAATTTGGTGTAGGAAATTTTAGTTAAAACTTACGTTTACAAAAATTATTTTAATGTCATCCATAATATCGGTAAGGGAACATTTAAGGAAAATACATGTTCACATGAAAGGGAGTTATAAAGTGGAAGGAATTAAAAAGTGTTTCCAAGGAAGTTAAAAAGTGTTTATTACTTCAGTTTGTCTGTTTGTCTATTCGCGCTCTGATTTCTGTAAACATTTTTCGAATGTCTTGAAGCTGATACATGTTATTCAGGCTCATTATGATATATTCATACTGAAAATGGTATAAAGAGCACGACTGGTTTTTGAAGAGGATCAAATAAAAATATTTTAATGCATTGCGTTCTATGAGAGATATTTATCTAAAGCTTATTTTAGTACCTAGCTGCATAATACGCAATGAAATCAGCATATGTTTTCATAAGCACAAATATATGCTTTTATTTGTTTATTTTTTTTAAATATAAAACTTGGTATATTTAGCATTCATTACTGGTTTAAAGGAGAACACAAAAACATTCAGATACGTTATGGAAAACAATTAAAATTTACTAAAAGAGAATTTCAAAATGTGCTATGCGTTTTTCTTTTTTTTTTTTTTTTAAATATATATATTTATATATATATAAATTGAAATTATTTTATGACTTCGGTTTTTTGTTTTATTATCTGTCCGTGCACTAATTTCTGTAAATATTTTTTGAATGACATAAAATGTGTTATATATTATTAAATTCGCTATGGCATGTTTTATACTCAAAACGGCATAAATAGCGCGATTGGTTTTTAAGTACAGAGGCTCTCAAAGTATTTTTGATGCATAATGGTCTATACATGAGAAGTATATTTTTAAAGCTAATTTTAATATATTTATACTACATACAACATACTGAAATTAATATCTTTTATTAAGACAGAAAAAGCCATTTTTCTGTAAAATAAGATTAATTTATTGCCATGCTGGGGCCCACAAATTTGTTCTGATGTATTATCAGGGATAAATAGCAGAATTCTTTCAATGTAATCTTTCAGTGTTTTCGGGATCTTTTAACTTTCTTTAAAATATTACGTTACATAAATAATACTTTTAATAGTTTCAGAAATAGAAAAAAAAAATATTTAAACCTGTGAAGAGGTGTAACGACCAGTTTAAAAAAATGAGCTTTAAATAAAGTTCTTGGCACATACGCTAAATTTTATTTTCTTATACACTATTTTATAAATTTGTCATGTATAAATGAAAACTAATGCACATACATATATAAGCTTTTCCAAAAACAAATTATTCACAGATGGTTGATTTTTCTTCTTTATTTAATCTTATCTTAAAGGTACTCATAAAACCATGTGTAACACATAAATTCATGTACTTATTGTGACGAGTTTTCAATTAAGCATAATATTACGAGCACTGATAAAAGCTATTATTAATTACGATTATTAATAATTCAGAATGATTTGGAAATCGCCCAACATTATTTTACATATACATCTTTTTACGACTAACTCTTGCCGATGGGAGTTTCGTTTCTGGAATAACAACAATAGGTTATGGCTTCAGAATCGATATTTGTTTGGCAGTAGGCAAGAGTACACATGCAATATTTTATTGTGTGTTTCTCTATTGATTTTTAGATTCTACGAGTAATTTTGATAAATAAACAATCTAGTGAAGTGTTCTAAAAAGTACATTTCAATATTTTTATAGACTAAAAATACAAATTGTTTAGATAAACTTTATAGTTTCTTTACATTTCCTAAACTTTATCATTTGTACTTAAATAAATCAACGAGTTTTCCTTAACACGTTGAGCGCCATGTCAGCCATTCTAGATTCTAGACATTTTGTCATATATCTCTAAGTACTCAAGGTATTATCTTGAAACTTTAGGAGCGTGTGCAACATGTTATACTTCAAACATTTCAGTGAAAGTTTTACCCCGAAAGTAAAAGCAGTACCAATAAAAAATTAAAAAGGTTGCGTACCCTGTCAGACATCTGGGGCTGACAGTGTCAAATATGATATAACGCTGCGTTGCGTACATAAAATAGGATATAAAACTAAAAATGTCACCTTTAATGATTGAAAAATTATTAAAAATTTGCTTAATTTTTATTTATTACAGGAGGAATCATTATGGAATTGTAATGAATCTTAAGAATTTGCATGGCGCTCAACGTGTTAAGGATACGTAATTATAGTAGACTTTAACGGTAAAGTTACTATTATTAGTAGGAGAACTATTCTACCTTTATGTAGCACTGAAGGAAAGTCCATATATTTTTTATCGAAATATAATATTGTATGTATTAGTCTTTTTTTTTTTTTTTAGTTCCCCATCATACTATAGGTATGGGGAACTTAGGTAATCGTGAAATATTTCGACCTCGGTTTTTTGACTTTTTTATACGTTTTCAGGTCTGAGGAATCCGAAAATGACAAAATTTGTATGGTGTCTGTTAGTGTGTCAGTCCGTTAGTGTGTCAGTGCATGGCGCTCAACGCGTTAAGGATACGTAATTATAGTAGACTTTAACGGTAAAGTTACTATTATTAGTAGGAGAACTATTCTACCTTTATGTAGCACTGAAGGAAAGTCCATATATTCTTTATCGAAATATAATATTGTATGTATTAGTCAATTTCTTTTTTTTTTTTTTTTAGTTCCCCATCATACTATAGGTATGGGGAACTTAGGTAATGGTGAAATATTTCGACCTCAGTTTTTTTGACTTTTTTATACGTTTTCAGGTCGGAGGAATCCGAAAATGACAAAATTTGTATGGTGTCTATTAGTGTGTCAGTCCGTTAGTGTGTCAGTGCATGAGAGTGTTTGTCCGTTAGGTGTTTGTTAGTCTGTTAACACGATGTCTCACGAACAAATGATCGCAGGGAGGTCAGATCAGTGTTAAAATATTACTTTCGATACTGGCAAGAACCCTACTCATTTGCAAAATTCGAATTAAAAAACGTCGTAATTTATGAGAAATTTACGATTTTCTTAACGTGGGAGAATCGGACAAAATTTCACTTAAAGTCGCATTAAATGGAAACTTTTTACTGTAAAAATGTCAGACCAGTTTTAAAATATCAGTTTTGATGCCGGAATGAACATCAGTAACTATAAATATGCTACTTTGAAAATTTCGCAAGTTATTGGAAATTTACGAATTTCTTAACATGGCAGCATAGGGCAAAATTTCAAAAATTTTGTAATTATTTTCTAATTATTTTCAAAATATTATTACACAGATATATAAAGTATAAGATAGTGTTGTACAATTTTTTCCTCAAATTATATGGAGACAGACACAAAAATGTTACACTATTACAATTATCTTCTTGTTCTGCATATGTAAAATAAACTTCTATAAACTAATCTTTATTATATTTGTTTTGATCTGAAAGTAATTTTAAATATGAACTTATTTTTTACAAGAATTATTAAATTTATAAATATATCCATGAGTAAATACTACATTGTCCATGTCAAGATAACTTTAATTATAAACACAGTTCAAAATGTACACAACTATTTGACCACATAGAAAATAAAAGAAGTGTAGATTTCTTTTCTGTTTTTACAATGTTCTAAAACGATAGTATTTGAGTTCGAGAATAAAATTTAAATTTAAATTTTGAAGCTATTTCTTAGGACATTTATGCATGCTTTTCATAATTAAACAATAGGCTGAAATTTGATAATTGGATAAATTTTAATTATAATTGTTTTGGGGAAAATGCAGCAACTCAGTGAAAGAATATAACTGACTACGGCAATCGAACACGAATGTTGTATATTTATTGTATTTATGCATAAATATGTTCACTGATATTTGTGGGGAAACATGTAATAAGTCACCACAAGCTTTACGAGGTTTTTGTATTTTATATAAATGTATCTGATTTTAAATATAATAAAGCAGATTGGGGAAGATGCCGAAGATTCGTTTAAAAATGTTCCGTAAAATCCCCTGTTGGATATATTTACTAACCTCTTATGAAAATTTATATTTTTGAGTATATATTAAAAAAATATTATAACGTTGGAAAGAAAGTTTTCTTTTCGACAGCTTATCCCAATCTTGGAGTACGATGGCTTATAGGATTTCAATATAAAATGCGTATTTTACTTTAAAGGATAATATATATATATATACATATATATATATATATATATATATATACATATAATTTTTTTTTAATTAAGTATCTCAAACTATTGTCTTATTTATATTATCTATTACCTTATTTGATATTTTATTAAAATTAATGCCCAGATGACACTTGAAACAACAAAGAAAAGCACATCAATCAGGTATGTACCTCAATGTAAAATTACCAGCATTTTACCTGAAAAGAATATCGACATATTACTCCAAAACTTTGAACAAAACGTATGTCCGCTTATTAACATGCAAAAAGAGAAACGTTTAGCGATTTTGTACATTTAAAACATACTCAATTTTCCTTATTCAACTACAGTTTGCATACAAACTAAACAAGGGAGAAGTCATTTTTTTAACACTTTCTAGATAAAAAGAAATGAATTTTCGATCCAAATTATATAAAAATGTTCCAAAAAACTCCCAATAAAGTAACACATATCTCTTTACTGTTCACCACTTCTATGAATGTCTAGAAACTTACCCTATTCCGTGTGATGAATTGAAATATAAATTTAATTTTTTTTAAACCGCGCACGATTATCACTGTTAATACATTCCAATTTCATAAACCGTTTTAAATTATTAGTAAAGATTATAAAACTATTTGAAATTTTTATTTTATTGTTACATTTGTACATTTGTCGTTGAGAGAATATTTTCGATTTTAATTAATTAATAATAATGCCGATTACTGTTTGAACTTTAAAGAAAAGTAGGTACTTTATTGTATGAATTCGTTATTAAAATTTTTACGGGCAAAGGTATTTTTTACTGGTTGAAGTGTAGCATTAAATGTACAAAGAAGTTCGATTTTATGCTCTACTAATCGTATCATAAAAAATGCGCTTTTCTTCTTAAGATTAATATATATATATATATATATATATATATATATATATATATATATATATATATAGAGAGAGAGAGAGAGAGAGAGAGAGCTTTGTTTTAAAGTACATAGATAAACGGTTTAACCATTCGTTTTAAAAGTATTTAGATGTTTGGAAAGATACCCATATTGAAAATTTGCGTTGCGCTTACGTTTCCAAAAAAAAAAATTATTACTATTATAAATAATTATTTTTAACTTCATAATAGCTCATTAAAAATAATTCTCATCGTGCACATTTATCGATAATTTTATCCTATGCAGCCATGTTAAAAATTTAGAAAAAACGGGAGGGAAACTGAGCAATTTTTACTAAAAGTTGTAGACATTTATATATGTTAACGCTGAAACTATATAACCATTTGTATGAAATTCTGCGTAGTTCCTGAGACAGCGTTGTCATAAAATTTTTGCCCCACACACATACAGACAGACATTTTCTAAAATTTTCAGACAGTGTTCGAGGCTTCTCAAAACGTGCAAATCCATTGAAAATATGAAGACGAAAATTTTTAAGAGACTAAAAATTTGATTGTAAAAGAATTAACTATTGCACAAAATCCATATTTATATAAAAATGAAATATAAAGTAACAAATTTCTACATAACATTTGACAGTGATGCAATTCAACAATTCTATACATTTGAATATTTTTAGAAAAATAACACGAGTCAAATTTCAGGGTTCTTTATCCAATATGTATGATTTATCCTCCTAAAGAAACATGCCTGTATTAGTAGTTGTCTACTGCCACCCCTCCCTCGCTTAATATGACTAATATGTCACGTTTTATCCTTGGTTCTGCCGATGTTTCATTTTGTTTTGTTCGTCTTTTGAATAAAATTAAACAAAGCAACATCTATGTTCAGAGATGTAAAAGTCTTTGAGCTTTACTTCTATGGTACTCACACACATTTATGAATGTGACTTATAAAATTCCCAAGTTTATATCTTATGTATGTATTACAGTGAAAAGATAATTTTAAATTAGAAGCAAATTAAATATTTTTTCAAGTATATGTCACATTAAATGATATTCTTTAAATCTATAGAAACATAATCAGTAAATCGAGTGAGTTTAATTGTAAAAAAGAAAGTGTATGTCGATTTGGTAAAGTATTTATTTGTTTTATTTAAATATTTTAAGTAAAACGTCTGCCCTATATTGAAAATTATATAGTTTCAAAAAATTTCATCTTTTCTAACTCTACAGATATATTATATTAAAAGGTAATTAAGGTAATTTCTAGTTTTTAAATCAATCATGCTTGGTTGTAAAAATTTATGTCGTTATGGAAAGGAAAAAAAATAATAATACATTTATTTTTATTGCTTAGTCAAACGTTCAAACATTTTTATACTAATTTTCGGCGAAAATAATGTTGACCTAAATGATTTAAACAGATATTAATTTAGATAGATTATAGATTTTAAATAAATTAGATTATAGTTTTTAAATAAATATTAATTCATAAATTTAAAAAGTTTAAACACAAGCTTTTATTACAGAATGTACAAAAAGTTTCATTTCAAAGACTGTGGATAGTATTTATATATGAAAACTTCAGTTCAATCGTTGAACTGGGGTTAAATGGTCGAGGACCTCACCCCCCACCCCCCCCCCCCCAAGTCTGATACTACTTCAGCATATGTTGTTGTTACAGTCATATATGTACGCAAAATTTCAACTGGATGAAACGATATGAAGTGAGTTAAAATTCGCAAACAAATTTGAACCTAGATTTAGGAGCCTAGGTCCCCACCCCTAAGAATCTTAGTGCTTGATCATGCACTGCCGTCGGTGTAAACATTTATGCAATATCTCAGCTGAATCGGATGACTGAAATGGGTTAAAATTCAATTCTTAGATTTAACCTACGCAAATTACATTCAATATATAAATAAACATACCAAGTAAAAAAAAAAAATAAATAAAAAGCATCTAGGCCTAGATTTTAGAAATATAAATTTATAAATACAGCATAAAATAACTCAAAAGTCAAAATGTGTTTTAAATAAAGTTAATACAAAATTATTTTGGGCTAATCAAATATATCTTACAGCTAAAACATCATGCAACAGATAAATAAATTTTATTTTTTGATTTCTTTTAATAAGCTCAGTTTAAAATTTTATTGAAAAAATATTTTGTAAAAAAGAACGTTTAATTTTAAAAGATAATTATAGTCTTATAAAATAAAGAACTGATATATAAACTTGATAAAGTAGTCAAACGCAAAATCTCGAAATCTCGTCCAAAGAAAAAAAACTATCTCAAGTCGAAAATGCAAACAAGGGGAATTGTGTGAAGAATATTTAACGATTTAAATAAATTGACATACAGGGTAAAAGGCATTCAAATGTATGAAGTTCAGCAATGTTAAAAAGACTTAGAAGAAATATATTTGATTGAGCCATAAAACTAGTGTTTACTTAGGGATAATCATAAAAAAAAAAAAAAAAAAAAAAAAAAAAAAGAGAGAGAGAGAGAGAGAGAGAGCTGGATTGAAACTTTTTTAATAGAATAAGAAAAAAAAAAAAAAAAAAAAAAGAGGTGGGGGAGGGAGAAAAAGAGGTTTATATTTAAACTTATTTTTCGACAATCAAAAGTTCGACAATCAAAATTAAGAAAATTTTATTGGACATTTTATAAAAATTTTATTATGTGTTACATCATATACATTAAATATTAAATTGGATAAATTTAAATAAAAAAATATGATTTTTATTAGATAGTATAAAATATTAAAATTTCGAACTTTTACAAAATATGTACTTTTTATGTTAAACACTTTTTTTTTTTAATAAATATCAATTTTAAATATCAAGGTAATATCGATAATGAAACAATCAATTTAAGCATAGATTGTGGATATTATTATTTGTAAAGTAAAAAAAAAAAAAAAAAAAACATTAATTTTGTTTATATTTCAAATTTTGACTTTCAAAATATTAATATTTCCTAATTTCCAGTTTCATCTATTATTATACAATTAATTTACATAACAATTATTAATATTATTACTATTATTATTATTATTATTACTATTATTCGTAATTAAACATTAAGAAATATTAAAATATCACTGTTCTTTAAAAGAAAAGCTGATAATTTTAATTTGGCGGCTGAAAAAGATAATTTTCGCCAAATCATTAACAAATGTTCCTACTATCACATCCATATACGACAAACAAATAAAACTAGTTGGCATAGGTAGACTCTGCTCAGTTCCACATCATATTTATGTTCTCATAAATTTCTAGAACGAGACATATTATAATCATGTTAAAAGAAATGAATTTGACCAAAACTTGATACAGTGACAGAATGAAATCCCCGCCTAATAGGCTATCCACCGTTCACTTCGATATATTTATCTTATTCTAATCTATTAATTAATTTTATCAGGGTCAATTCTGTTGTTTAGTTTTCATGCTACTATTTCCAATGCAATAATCCTCAAAATTCGTATTTATATATGAAAAATTTACAATTTCGCTATGTTGATAAAATCGTAAATTACGAATAATTTACGAAATTTTCCTATTAGAATATTTGTATTCAATCATGTTCAAACAAATATCATAAATGCAATTTTGAAGTTGTCTAAGTATTTATGTTCCTCAAAATGGAAGTTTATAATCAATTTTGCCTTATTCTGACATGTTAAGTAAATCGTAAATTCCAAATAACTTACAAATTTTTTAAATTGGAAAAATCATAGTCTATGATATTCATGCCAGTATCCTAAATAATATTTCAAAAGTGGTTTGACATCGTTTCGATGAAAATATAACTCAAGATTGACGTTTATGTTAAATTTTGCTCTATTCTGCCATGGTAAGAAATTCGTAACGAAATTTTTATATTGGAAAGTTCATAGTCATTAATATTCATGCCAGTGTTCTAAATAATATTTCAAAAGTAGTCTGAGATCTTTACGATGAAAATCTCTCTCAAAATTGACGTTTATGTGAAATTTTGCCCTATACTGCCATGTTAAGAAATTCGTAAATTTCCAATAACTTGCGAAATTTTCAAAGTAGCTTATTTATAATAAATGATGTTCATTCCGGCATCAAAACTGATATTTTAAAACTGGTCTGACATTTTTACAGTAAAAAGATTCCATTTAATGCACGTTTAAGTGAAATTTTGTACTATTCTCACATGTTAAGAAAATCGTAAATTTCTCATAACTTACGAAGTTTTTAATTCGAATGTTGCAAATGAATAGGGTTCTTGCCAGTATCGAAAGTAATATTTTACAACTGTTCTGACCTCTCTGCGATTATTTGTTCGTGAGATATCGTGTTAACACAGGACTAGAGAAAGATAGAAAGGGCTGGCTCATCCTACGAAAAAATGTGAGAGGTTTTCTACCCGCTGCGTGACGTCAGCACGAGTACAGATAAGGAAAAGATCTTTTTCAGTACGGGGGAAATAATTTTCTTCTATTCTAATGAATTGAATGTTTGCCTCAACTAAAACTTCATTATTGTTTTTCATTTTTTCTTTTCTATTTTTATATATATGGACAGATGTAAGATATAATTTTCAATGAAAAACATTCGGAAATATGAGTGATTAAAATAATTTTTTCGATAGTACTTAGCAATACATTTTATCAAACTTATTGTTATTTTCAATTAATAGTTTTAAAATGTTACACTTTACGTGTGTTTATTTAGTCAAAAAATGAACTTTTTTTTTTGTTGTTGTTGTTGCGAAACATTAATTTTTACATAAATAATTATTCGTTATATAATATAGATAAATGATATTTTACTTAAACAACGAATAATATTTTTATCTTTAAGTTACTAAAAATAAAAAGGAAATATCAGTATATCATGAAAGAAAACCTGCAAAGATAATATTAAGTTAACTGAGAATTTTATTTTTTGTATTTTTTGTTTCTTTCACTTTTGATATGATAGATAACTAAATAACCACTAATTAAAGTTGTTAAAATTAAACATACACTAGTATTGTATATTAAAAAATAATAAATAAATAAAACTTACGAACTTTCAGCAAAATAATCTTAATTAAGATTATTATTTTGATTTTATTAAGTTGATATAATCCATTTTCTTTTTTTCTGCATGGATTTTCGTTCTGATACCAATTTTGCATTATAATTAAGGCTTCTAATTCTAATGAAAGTTCTATTTCTACTATATAATTTTACAGCTTCAGCTAAAACGTCAGGGAACTGGATTTTTTTTTTTTTTTTCTTTGTTTCATTACAACATTTTTTTCTTTTGAGTAAGTCTGTTCATGATTTCTTGAATATTTTTTCAAAATTTTTAACATTTTTGATCCATTCTGTAGAAGGAACTGTTAAACCACCATGCGATAGCATTTTTATCCAAACAGCTGTGTTTATGTTTGATGTTCTATTCGAAATTTTAGCTAAAGAGATATCTTTATTTCTTAAACGGTATGCTATATATCCAGAAACGTAATTAAGAACTTGCTGTTCTGTTTCATTGATGGAATCTGAATTGTCTTGCAAGAAATTACTCCATTCTTCGGGATATGGCTCTTCACAAATTTTTAAAAAAGCTTCTTGCTCTTCTTGATCATCAGATTTGGGATTGTAGATTATTTCTTTTTTATCATTTTCATTAAAAGATTCTTTCAATAATTTCGCTGTTAAATATGTCTGGATATTATTGTCGTCTTCGTTTATGGAATTGAATTTTTCTGACAAATTGGGTAATTTATTAGCCAACAAAATGTGCTTTAAACGACTTGTAAATTCTTTTGGGGAAGGGTGATCATAAAAATGGCCGATTCCTCTTATTTGACATTTTAAAATCCATTCATTTCTAACTGGATTCAATTTTGGGAAAACATGGTAAATAACTCCACGACTTTTTGTTTTTACATGCGTGTTACGACAAGTCGCAACAGCGCAGGATGAAGACTTTTTTTTTTTTTTTTTGAAAAGGAAACTATAAACATGTGCTCAGGAAGTACTCTTCTGTATTCGATACAGAAGTAAATAGTCCAGGCAACGAAGGCCAAAATTTCACGAATAGAAAAAAAAATCGTGTAGTTTTGAAATTTTGCATACTCATAGCCGAGAGGGTCCTGAACAACATACTAAAAGTCCCCGCCCGTGGTGGGTGAGCGGGGGGCAGGGGGCATTTAAGGGGGACACTTTTTAGTTTTTATTAAATATCTTAAAAACTATTGCATTTAGAGAAAAAATGTCAGGCACAAAATTAATCTATGTAAAATTTCCTACAAAAATATATGCTACATTTTGTTTGTATGATAAATAGTTTAGAAGATATAGGGGGATGAAATAACACATTTTCTTGAAAAATTCTTTCCAGAACCCATTTAATTACACACTTTAGTTGATTTTAGTATTCCAAAAAAGAATTTTTCATGAAAATGTGTTATTTCGTTCCCCTATATCTTCTAAACTATTGATCATGTAAACAAAATGTAACATACATTTTTGTAGGAAATTTTACGTAGATTAATTTTGTAATTAACATGTTTTCTCTAAATGCGATAGTTTTTAAGATATTTAATAAAAACTGAAAAGTTCCCCCCCCCCTGTCCTCCGCTCACTCACTACGGGCTGGGACTTTTAGTATGTTGTTCAAGACCCTCTTGGCTATGAGTATGCAAAATTTCAAAACTACACGATTTTTTTTTTTTAATGTTGATCAGTTTTGGGTCTTCGTTATCTGGATTTTTACTCAAACCGCCACTTGCGCCTACTAGCCTTAAAATTACTTAAAACTTACAAAACATGCTATATTATCCTTGCATATTCCCTATGTATATATTTGTTTTGTACATTAGAAAATATTTGACAAGACCCCTTTTAATTGCACACTTTAGTTGATTTTACTATTGCAAAAAAGAATTTTTCAAGAAAATGTGCTATTTTACCCCCCTATATCTTCTAAACTATTGAGCATACAAACAAAATTTAATATACATTTTGTAGAAAATTTTACGTAGATTAATTTTGTAATTGACATTTTTTCTCTAAATGCAATAGTTTTTAAGATATTTAATAAAAACTGAAAAGTGCCCCCCTTAAATGCCCCCCGCTCACCCACCACGGGCGGGGACTTTTAGTATGTTGTTCAGGACCCTCTTGGCTATGAGTATGCAAAATTTCTAAACTACACGATTTTTTTTTTATTTTTTTTTCTATTTATCCTATTTTGACTGGACTAAAAAATGTTTCTTTCCTAACATCCAACGGACAATGGTCATTCTTCACCTCTGTACTCGTAGTGACGTCACAGTGCGAGTGTAGACGGAAAGGCGGTCTGCTTCCCTCCACAAAGAGGTGAGCCAGCCCTTATATCTTTCTCTAGTCCTGGTGTTAACAGACTAACAAACCAACGGACTAACACACTAACGGACTGACACACTAACGGATTAAAACACTAACGGACTAACACACTAACGGACTAACACGCTATCAGACACCCTACAGACAGACACCATACAAATTTTGTCATTTTCGGATTCCTCACACCAGAAAACGTATAAAAAAGTCAAAAAACCGAGGTCAAAATTTTTCACGATTACCTAAGTTCCCCATACCTATAGGTAAGCTGGCGAAGGAGGCGAGGGACCTAAACTCGGAAATTTGCAGCACCGTAACTTTAGGTGACGCTAATACAGTTGCTAGATACAGACTGAAAGAAAAACACATTAAAAAGGAACATCAACTATGTGTTATCAATGCAGACAGGATGATTACCAAGACTATCTCCAGACTTAGAACCCAACACTTTGGTGGAATGACAATGAACACAGATGGCACCAGAACTTACAAATCATGTAGGAACTGCCTGGAGGAGGAACTCACCCCAGAACACATTTTCAACTGTCCGGCCATCATAAGAGGCTTACAGGTCTTTGACGAATTTCCCTTTCAGGGAAATCTCTATAGTTACAAAATTGTGGACATTGCCAAGGCCGTGATTTTGGCACATGGAATGATTTGATTTGACTTCAATTGGACACGACACCAACCAACCAACCAACCTATAGTATGATGGGGAACTAATATTGTTATAAACCTTTTTAGTTCCCCATCATACTATAGGTATGGGGAACTTAGGTAATCGTGAAAAATTTCGACCTCAGTTTTTTGACTTTTTTATACATTTTCAGGTGTGAGGAATCCGAAAATGACAAAATTTGTATGGTGTCTGTCTGTAAGGTGTCTGTTAGTGTGTCAGTCCGTTAGTCCGTTATTTTATTAGTCTGTTTACACAATATCTCACGAACAAATGATCGCAGAGAGGTCAGATGGGTTTTAAAATATTACTTTCGATACTGGCAAGAACCCTATTCATTTGCAATATTCGAATTAAAAAACTTCGTAAGTTATGAGAAATTTACGATTTTCTTAACATGGGAGAATAGGACAAAATTTCACTTAAACGTGCATTAAATGGAAATTTTTTACTGTAAAGATGTCAGATCAGTTTTAAAATATCAGTTTTGATGCCGGAATGAACATCATTTATTATAAATAAGCTACTTTGAAAATTTCGCAAGTAATTGGAAATTTACGAATTTCTTAACATGGCAGTATAGTGCAAAATTTCACATAAACGTCAATTTTGAGAGATATTTTCATCGTAAAGATGTCAGACTACTTTTGAAATATTATTTAGAACACTGTCATGAATATTAATGACTATGAATTTTCAAATATAAATATTTCGTAAGTTATTGGAAACTTACGAATTTCTTAACATGGCAGAATAGAACAAAATTTCACATAAACGTCAATCTTGAGGGATATTTTCATCGTAAAAATGTCAAACCACTTTTTAAATATTATTTTGGATACTGGCATGAATATCATAGACTATGATTTTTCCAATTTAAAAAATTCGTAAGTTATTTGGAATTTACGATTTACTTAACGTGTCAGAATAAGGCAAAATTGAGCATAAACTTCCATTTTGAGGATCATAAATACATTAGACAACTTCAAAATTACATTTATGATATTTGTTTGAACATGATTGGATACAAATATTCTAATAGGAAAATTTTGTAAATTATTCGTAATTTACAATTTTAACAACATAGCGAAATTGTAAATTTTTCATATAAATATGAATTTTGAGGATTATTGCATTGGAAATAGTAGCATAAAAACTAAACAACAGAATTGACCCTGATAAGATAAATTAATAGATTAGAATAAGATAAATATATCGAAGTGAACGGTGGATAGCCTATTAGGCGGGGATTTCAATCTGTCACTGTATCAAGCTTTGGTCAAATTCAATTATTTTAACATGATTATAATATGTCTCGCACTAGAAATTAATAACATAAATATGATGGGGAACTGAGCAGAGTCCACCTATGCCAACTAGCTTTTTTTTTCTTTTTTTTTTTTTTATTTACATTTCTAAAACACTAGAAACAAATGTACTATAATGCTAAGAAACAGTACTATTACTATGCATATATTTTTATGTAACCATTTGCACGAAAAAGAAAAAGGTTTGTTAAAATTTCAACATTCAAAATTTAGCCCAAATCTATTAAAAGATAGCTTAAAAAAAAAAAAAATCTTAGAGTGTTAAAATGGTATGGGTTCCTGTGCAATTCTGAATTCTTATGATGTGCCCTATCTCCCCTTTTAAACATTGGCCCATGAATTCAGGGACACCCTGTACATTTCAATGAGTACAAAAATCTGGAGTGACTTCACTCGACTTTCCGAACATTGAGTAATTAACAGTTTTGTAGATAAAGTAAAGAAAGAGGAGTTGTTAAACAAACAAAAGAGAGAAAACCATAATAGAGTGTTTGAGTATTTTTCTCCATATATTACACGATATTTTATTTAACGCTACTGAACTTTGAGCCCATGATCATAATGATAAAGAATTTTTCGTTGTGTCCCTGTAAAAACCTATAAATGCTCTATTCACCAAAATGCTTATATTTAGTGCAACAGTGATTTATAATATTCATATAAATTTTCAGCTCAATTGAATAAGGCGTTTAGATGCTATCGCACTTTTAAAAATTTGGTTCCATAGGCCATAATGATAAAGAATTTTTCTTTGTGTCCCTGTTAAAAACCTGTAAGTGCTAAATTCACCAAAATGTATAGAGTTCGTGCAACTGTGACCTATAACATGTGTAAAAAATGTTTGCTCAGATTAACAAAGCGTTTAGACGCTATCGCACTTTTAAAAATTTGGTCCCATAGGCCATAAAAATAAAGAATTATTCCTGGTATCCCTGTAAAATAACTATAAGTGCTAGATTCACTAAAATCTATAGGGTTCGTACTATGGTGACTTACAATATATGTATTTACTTTCAGCTTATTCGAATAAAGCGTTTAGACGCTAGCGTGTTCACTCACAGACATACACACATACATACATTATCGCAAAAATAGTGGAAACGGACTCAGGGGACCTCGAAACGTATAGAAACATCAAAATCTCAAATTCGGATTTTTGACATGATTACAATACTTTCCTCACTATAGTTTTCTGAAAGTAAAAATTATATTCATGATATATAGTCAAAACAAGTAAATACAAAATATTTAGTAAACATAAATTATTTATTTGTATTTATAAGAGAAAATATATAAAGATATATACACACATATACAGACACACATTTGTTTATATTATATTATATTATATTATATTATATTATATTATATTATATTATATTACTTATATATACAGGGTGATCAGTTTAAAAGAGTACCTGTCAGTTTTTCTTATTACCCTTAAATCTGACGGTTGTGGCAACTATTATAAAACTGAAGTATAATTGTTTGAACCTTGTTTAAGTGTGGGAGACAATTTCTAACACTGTTGGACTGTTACAACTTTATTTGTGAGGTAAAACAGAAATGAAGACGAGACGCACAGTGTTACTTAATCCTGTGGTAATTTCATTTTTGAAAAACATAATTTAATTCAAATTTTCTGCATTATCATTCCTCACAGAAACTGTTGAAAATGTTCGCCACCATTTTGAATGCTAACATGGACATGTCGAACCAAGCTTTTTGACAAACTTCGCAGCATTGTTGGTGTTATTGATGAAATTTCTTCAGTTATCTGTTTTATTTCATTGATAATTCATTTGTAGTTTATTGTTTAATGCTTATCACACACTGAATGATATTAAAATAATACAATGTTACAGACGCCAACTATAAGTCCACTAAACTCATCTAAATCTACATTCCTATAACTTCTTAAAAACATGTGCAAGAGAAAAAATATTAATTATCAGTTTAAATTCACAAACTATTTTTAAAAGGATGTAAGTAATCAAAATAGATGAATCATACATCTGGTTACTGTGGGAGGAGTTAGCCTGTTTTCAAGAGCTCATATTTTAAGTAATAATTTTTTTTTTCTTTTTTTGTTCATTGCTTTAGTCGGATATGGATGTTTATATTACTATGGTAATTTGGCTAAGCATATATTCATCTTGGGAGTGTAGAGCAAACAAATTTCTACTTTATTAAGATCAATTTTTTTTTGAAAAATGTTCTTAAGTCAACCCGGGTCGGGTTCGAGTAAAATAGGGTTACCCGACCGATACTTAGCTCCCTTATATTGAGTGAAGTACTATAAATGAAATTAAAAGTACAATAAATAAAATTCTTTACAGTTATTCTTATGGATCTTTTCACTCTTTTGTCAGACAAAATTTGACCGTTACTGATTTTTGGTTTTCCTGTGAAACCAAAGATTTTACTTAATTTTTATAACACTTCTGCTTATTTTTATAAAATAATGAAAGTTTTAATTTGTAATTAAAAAAAAATGTAAGTCCATATGCAATTATTCAAAATGAATAATATTTTCTTATTTTAAAAACCAATAGCATTTAGGAAATTTTTAAGTGATTTTGCATATGGTTTTTCCTGAGACATCATTTGATAAATTTCTGAGTAATACTACTGTCTAACGAATAGAGAGGGAACGGATCTTTACAATTCCACTAAAACAAGAAAATAATGTTAGCAATTGTTACATTAAATATTTAGTTTCAGTATGAAACCACTGAACGTTAAAGGGTTAAAAGATAATTGCACAGAAAAATAAAGTTAAATGAATTAAAAGAACACAACGAGCCAATGAGACCAAACTATGCTTGAAATTTCAGTTTGTTTTAAAGATTCGCTACATTGACTTAAAATATCATTAAAATGAGTAAGCAACAAAGTTATTATATTTTTCATAACGGTTTATCAAATTAAACCCTGAAATAAAATCCCTGAACAAAAAGAAATAAAATTTCTTTTATTCAAAATTATATTTTTCAACAAATACGAAGACACCACAGTGATAATCTTCTAAGCAGCGGGAAAGAAAATGTTTATTTTAATTAACTGAAACTGTTACTAGTAAGGGATTATTATTTTGCTTTATTTTGTTTTTAGGTACAATATATAGAGGATTTTAAAACATACGCAAATTTATGCACACACATATATATATATATATATATATATATATATATACAGTCGAATCTCGTTAACGTGAACACTGTTAACGTGAATTACTTTTAACATGAACTGTTTTCACAGTCCCCGTCAAAATGAAGACTAGTTTAGTTATATGAAGATTAGTTACTGATAGCATGAACTACTGATAACAGGAACTATTGATAACATGAACAAATTTTTCATCCCCCTTGAGATTCATATTAACGAGGTTCGACTGTATATATATATATATATATATATACGGGTAATTCTTCAACAACTTAACATTTTTAAAACACGAATTTCGTAAAAACGAAAGTGCTTTAAAAAATCTAAAAATAATTATACTTACTATTTATAAGACACTTAACAAGGAAAAAATAAAAGGAACTCACTTTAATTATTCTAAGTATATCGCCATGCTTAACTATGCTGATTATGCCAGGAGAGTGACATTTTTGCCTACCAAGAGAGTGACATTTTTCTCGTATTACACCTGCTACTAAGGCCTCGAGCCAAATACAGGTTTAAGAAGGTCTGTATACTATTATAACCATTTAATTACATATAATAACAGGTATTATATTTGAAATTTTTTTTTACATGTAATAGAAAAGTTGTACAGAAGAGTGACAGCCTAAAAAGTTACATACCTCAGTTTAATACTTTAAAACTATGATAAAAACTCCCACGGACTGAGCTCTTCAAATTACTCTATAAATCCAATAAAATGGTTGAAATAAACAGTGTTTTTATGCGCTAAACTTAAAATTCCCTCTTCTTCATTTAAATTATTGAAAAACTAGTTAAGTCAGGAGAGTGACATGAAACCCTCAGGACAAAATTTAAAATGATATACCTTAATAAGTCAAATGATTAAGCGGATTCAAACAATATTATTTTACACTTTTAAGTATATATAGTTTACTGCTACTAATTTAATTCGTGAAATGTTGATATGGAATTTTTAAATATTTAAATTAAATAAAGTTTTAGAAAAGGATTTGGACAGGCCAGGAGAGTAACATTCCGGCCATTTAAAAATTTTTATATTAAATAGTAAATGAATAAGTTTTTTAATATGCATAGCAATACACTGCAGAAATGGTATCTTAAAATAATAATAATAATAATAATAATAATAATAATAAATTTTAAACGTCAATATTTGATATAAAAAATACATACATATAATTAATATAAGATCTGAAAACTATGTGAAACCCAAGCAATATATCCAAACGAATGAAATAACAGTAAGAAGGAGCACAGGCCGCTACATCTTAAGACGGGTGGAGCGGTTTAAGCCAGTTTTACGGACATTAACTTTCCCCCAAAACCTCTGCAAGACCACATGATGAGAAAGAAAAAGTTGAGATGAAAATTTTTTATTATTAAGTGAAATATATATATATATATATATATATATCTTACAATTATTGGTATTTATCAACCAACTTTGTATGAACTAAATCAGTATCATATATAATTATTTAAAATAAATATATGTATTTATAATTCAATTTTATTTAAACTAAATCAAACATTTATATTATATTTTAACTTAATATTTACTCTGCACAGCTATACTTAAAGATGACAGATCGTAATCAGAAAATACTACAAAGATATTTTAAATAAGTATAGGATCATCCGTAACCAAGCACCATGATAACAGATTTAATCTGTGAGTTGGTATTTTTGCATTTCAAAATAAGTACTATATGATACTGAATTTGCTTCGCGATATCGTAGGCTACCATTACGGTTGATTTTGTATACTGCATAAATACTTAAAGGAAGTTATTTATTTTATATTTTAAATTACTTAATTATTATTAGTAGTAATGCTACTAAAAATTTTACACTTTTATTATCTTTATTTTATACTAGCTTCTGTGCCTGTTCTTCGCCCGGGAATTTAATTATTACTCACAGTATATTATTAAAAAAATATATTACTCTTAGTTGAAGCTTACTAATACTTAATAAGTATAATTTATATATTTTCATTCATATATATATATCTTTTAATTTGCACAATTGTTCGTGCACTGATTTGAACATAATATTTCTCAACGCTCAAAAAAAAATAATTTGTATTGCCATTTATGTTCCGAAAAGCGGATACAATAGCTAGTAAAAAGAAAGTCGCGAAGAGGATTCTATACTAAAGTTGTACCTTTTCTATAATATTCAACTGCATCGAAAATTTGTTACTTTTTTTAATATTGAATTTTCGTTAAATGCTGAATCTATAGCGATATTTGAATCCGACATCGATAACAGGGCAATCATTTAATATATATGAGTTACAAAATAGAGAAAATAATTATATTTTGAATAGTTTTAGTAACCCACTTGGAGAAACTCAAAATTTGGCTCCGAAGTAGCTCGGTTGTTTCTTGCGTAGGTCTATTCTAACGTAACTGCGATAGCCATTTTAATTCATCGCTAAAATGGAACAAAAGTTTAAATGTCAGCAAGAGGGTACTGTACTGAAGCTGTGCCTAAGACATTTAAAGCACACAGTTCTTTCTGGTAAATTAATATCACTTTACATACAAATTACTTAAAATTAGCAAAAGTACTTTTTTTTTTTTTTTTTTTTTTTGAATGTGGATACTAATATATAATAATACATTAACTTTTATCCATATTCCTATTATTACACTGGACGAAGCATTGCTTTATTACAAGAATATAAGAAAGAATGTCAGAGATGAGTCAGCTGAATGCAGGGAAAAATTTTTGACAATTATCGCGTTATTGTCGATTATTTGTTTGGATGTTTATTATTATTATTTATTAAAATCTAAAGCAAACAAAACTTGTGTAAAATATTATATTTTCAGCTTTTCATCTCTACTTTTTTTTTTTTTTATGATAATCTTCATATAAGTACAATTTCCATTAATTATTATAAAATAAATATTTCGTTATTATTATTATTATTATTATTATTATTATTATTATTATTATTACGAAAGGACTATTTTTTTTTCAAAATGCGATTTTGTGTTGTTGCCATTCATAGTGTTCCACCTTGAATTTCATATTTCATTTTATGTATTATTAAAAAAAAAAAAACGAATATACATACCGAAATTAAATTTAACCACTTCACCGGCCATCCCGAGATAACTCAGGGAAAACGTAGCCCTGCACATACTACAGTGGCCGGTGAAGTGGAGTTTCTAAAGTAATGATGATTTCTTATAAATTAAAATAAATGGAAAAAGCCGAAAAAAGTCTTAAATTTAGTAAAATAAATTGAAATTTCTGAAAGCAAACAAATTTGACATGAATTTGATTATTAAGAATTTATTAAGATTATAAAAACTACATATCGAGAGATTCTATTATTTATGAGCCAAAAATAAATAAATAAGTAAATATCTTTCTTTTTATATTGAAAAATTGAACATGCAAATATTCTTTTAAAAAATAATTGAAATAAATTTGTGAAAAATCGTTCTAAAGAAATGGAGGAGCTTCAGTACAGAAATTCTTGGTGAAATTTGGAATTTGGCACCGAAGTATCTTGGATGTTTCTCGCCAAGACCTTTAGTTCCGCAATTGCAATAGCCATTTTAATTCATCATCAAAATGACAACAAAAATTTTAAATTCACCAAGGGGATCCTATTCTACAGCTGTACCAAAGAAATTTTTAGAAATGTATATAGTTAGTGATGCTAGGAAATGAAACACAGTTACTGAAAGCCTTTATATGGAAGAATAATAGATTAAAGTAAGCCCAGTCGTACTAATATAAATTCTGTTTAGAAAGAATGTAAGCAGAATTTCGTGTTTTTTATTCTTTCTTTTTTTTTCACCAGATAATACATGTAATTGCCACTTTTAATTTAGAGAAATATCTACTATGTACAGAAAGTACTGTAATCATGGAAAAATGCGACTATGGTATTTTAGTTTATCTATACATTTTAAGGGCTTCCTGAATCCTTTTTGCTATTTTTATGGTAATGTGATGGGATTTGCGTTGACATCCCAACGCTACATTCGATTGAGCTCAGTGTTGGCAGGTATATTATAGGTCCATGTCGTAAGATCTATACAGATTTTAACGAAATTAAGAGCAGAACTCAATTTAACTAATTTTAGAAAATGTCTGCTTGTCCGTCTGTTTGTGTGTGTGTATCATAAATTTTGTAGGCAGTGTAACTCACGAACCAGTGAACGAAATTTAATCAAACTTGGTATTCAGTTGATATATATGTCTGCCTGCGTAATTGGGACAAAAATTTTGTGTCAGTTCTAGATCAAGTACCAGATCGGTTTCAGCTCAAAATTTCATTCAAATTTATTTGTAGTTGTACTTGACATAAATTATTGCCTAGCAACTTTTAGCGAAATTTGTCTAAAAGGTGGCGTTGTTATCCCGTTTTACCTAACTTTTTAATGTGACAGTAGAGGACGAAAATTCGTATAAATTCGCATAATGAGAAATATTTTTAACGAATTTTTATGAAATTAAAATGAAATATTTATAATAGTAATAGTTAATTAGGAAACAATGTTTGTATATGTAGGAATATCGCTTCCTCCTTTTCAGTATAAATATTTTGCAAAATAATTCGTCAACACCTTAAAAATAGATGGTTGAACCATAAGTTATTTCATTTCATTTTTACTTAAAAAAAAAAAAAAAAAGTTTTTCTTAAGATGTCGTTTGTATAGCATAGAATTCAGTTTCTTTGGACTGTGAATTTTATTTCATTTAGTACTATAATTCTCTGAAATGAAAATCGTTTGCATTTATTATGAAAACAATTGCTATAAATAATAGATTTAATAAATAATTTTTACTGTGTGAATAGGGTGTTTCAATAATTTTCTCCATATATTTTCTCCAATAATTTTCTCCATATATTGTTTAAGTTAATGCTATTGCACTTCTACTAATTTGAGTCCATAGGTCATGATGATAAAGAATTTTTCTTTGTATCCCTGTAAAAATCTATTAGTGCTAGATTCTCCAAATTTCATACAGTTTGTGTGACGGTGATCTATGATATGTACATAAATTATCAGTTCATTCAAATTAGGGGCTTAGCCGCTACCTCACTTTAAATAATTTGAGACATAGATCATAATGATAAAGAATTTTTCTTTGTGTCCCTGTAAAAAAATTTATAGGTGCTAGATACCTATAGAGTTCATGCGACGGTGGCCTATAACATGTATATAAGTTGTCAGCCTAATCGAATAAGACTTTTAGACACTATCGCACTTTAAAAATTTTGAACCTATAGGCCACAATGATAAAGAGTTTATTTTTCTTTGTGTCTCTGTAAAAAAGCTAAGTGCTAGATTTACCAAAATCAAAAAGGTTCGTACTACGTTGACCTATAACATCCGTGCCAACTTTCAACTCATTCGAACAACGCGTTCAGATATTATCGTGTTCACTCACATACAAACACACATACATACATACAAACATTACCGTAAAAATAGCTAAAATGAGCTCAAGAGACCTTAAAATGTATAAATACACCAAAATTTCAAATTCGAGTTTTTTCATGATTACAATACTTTCCTTACATATGTATGTTCGATAGGTAAAAAGAAAATTAACACAATTTGAAATAGCTTTTTAACAGTTTTGTCAGGATGTGTATAAATTAGAGGATTTAACAAATTATAATTTGCAAAAATTTATTATTTTGATTGATTTATTTATTAATTATATTTTTATTTAGTGTTATACTTATTACTATCTTTCTGGGTAATCGTATTTGTTTGAAGACTTACTACACATCAGTAAAAAAAAAAAAAAAAAAAAAAAAAAAAATCATTTTACATTATAGAAGAAATCTGGCAGTAAAGTTGCTGTAAAATATCCGTATGCTTTGGAAAACTTACGTTGACAGAAATTTTTCGCAACAGAACAGTACAAAAAATGTTCTTAGACAACAGATTCATTCTATTGTTACTTCACTTCCAATTCTTCTTTGATGCTATGTTCTCTATACGCAAAACATCAGAAATATATAACTACTATACAAAATTTGTACCATTGCTTATAGTTATTATCTGCTTACAGATTTTTTTTTTTTTTTTTTTTTTTTTTAACAGACAGAGATGTAATTTTAATGGTAAACTTTTTTATTTAGATGGCAAAAATTTCCTATTGAAATGCTACAGATTTTATTTTTATTTTTTCACCGTGTAGATAGTAACATATGCATCCGAAAAATGAAGAAACATAACAAAATAAAACATTTATATTACATTAATAAATGAATAAACAAAAGATACAATTTTCCAAAAATCAGATTCGTTAATTAAATCGACAAACTAGTCGCTTTGACAGCTAGTTATTTCTTAATTTCTCACAAATAATTCGAAAATATTTCTCAAGATTTGTTTTTTAAAAAATCAAAATCGTAAAAACAATTTAATGCGTTTTATCTTATCAAGAACGTATAAAATCAATTGGTGTCTCACTTAAGATTATTAGTGTTTTTTTTTTTATTATTTAATTTTTTATATAAGCTCTTACCACATTTATCGTTTTATATTATATGCCTTTTCTTTGTTGTTGAATTTACAATAAGAGTGCTTCTTTAAAAATATGATTGAATAGTTACAATTATGATTAAACTTTGAAAATAAGCAAAATAGATCCCATTTTTACATTTTGAAGATTTATTTTTACTTGAAAGATTTATTTTACTACCTATCTGCATGTAATAACAATTTTCTCGTGGTAATAATTTTGAATAAGCACTAAAGTCTTCCGGGGTACAAACAGTGCATCCAAACTGTAAAAGTCTTTGTGATGTCTGAGTATACAATAAATAAAATTTAATACCAAGAAATAATGATTCATAGGAGCAGAATAAATTACGGCTGACAAAGAAAAAAATTGTAAATGTGGGCGAATTAGGAAAATTATAACACTACGAACAAAAAAGGTAACAGATTGCAATGCAAAAATATTATACTTCTAGTTGCTACACGTATACGATTTACAATTTATGCTGATAAAAGAAAGTGTTTGTCTGTCTGTCTCTTTGAGAAATACATAAAAACACTGCGCCATTTACATTTCTGAAATATATTTTCTATATATAAAGAAATGCGTTCACTTTTGCAAAACATCTTTAGATTTTCGATATTCTTATTAGACATTTTTTTTTTTTAATGTTTTAAGCGATTTTTTTTTTCCCGACATACTTTTTTTCAAGATGTAATTTCAAGCTAATGCCAAAAAATAAAATGTTTTCAGCTTTTTGTTTTATTTATTTTTTAAAATAAAAAGAACCATATTTATAAGTAAATCATATATATATATATATTACTATTATTATTATTATTATTATTATTATTATTATTATTATTATTAAAAGCTGTATGGGCAAACATTTCTGATAAAACTGACTTTATGATAGGTTAAAATAAACAGTTATCTGTGGGTGGTAATAATAAAAATAATAATGTATATTTCATATTTTAAATGTTTTATTTTAATTTATTTACAATTTCAAATATTCAAATACTCTAATGTTCTTTTTTCTTGATTTTATTGTCTGCTAAGTAATGTTAATGCATACTTAGTTTATTTAAAACTAACCATGTTTCCAACCAATATAATGAAACTCAAATAAATAAATGTCCTTTCATTAACGGCTGTATATCGAGATATTTAGTCATGGTTTTGCTTTGGCATAGAAGTGCATTTATTTAAATGTTTAAATTCTTCTTCTTTTTTTAATTCATTTAAATATAGTGACCAGCAAAGCGGGCAAAGTCTGTTTGTTAAGAATAAAGGAGTAGTAGAGTTCTTACAAGTTGGTAATATAATGTTAATTTTTTAAAGACAAAATTAGTTTTTATTAGTTTTATATCAGGCGAGATGTAGCAAACCTTCCACGATAGCTATCCAATCCTTTCCCGAGCTTCGACTAATTTTTCTAGTAAATTTTCACCTGATATTACTTACGTTGTTAGCCTTTTTTCTTTTCTTTCATTTTCGTCTCATGCTTTTTCTGTGGATTTTTAGCCTTTTTCCCGTTTTCTATATTTTATAGCGCAGTGTCTCCCACCCACCATGTTAAAAACAAAATCACTCTTAAATGGAAAATATTGAGACTTAGAAAGATATAATAAATAAAAAATATATAATTTTAAATGTCACACATTTTAGTTTATATATATATTTCAGGTAACACAAAAGACATTAAAACTTTACATAAGTATACAATAAGAATTTGAATTTAGCCCAAACTTTATATTAACGAATAATTTAAAAAACGAATATTTATTTGATATACTCAACAATACATTTTTTATGATTATTTCTTTTATCAATTCTATTTATTGTCTTCAAATAAAAAAAAAAAAAAAAAAAAAAAAAAAAAAAAAAAAAAAAACTCATCAAGGTTGATTATTTTTATATACTTTATACATAAAAAAGTAAAAATAAAAGTAAAAAAATAAAATAAAAATAAAATAAAAAATACTCAAAATATGGACGTGGAACCATTTGTATTTATTTGAAATCCAAGTTTATCAAATTCTATTCAGATTAGACAAATGCCAGCTAAAGAAGAAGAGGTATGAATATGCAACTTAGTGGTCCTTGGAATACTTAAATAAATTAAACAAATATGCTCAAATATATTTTTTTTTTTTTTAAGAACAAACTTGGAGCCAAGAGAGCAATATTTTAATGACAGCTTTATAATAATCTTTAATTACTTTCTCATACTATGATAAAACTAGTATGTTGTGGCAACCACAAGACTTTCTTCTATATTTTCCTGTATATACACGATCTTTTTCCAAGTGTTTTTCCGTTAAAAGTAAAAAAATCGATAACTTTGTTTTAAATTATCACATATTTATAGTTCAACCATTCGTTTTAAAGGTATTGACGAGATCTTTCGAAATATACCTATCTTGAAAATTTACCCCCCCCCCACCCGGGGTACTTCCCCCCAAGGGGGGGGGGAAGCGATGTCCCCACATGCACAAAATTTTTTCCTATTTAACTATTACTATTATCAACAATTCATATTAATTTTACAATCACAGGTTAAGAATAACTATCATTATGTACATTTATACGGAATTTTGTCCTATATTGCCATGTTAAAAATTTAGGAAAAATACGATCACAGCGCCACCTGTTGAGCGATTAATCCCCAAATCTAATCAGCACCAATTTATGTCAGGGGCCAACTAACTACCAAGTTTGGTTAAATTTCGTTTAAAAAAAAAAAAAAAAAAAAAAAAAAAAAGTATTGTTTTTGGATCAAATTTTTGAAATTGAATTTTTGTTATATTTACACATTTTGAGGTCTCCTGAATCCGAAAAATATGTTTTAGCGGTTGGTTTGTGTGTGTGTGTGTCTGTCTGTCTGTGTGTGTGTTTGTTATCAGAATATTTCAAGACCAAAGAGTAGCAGGAAGTTCAAACTCGGTATTCTAAATCTGTATCATACAAGGATGCTACACAAAACTTTTCTTTGAAATCAAGCAAATGGTTCGTGTACAGGGACATCCAGCAGAATTCAAATAAATTACGCCTATGGGGGAAATTTCCGGTAAATACAGTGTAACATCTATAGGTTGACCTAAACAAAATGGATTGAACGTATTTTTTTAACATGCATAAAAGCATATTTTGTATAAATTGTGGTATGGAAATTATTCATCATTCGTTTACAGGGCTACCCAAGGTAATTGGATGTATTGGGGCTATATTTGGAAATTGCTGAAAGTTTATTTCATTTTGTATTAGGATTTTTTTTTATATATATCAGACTAAATTTAAGTAATAATGTTATGTGCAGATAGTTTATAGACAATATACAGGGCTAACCAAAATTAAGCTAAACGTTCTTTTCTATTGAATGTATTGATGTAAGTTCTTTGGTACATTTTATTATGTTGACAAAATAACTGCTAAAGTAAAAGTCAATTTTCTTACCCATACTGCAAATAAAGTATTTTTTGTTCTATTTTCAACTCTGATTTTTTTTTTTTAATATTACATTTTCAAGTCCATGAATACAAAAATCCAATTTTAACGGGTGATCTGTAGGTACATCTTGTATCAGCATAACTTAAAATCAAATGACTGCAGAAAATTCATATTTGGTATTTACGGAGGATTGAGGGGGGCGGTCCCCCTCACTCAGAATTGCAAGTCAAATAAAACTGTTTCTATACATATTTCAGATTATTTTTTAAAGTAGATCGAACTTTAGTATCTTTCCTTATTGATCCTACAACTTAAAGGGAAACTCGTGTGAGTAACACACGAGATTACTATTATTATTCTTTTTAATGTTTTGAATAGTAAAATGAATATTTTTTACAACATCAAGAGTTAAATACTGTGGAACCAGTTAATGTGAACACTGTTAACATGAACTGTTTCAACAATCCCTGTCAAAATGAAGATTAATTTAGTTATATGAAGATGAGTCACTGATGGCACGAAAAAATTTTTTATTCCCCTTGAGATTCACGTTAACGAGGTTCGACTTTATTTTAATTTCGACAAAGTACACATGCGCTCTTCACTTTCAAAAAACGAAAAAAGGGAAGAACAAATACATGTATTTCTCATTGTTAAGAAATCAGAAAAGTATTATGAATCTACATAATGATCACTAATGTAAACATTTTTCTAAATAATAGTAAATAAGAATATCTTTTGTTATTGGTATTTAAACATTTGTAACTTACTATAAAACAAAAGACCTTTACAAAAATTAATGCATTTTTCTCATTTTTCTACACACACGGTAACAGCTGAAAATGACCATTATTAATTTAAAACCATTTTTAATGTCTTAAAAGAAATTATACAAAATTGGCAAAAAAGGAAAAAAAAATGTTTAACGTTTTAGCTTTTTGAAATTAATATAATTGAAACACTGGTACAACATGTTTTAAAGAAATATATAAATAAATATAAATAAATATATATACGTATATATATATATATATTATCAACCTCTTCAAAGCAAGCACAAATACGGTATTAACTTTTCAGCAGAAAAATTTAAAGTTATTTATTCTGATTAAACAATTACCACAACAAAACAAAATTACAACTAATTTCCAGTAAAGAAAAAAATTTGTTTTGATTCTTCAATTCAAATCCATCATTTACATTGCTTTTACTAAGTTAATACAATACATACTACGCAAAAGAAAACTAAATTGCTGCAAATTAGATATTTCTCCATTTTTCATCAAAACAAAATAAACATCAAACAAATTTAAAGCTAAGTAAAACAGCATGAAAAGAGCACATTTTGTAATTTATAGCTAAGCATTAATACGCATTCAAATTAAACATTCCATTTTCTCCGAGTTTTAAAAACACAATAGACTCCGCTTCCGCCCGACAGTTCCATAAAACACGGGGCCACTGCCACTCCAATTATAAAAAAATCACGCAAAACTCCGTTTACGGCGCTACAGGAGAAAATGATATTGCAGATCTCGAACACGAAAAGTTAAGTAGAGGCACTATTTTACGATCTTTTATTTGGCGGGGCTGGAGTTGTATCGTTGACATGTACTTAGCTAACGAGCGGAGAAGCTAAAAGCACGCAGGAAAAGAAAAATCAGACTCCGTGCTACAACAGAATTTTTGATTGATGAAGAGTACACGGAGTCGATGGCACGCGAAATTTGTGTACACATAGGAAACTTATATTTTTCCCCTGCAAGAGTACTGTCTAACATATTAAATCGTTACATATCAGGACTAAAATAATCATATTTAAGTAGTTTAAAAAATACCTGCATATTAAAATTAATAAGGTGAAGTGGTGTAAAATTAATAACGTTTTGTCACAGTTCGGTTTTCACCTCATTTTGGTCGTTGCTATTACAATACACTTTTGAAAATAAACTGCAATTCATTGGCTTAAAAAAATATGAAAATTTTACAATTTACCAATGCTTCACTTAGAGAACAAAAATTATGAAAATTGTGTGTTACAGTACCCTATGGTTTGGGGCAAGTGTAACCTCCATCTAGTGTACTCATGTAGAGTACAATAAGATATATTTTACTCAAGTTATCAGATAGTGAAAACTTTCAAGAATCTGGGTTTATTTAACTTTAACTCGTCGCATTGTAAACTTTTTCCGTACGCCTATAACTAGCAATTCACATCTTAAACTTTTAAGAAGGTTTCATTGAGGATTAACACGTTGAGCGTCATTTCAGCCCTTCTAGAAATTCTTATATGTAAAATATATGATTTTCTTATTTTTCTTATTTATTGATTATTTCGGGATATATGTCAATTACTGGAGCATGCCAATCACTGGCGAACCTACCCTACAAAGTGTAAAAGTGATGTTAATAAGCATATCAGTAACTAAAATTAATTATACAAATTTAATAAAGAACAAGAATAACCCTAATAATAACAGTAAAATAAGATAAATGAATGTCTTTTGTCTTAAAATTGCATATGATTGCCTTATTTATTATTTTTTTTTTTTTCTTTTACTCCTATTTTCGTTTTTTTTTTTTTTTTTTTTTTTTTTTTAACTTTCTCTCGCCCGCGTGCAGAAAGCATTGTTTTGAGTTCAAATTTTCGAAATTGAGATTTTATTATATTTACACGTTTTAAGGTCTCCTGAACCCGAATAACATGTTTTTAGTGGTTGGTCTGTGTCTGCGTGTCTATGTGTGTGTCTGTTATCAGTATAGTGTGTTTGTTATCAGCAAATCTCAAGAACAAATAGTAGCTGAAAGTTCAAACTCGATATTCTAAATCTGTATCACATAGAGATTCTACACAAAACTTTTCGTCGAGATCAAACAAATGGTTCGTGTACAGGGACATCCAATAAAATTCAAATACATTACGTCTATGGGCGAAGTTTCTGATAAGTACAGTGTGACATCTATAGGCTAGAAGTCTGCACGGGTCCTAATTTGGCCACAGTCCTGGCTGGGTCGCCAATTCAAAGGCAAATTTTTAAACGGGCCGGGCCGGAGGATTTTTTGAAGCGGGCCGATGCAGGCCGTGAAAACAAAAATAAATTTTAAAAAGGTCCAAGCCGGCAAAAAATAATTTTTAAGTCTTTTTTTCGTGAGTCTGTCACCAGTATATTAATATTAAAAAAACTCCCTTAAATAATCGTGCAAATATAGAAATTTACTATATTGGTGGAACAGTTCCGAAAGAAATTGTGTCGGCAGACACGATTTCTTTATTTCAATAGGTAGATTTAAATAAACATAGTGTAAAAGTTTCCGTCTGAAGACGAAACTCTTTCACCACTATTTTTTATAATTCCCATCATATTCAATCCTTAAACTTGATGAATAAGTATGGTAAAAATTGTTTATAAAAAATAGTGGTGCGATAATTTCATCTTGATATATAAACTCTTACACTCTTGAAGTATTATGATGTGGATGCTGATTTTAACTAACATCTTCCAAGATTTACATAATTATTTTTATTGTGTGATATATCGTGCGTACAAGAGTCTCCCTTAAAAAGTTGTATATTTTATATGGCAAGATCAGAGGATCAAGTTACCAAGAACGAAAAATCAATTCCATACTATGATTTAGAGATAGTAATCTTCGTCCTATTTAATCGCACATAATTATTACAAAATACTATTTAAAAATTCCGGTATAAGGGTTATAGACAATCCGTAACAACTTGATACCTCTGGGAAAGACGATTGATACCTAGTTGTCGACATATTTGACAAGTTAAAATTTAAAACGCATTTATAACATAATAAAAATTAGCATGAAATTTCAAACATAAGACCACTTAGTGCTCTTCGATATTGTTTGATTTTGTTTTAGTTCCAATCAGGCTAATTCAGAAATTCAGATTGACTGAGTTTTTTAATTTTGATGATTATTCTATTATAAATTGACATTAAAGTATCATATGAATACTTTTTGTATTTTCAAAATTTCAAAGATGCAAATTTATCTTCATGAAATAATTTACATATTTGAGAAAATAAATTCAAATCATGAAATTTTATGTAAATATTTATGATAGCGCATCTTACTCTTTTTATTATATTCTAATTTTAAGTTAATGCAAATACAAAAATTATAATTTATATTTACACCGGACCGAGAAGGACTCGGGCTCATTTGTTTTTGTTTTTTTACTTCAGTCCGGGCTTCGGCCTATATTTTTACTTTTACTTCGGGCCGGGCCAGCCGGGATTGCCTCCATGCGGGCCGCGCTTGGGCCGGAAAATTCAGGAAACGTTCAGACCTCTACTACAGACTGCTCTAAACAAAATGAAGTGAACGTTTATTTTTCTATGCATAAAAGCTAATTGTGGTATGGAAATCATTCATCGTTTGTTTATATGGTTACCCAATATATTTGGAGCTATAATTGGAAATTACTGGAAGTGTATTTCATTTTGTGTTGCATGTTTTTCACATAGAACTAAATTAAAGTACTCACTGCGATCTGTATGTAGTTTATAGACAATATACAGGATTTTCCAAAATTAAGTTAAACTTTCTTTTCTGTCGAATGCAATTGACGAGAATGCTTCGCTACATTTTACTATGTCGAAGAACACTTTTAGGAAGAAAAATTAATTTCCCTGAATACGAAATTCAATTTTTTAGCGTTTGATCTGTTCGTATATCTGTTATCAGCATAACTTAAAAACAAATAACTGCAGTAAATTCAAATATGGTATTTTTAAAGTTCGTATGAAGCTGCCACATGAAAAGTTTGATCAAGATTGGCAAGTTTCAAGGCAAATGGAAAGCAGTTTTCATATATATATATATATATATATATAAATCTTTTGTTTTGTTTTCTGTTTCTAAATGTAGGCACTGAAATTTAGGGGAGCGGTAGTCTCCATCACACAGAATTATATGTCAAATAAAACTATTCCTAAACCTATTTTAGATTTTTTAAAAAGTAGATTAAACTTTATTATCTTATCTTATTGATATCTTGCGTCTTAATCTGCAGCCCGGCTTTATAGTATTGAAATGCTGAGTAAGAGAAAATCGTGTGAGTTATACACCAGATTATAATTTATTTGTTTATTTATTTTTATTTATGTATTTATTTGATTTTTATTTATTTATTTGTTTTTTGAGTCAAAAATGCTATACTCTTTTAAAAAATTGTGATACTCACCGAATTCAATCAGCAAAAATGTAGTCTAATTTATTATTTTTCGTCACTTATATCTTAGCAACGCGTGCTTTAAATATCAGTAAATGACTTTCGATTAAAGCGATATACCCAACAGATTGCAAACTACGTACAATATTTGTAATTAAAATAAATAAATAAATAAATAAATAAATAATCCAAATTTTAAAAATTGCATATTTTTTAGTATAGCACGTACTTTAATACAATTGGGGTTATAACGATTGGACCGCAGTCGCATAATTTTATTTCCAAAAATTTTAAATGTAATGTTCAAATAAAAATGCACAAAATTACTTAGAGTAAATTGAAATACATTGAAACTTTTTTTTTTTTTTTTTTTTAATTAATTCAATGAATTCCAACTTGAGGTTACAAATTGATTAACGTTATAATCTACGTGTTTAGTTTCATACACAGAGGTGAAGTAAGGAGAAAATACTTTTGTAAGAGCCTATAAAATTTTTAATATATTTGCTAGAATTTTGTAATGACGTACGTTTATATATTCCATTAATATAAAACTCAGTTTATTTAAAATTGATTAAAAAAGAAAAATAAATGCGAAACTTAATTAAGTTACAGACATGTTATATAACATACATTTTATAATTTAAAATTTCGAACTATTTTTACTTTTAAAATATTTTTATTAATTGGACAAGCAATGGCGAAAAGAACAAAATAAAGTTTTGTAAATTGAAAATGTAAGTTTTGTAAAGGTAAAATACAAAAATAAAATATTTATCTATATAAAATAAACAAGTAGCTATTAGTATAAAGATAAAATAACATTGATTTCTTTATTTATAAATCATAATTTCTAACTTTCACATATCTGTTTCGTAATTCCCAATTATTCCGATTTTCAGATACGGTATTTTATTTTTTATTTATTTATTTATTTTTATAATAGTAAATTTCAGTTTATTTAATCACAGAAAACCACTTACAAGATTTTATTTAAAAAAAAAAATATTTAATATTTAATCATAGAAAAGTACTACAAAACCTTATAAAAATTATTTAATTATATAAAACTGCTACAAAACCTTGTAAAAATTTCTGTTAAAAATGAAATATCTGTATCTAAAAACCGGAACATTTTTTTTTTTTTTCTAACTATATGTGTTTATTTTATTTTATCTTATTTCTTTACATTAAATTATATTATTGTCTCATGCTGATAAATTATAAGTATTAATAAAATATAAATAAAACAGTTTTTTCCAAACTTTAATGAACATTTTTTACAAAAAATAAATAAATAAATAAAATACTATGCCACAGTGATATAAAATAATATGTTAGGCAATTATCATTCACGGTAGGCAGCGATATGAAAGCAATAATTCATAAAATAGAGTTAGAATTAATCCATTTTCTTTCATAAATATTGAAGATTTGGATATTCTCCTGGATAGTGGCTATATGTCACGAAACAGTTTAGCATCCAGAAATACTTTCGAAGGAGAAAAATGACTTAAAAGATTACTAGTAAGAAGAATGTCACGAAACATGATTTGTGATGATGCAGCTGCATTTTTTATTTCTTTTCGAACTTTTAGAGGTGAGATTAGAAATCGTCTGTACGATTATGCATTTAAAAATATTGTTAAAAATTGCGTGTTTACAGATCTCTTAAGAAAAAACTGAAAGAGCGAATATTTAATTTTGTCAGAAGATATGTTTGAGATAAAAATCTTGAGGAAATTTCAAGCGTTTAACACAAAAATACGAAATGATTGAGAGATGTCGTTCGGTAAGTGATGCATCATCGATACATTTAGAGGGGTAATTTTAATAAAATTAATAAAACATAATATTAGGCTACTGTGTCTTTGTAATATAATTTAGTATTAGAAATCTTTAAAAGAAAACAAATCGTATTTAATTATTTTACATGTGGTTTACGAAAAAACAAAGATTTACTTATTAAAAAGAAAAACCCAGTAATATCAGTTAGAAATTATGATATATGAAACTCGATTCTACATTTTTGTCCCTATATGTAGCATAAGTAAAAAATTTTCTTTTCAATTTTTTTCTGGAAATTTGACAAAAGAAAGTACGTTACCTGCGGCATAAGACTGTTCTTCCTACTGTAAACTACGGACCTTCTCTCCCTCCCAGCATTTGAGAGAGCTTCTACATCATCCAATATCAATTTCACACCTGGTTTCTTTGGACTGTGCATAGGGCTTTGCTGCATTTGCAGTTGGACATGATTGTGGGACGGGTTATCCTCTCCCTTTAAGCTCGATTTTAAACAGAAAGGACGATGCCTTATAGAAGGCTGAGTTTCGTCCACTGTGGACGGAACCTTGCATTCTTCATCCAAAGACATGCACTGGCGATTTAAAATTTTATTTTGGTCGCAATCGTCATCCTGAGGACAAGAAAAACTTTTGAATGGCTTTTTACGATTTGCCGAAAGAAGACCGCTAAATCTTCCTCTTATCGAATTGGAATTATGAACGCTTGAACTATTAGAAATATCGGTAGGAGATAGATTTTCAACATTGGATTGCTTTTGAAGTTTTCTTTTTTTGTTAGAAAAATCAATAGAAGATAGATTGCCATTGCTTTCCGTAAAATCATCTTTCACATTTGTCTGACGCTTTAAGGCTACTTTTAAAGGCGTTATGAGGTTTGCAGCTTCATCGTTGAACTGATTTTCGTTCGGAGGTTCGGTTGACTGATTGTTGTTTTTATTGCATTCATCATCATCTGTTCCGGGATCAATTTCAATTGCGACGCAAGCTATTCGTGGATTTTTTTTCATTAAAATTTCACTTCTTGGCCTGTTACCATTAATTAGGTCAGGATCATCACGAGCAGTAAGCAAACCATCAGAGAGATTTTTCCTCAAAGTTGTCGTTTCAAATTCTTTTCCGTCTGGTTCTTGAGATTCATTGTCTTCGTCCTTATTTTCTTCAAAATCTTGCTTCTGACCCATTGTTTTCGAACCCTTGCTAGATTCTCCCATTTCCCTCGGGGACCACCCCACTTTCTTCAAGTACGTCTGTCATTTGGGGTCAGGAGGGAGTGGTGAAACATCAGGACTTTGTTTACATCGTCCTGTTAAACGCGCAGCAATTTCGCACTGCTTCACACCTGGCTTTCAGGTAAAGAATAAGAAGCGATTCGGGAGAGCAAGTGAAAGGAGAAGTACCAAAAAAGAAACATACCAGCAAAAATTACGTCCATCACGTGACAGTCGCTTCTCCTTGTTGTCATGGTTACATATACTCCCCACCCACAACGAGGCACGTGACCACAGCACGCCCTTTATGTCGTTGCCCTGGGCGACCACCGCGTCTCGGACATCATAACGGACACCCCCTTTTCTCCTCACTGTTCGCGAAGTGTCGATATTCCGGAAGTCGATTAACAAAAGCGTCCCCCTCGAATGAAAAGAAATGGAAAATAGATTGGGTTTCGGTTTTAATGTTTCCGTGCTCCCGACTTTTATAAAAAGAATGAATGTCGAACGGGTCGTTTTCAAAGTAAATTTACTTCCAGTTTTTTTTTTTTTTTCCCCTCTTGTAAGTCTATTATTTACTCGTTAAAAATCACTTATTCAACATTCATTTTGCATTTTAACGAATTTTTTGAAATTGTTAAAATTGATTAAATTCATCGAAGAATATTTTTCAAACTAACAAGATTAATCATAAGGTTAGAAAACCATACCTATCAATATTATTTCAAAGTATTTTAGAACGAAGATAATGATGTATTTTAATGAAATTACACAGACGAAATCGAGTGCGTGGGGGTAAAGAGGAATGTGCTCAAAGCTGAACATGCTCTGTCTTATATTTCTTTAAAATAACTTTTCCAATAATAACAAATGCTATTACTTTAAATTCTTCATGATTTTCAGCAATTATTCTATGAATTTTCTGAAAACGTTCCGCTAGTTTATTACTATACAATTAAGAAATTTAAGTGCTTTATAGTTTATTAATTTGTTCCAATCTATAAAATTATTGGAGATTAGTATAAAATATTCCTTATTTAAAGGGTGTAGAGAATATTTTAAGCATTAGCATATTATATTAACTGCCCCAATATTATATTATGTTCATATCAAGTTAAAATATAAAGAATACTGAAAATCGATATATTTAAAATAACAATGACATGAAATTATAAAATAATAATCGTCCTCGAAAATTTCTTATACTTTACCAACTGAAATAAATTTGTTATTTAAAATCCTTCATTTTTGTAAAATTCTTCGAATGCATTTCAAAACATACACATGTAAATAATAATATTTTCGTAAAGTGTATGCATAGGGCAATACAAATCATATTTTTTCCTCAATTTTATTTCCTTATATACTTTGAATAAAGTATTGCAATTCCGATTTTCGAAATGAATTTTGTATCTGGCATAGCTCAAAAACGAATGATCGTAGAATACTGTAAATTTATATTTGTGGGTGTCATGATATCTAGTTATAAGCTTCCAACTTTGGTCTTGACACAAGCTTCCATTTTAAAGTTATTTACGATTTTGCACGAATTTTTGTGATGCCTGTGTGTATGAATGTATGTATGTATGTGTGTATCAAGCATAACCCAACGGTTGGACGTAGATCACTGCAAATTCTTATATAGGTTTGTTATAACATCTACTTGTGCATACAAATTTTTATAAATGATTTATATATTATCAAAACTTTTTGAAATTATAAGAGCTTTCTTAACGTAGAATTATATTAAAAAAATATATTTGTTTTAATCTAAGAAAAGTAAATAATAATAAGAAAAATCTCTTTGCAAAAAGATACCAAGATTTGGAAAAGAAAAAAAAAACCTGCAATAATTGTTTCGGATGGAAATAATAGCACGATCCTTCAGCAGGAGGAAAAAGTAGGCAGGACACCAGCATTGAAGCATCAACGCTTATGAAGATTTGTCATGATGTAAACTTAGATCTCACGCATATGTTTACGCATATTTTGTACTGTATAGCTAGAAAATTAAATTTAAATAACTCTATATTATTACGAAAAATTGTTTTCGGAATGATTTTTTATTTTTGATTTGCTCATCACATAGTAATACATTGCTGTTCACCTGAAATATTTTACATGTGATCATTTTTTCCCTTTAATTTAAAATAAACTTTTTTATTTATTTATTTTTTAACTTTTCCATCTGTAGTCAAAGTATTATACTTCTCTCCGTCACAGTTTTTCATGAAGATATTGGTTAAATATAGGTCAAAAGTTCAACACTTTTTTTTTTTTTTTTTTTTAAATAAAAAAAATAAATATAATAGTAATAAAAATGGATCGTTTCCGGATAAAGTTTAGATTTCTTAAATAGCTGTTAAAAATTTATTTTGGTTGAAGCATTTAAATACAAAATTCATTGCGAACTAAAATAAACATTTTTAAAACAAACACAAACATTTAAGAGGAAAAGTGGTAATATAAGATTATAAAATATAATCTTTTGTGAGTACGACAAACAATGGGATACTTCTCTTAAATACCAATTCATTTTTATCATGCTACTGCAACAATGTTATTTATTTATCATGTAGCTTCAATGCTTAAAGCTCTTTAATTTAATTTTGTGCATATAGTTTGCGAATAACTATTTAATACGACACAATATATTTTATGATTCTGAAGTTTCATTTTACTTTTTTTCTGAGATGCCTTCAGAACTAAAACTTCAAAATTAGCATAAAAATCATTAAAAAATATATTTGAATACAGTTAATTTTTAACGATGTTTCCATTAAAAATAAATTTATTATATTGTGCTATAAAGTGGTGTGCACACTAATGTCACAGAACACATGAAATTATTTGAAACAAAAGCGTAGACATGTTTTATATTCATGACCCGAGAATCATCTAATTGTGTTTATATAAGTCGTTTATCACTAACACGTATTTTGTTAAACAGTCATAAAAAATACGAAAATTTTCTAATTCTTCATAACTAAGATAATAATTGGAAATTTGTTTAGATTAACTATAGTATTAAAATTGATGTCACACTCTCAAGGGAAATATTAAAAACTGTAAAATCCTATTTAAAATAAGCTTAAATTAAAGAGCTGAAAAAAATGGTTATAAGAATGGGTTTTAAGTTTTTTGCCATTGCGGCCCTGGGATCAGTAGCAGGCCAGAGTGACCAGTAAAAAGATTCTGAGAATTAGTAACGAGTAGAAAATTTCTGTCATGGTTTTTTATGAAAAGAAAGAAACAGAACTTCGAAAACAGGGATGTCTTAGGCTCAGGTAAAGTACTAAGATCAAGTCTGGCGCACTCTGCTGTCAAACAACGGCTGGAAACAATTATATATATATGCATATATTGTTGGTTACTCGGGGTTCGTGAGTTGTATGAAAATGAAAGGTGATTTATACAGAGGCTTAAAAGTTTATTTTACAGAAAATTGTAAAATAATACAGGTCTATAAAACAAGTATGAACTTCAGTTTCAGTAGAAAACACAGTTTAAATAACAACTGACAACATCAAAGGCTGTATTCATCGAGGCTCAGTTAAGAGCGCCTTCCAGTATGGCGGCTGGTGTGAAACTGACTGACAGCCGAAATCCATATCCTTTATATACCCTTCTTTTAATCCAGAATTTTCCAATAACTTGTAGAATAATCAAGTTAGAGCACAGATATTTAGTATATCGATAAAAAGGATTTTTTTCGCCAAGGTCGCCAGAAAAGTCGCAAAGGAACTAAAAAGTCGCCAGTTTGGCGCCAAGACCCATATCTTGATTTAGTGGAGCTTTTTAATGAGTTTTTCAAGGGTTATTATCTATTTTATCGAGAAAACAAGCTAGAAATGCAGAAAATAAACATTTTATAACCTGACCAAGCCTCTTTGAATGAAATTTACGTAAAAATAACTACAATTATTTACAAATTCGTAACAATATCGCAAATTTTTGTGTCATTCTTTCCTCTATGTTAAATTCAGTTCTATATTTTAGTGTGCTGTTATTGTTTTAGTTCTATTAATTGCTAAATTTTAAGATTAAATTTTATTACGTTATCTATTATTTATATATATATATATATATATATATACATGCATATACTAGCAAGCTACGCCCGCTTCGCTGGTCACTACATTTAAATTAATTTTCAAAAACATTGAATCACTATTTATTTTTTATATCACAGTTTGGGCTTTGTAACATAATTAAAATTTCTTTATAAAGTCAAAAAGTCAAAATAACATATTACAAATTAAGTTAAATTAAATATTTCTTCCGTTTTGCACTCGTGTTGTAACAATGCTCTATTGTCTTATGTGAATGATTCTCAAAAAGTTTTTACAATTTTAACTGATTATTTATGGGAAACAGATAATAAGTACGCAGTAATTTAAAAACTGCAGCTCTTAGAACTTCAAAACGGATAATTTTTAAAAAGTTATTCATTATTCTTTAATATTAGACTGTTTTTTTTTTTTTTTTTTTTTTTTTTTTTAAATATTAGACTCTTATTTTAAGATAAAACTAATCGAATGATATCATGTTGTGAAACATTGCAACGTAATATCTTTAAATCTAATAACTTGATGTATATAGTGTCCCCACAAAAAACGAACAGTTTTTAGAACTATTTTAAAAAAGTATAACAGTATCTTAAAAAAAAAAAAAAAAAAAAAAAAAGTAAAAATGGCCGACTTTCATCACCAAAGTAGTTAATTATAAATTAGACTGTAAAGTCGTTCCTTCACATATATGAGTTTTAGTTACAGCTTTAAATAAATGCAATAATTAATTACTATATTTTCAATAAATTAAATGGCTAATAAAATAGCTAACGAAATTCTAAATTACTTTTATATTTATTCCCATTTGTCTCTATATATAAATATCTTAATTCTAATAATATTTTATCCGTTGAGCGATTAAATAAATCTTCTGAGAACAAAATCGGAGTGGTCCGTCCGGATGTGTTCCGCCTACAAATTCTTTGCTTTATTTATATAGATAAGATTAGCAGATTATTCCTAAGTTTTCGCCATGTAGATTCAATCTTCTACAATATTGTAATTTAATTGATTGTGATTATTATTTTTTTTTTTTCATTTATTTTTCAGTGTGAAAAATGCGTACATTTTGTAATTATAGGGGTGGCGTTGATATAAAGATTAAGACCGATTGTTTACAGTAGGAATTTAGCCTTTATGTCACTAGAAACTAAATTTGTAACTTTAAACATTATTTTCGTCTTTAAAAATAAATGTCTTCTCACCCTATTCCTTGTTTACATCTTTTATATCGAGTATATAACTAGAAAAATGTTCTATTTTCTTAATTAAATTTAGTAATTACTATCTCCATAATTGTTCATTTATTTTTATTTTTAAAAAATAAAACTTTTTTTTTTTTTTTCATATTAGAAATTTCAAAATAAAGGAGTGTCTTTACCGGCGCTGGAATGCAAAAACTATCAATTAAAAATACAACTAACCACAATTACACACCTTCACGTGAACTACGCTGATTTGTCTTTCTTGCTTTTCTTTTCTTTTCTTTTTTTTTTTTCTTTTTTTTTTTTTTTTTTTTCATTTTTATAAAAACTGGAAAAACTTTTCAGGTCTTACTTGACACAAGGGTTGCGTTGTCACAAGATATGTACTCTCCATTTTTCTATTTGGCCAACTGTTTAATTTAAATTTTACTTCGTCTTAACAGGAATTTTACAGATTACTATTTGTCTTATCAGAGTAAGTCTAAATACTTTGCTTTACCTTAGACAAACTTGACGCCATTCAAAAGTTATCTACTTCAACTAAAATAAAATTCTGTGTACATACATGAAGCATCCATAATTTTTTTAAGATAAATGTTGCCTGAGAATGCCAATGAAAATTCCTTTCAACTTGCAAATCTTTGTTTTACTCTTACTTTTAAAAAATACTCAATTATTATGTGTTAACGGCAATTATATATCAAGAACAAGCTGGATTACCAGAGTGTCAAAAAATAGCTTATCAGACGTAAAAATGTTTAAATTAACAAGTAAATTATATACATTATATTAATGTATAAATAACAAAATTCTTCTCCTATATATGAAATGCATATTTTTAGTTATATATTCATATCTTTCACAAATATTTATCGATTTACTTTGTACCGTATCGGAATCGGATACGCTGTTGAGCATTCTGTCAAGTCTGCTGCGGTTGTATCAAAACAGGGTGAGAGGCGAGAATGGATCTTTACCTCTTTTCAGCTACAATCTCTGTATAGCCTCAGAGGTCACCCCCTTTTCAAATTACATTCGTTAGTTTGTTAACGATTTATATGAAGAATTAATGTCAATTTTTTAGAAGCAATCAAAGAATTGTTACGTTTTTAAGTTTTCAATGTACATTAAAAAAACAAATAAAAGAAAAACGCCGTCTAAACTCATTAAACAATATAACTTTATAGGAAAGACTACATTAAACAAGGACTATACGTTGCTAACCTCTAATGTAGTTAAATATTTGCAAAATGTCAAAAGCCATTAACAGACAAAAATTTGTCAAATGATTTTACAGATCAATAAACGAAAAAAGAGAATTGAAGAGTTATACATTTATATTCCTATTTTTTATGTTTTTAAATTATTTTTCCCTAGTCTACTTTTGCAACAGTGAAATTAAATTTTTCATGACTAAACTATATTTAACGATGAAAATGTTTCAACATTTGATACGCTAGGGATTATTTGTAATTTTATGTGTCTTTATAAATGCATTTATTATTGTTTATAACAAAAATAATCTAGTGTGTCACTCACACGACTTTCTCTTACCCTAAAATTTAATACTATAAATACAGATTGAAGATTAAAGGGTAAGATAACGAGTTCTGTAATATAAACCTAAGTTAAAACAATTCAAATTAGGCTTCGGAAGTGTTTTATATGATAATTAGTTCTGTATGAGGGGGGCTACTGCCTCCCCCTCAACCGCCCGTTTCATTACTGCACCTACTTTTTATAGAATTTTAATCTGTTATTAAAAATTAAAAGTTCATTTAAAATTATTCAGGCAACTTTCACACGCAACATTCCTTGAAACTTCTCAAACTTGATCAAACTTTTCCTGCAACAAACTTATATTAGCTTCAAAATACAACATTTGGATCTCCTAAAATTATTCGTTTTTAAGTTACTCTAAGAAAAAGATCAAACATTAAAAAACTTGACTACGGTAATCAGGAAGCCTCAAAACGTGTAAATGTACTAAAAACAAGCGATGAATATTTAGCTAAAAACATACATTATTTACCATATCCCTATGAGGAATTCCTTTCAATTCCTAAATAGCTTTCCTGGAAATGGTAAAATATTATAGTAAATCACATGAACTAACAACAAAAAAGAATCTTATCACTTAAATATTTGCAGTCCTGTATATCTTTTGAAGATTATATACAGACCATAGGGTGCACCTAAATATAATCCTATGTAATAATACATGGCCTAACCTGAAACACACTTCCATCAATTTGCAGTGAAGGATTTCCTTACCATATTCTACATGAAACATATTTTTACGCATATAAAAAATATATATTCGTTTCATTTGCTTTAGTGCAGTCTGTAGATGTTAAACTCTACTTACCTGCAATTTCCCCCATTGACGTAATGTATTTAAATTCTCTTGGGTGTCCCTATACACGAATCTCAATGCTTGATCTCAATGAAAAGTTTAGTGTAACATTCCTATATCATACACATTTAGAATAACAAGTTTGAACTTTCTGCTGTGATTTGTTTTTAAAATATGCTGATAACAGACAGACACACAGAGACCAACCGCTAAAAACATGATTTTCGGATTCAGGGGACCTCAAACCTTGTAAATGTAACAAAAACTCACATTCGAAAATTTGACCCTAAAACAATACTTTCTCTACCTTATGGGTAAAAGAAAGTTAAAAAAAAAAAAAAAAAAAAAAAAAAAAAAAAAAAATCTGAAGTGAAACAACCACATGATTTTCATTAGCCACTATTACACGTATTATATGCACTTTGAAAGATAATGTGATCAGTAGAAATAAAATTGACCTAAAAAAATTAGACACCTAAAAACTTTCATGTAAGGGAAAGCTGATATACATATAAAATAGACTTTTCTTAGCAAGTTAAAAAATAAAAAATAAAAAACGGTAGAGCCATTTTTTGAAACACTAGTTTCCGGGATCTAAAACTGACCTAATTAATCAATATGACTTATTTTTCCTGTAATAACCACGTAGTACATGGGAAAAGACTTCTAAAATGGGTTTATGTAACAATTTTCAGGAAAATCGTTAGAGCCATTTTTGAGATACCGACTTTACCAAAACTTAATATACTGAGTTGTTGACCGAAAAACAACAATTACATTCAAAAAGATATTTAAGAAAGGGATAATATGCAGAGTTTGAAAAAAAAATCCGTACAGTAGTTTTTAATGGAAAGAACACGCGAGACCTGAGATTGAACTGTTTATACCGGACGTCTATTAATTTTCCTGAACTAACAAACTAATTCATACGAAAAGACATCTAATAGAGTATTTATATAGCAATTTTTAAGAATATCATTTGAGCCGTTTTTGAGATACGGACTTCTGTTTTTCTAATTTTCATCAAAAATTGAAAAAAGTCACACTCTCACCAAACCTGCGTCAATTCCGAAGTTTCCTAGTTCTATTTTTATTAGTTTCGCAGGTATGACAGCAGCAGATTCCAGACAAACACACACACACACATACTGACCAATTGCCAAAAATTACTTTTTGAACTCAGATGACCTTAAAATATGTAAATCAGGTGAAAACTCGGTATCTAATTTTTTAACCGAATACAATACTTCCATAGGTAATGGAAGTAGGAAAAAAAAATAATAAATAAAAATAAATAAATATGCGCGTGTGTGTGTGTGTGTGTGTGAGAGAGAGAGAGAGAGAGAGAGAGAGAGAGAGAGACTTTTAAGCCTAATTACTCATTATTAAAAGCTTATTTTTTCCCCTCAAAACAAAAGAAGTGATAGGAGGTTTTATCAATATTTATTTACAATCAGCGAAAACTGTATTACAATTGAGCATAGAATGAATAAAAAAAACAAAAAAAAAAAAGAGTAAAACCCCTTATCCGCGATTGTAATGAAATGCTCGCCCTCTGGTGGGCTAAGGGGAAATTACAATAAACATACTTTAATTCGAATTCCATCAAGCCGCCATTGCTAGCCGATGTTTAGTTTCACATATATTTATTGAATAAAAATGAATAAACCCGGTAAAAAAGATAACACATACTGTTGTGTGCTCCAGTGTAACTCCAAAGGATCAAGAAATCCAGAATTAAGCTTCCATTTATTTCCGAATGACAAATTTAAAATTTCAGTTGCTTCGGCAAATGGAAGTAAAGAATTAATCAGATGATTTGAAACTAATATTTGTTCAACTTCAGTTAAAAATCTACTTCCGATCGAACTTTGAATAAACTGAAATATTTTTTTCCAAAAGCAATCAATTTTCCATGATGTAATGGCGGAGAAATTATAGTACGAATATTAAGTAGAATAACAAAAAGAACAAAAATAGATACACGTGGCTGTAATATTAACTAACAACAAGAGCTGAAAAAGCGCCATCTATCGATCATTACAAACGCGGATAGTTTAGCTTTTATTTTGAGAGAATTGAAATTCTGTTCATTTTATCTCTCATAACTTTTTGAATTTACACGATATTTGTTTGGGGCTTTCATATAAATAGCTGTAGCTCAATATTTTTGGCTGTTAAATTATGAAAATGAAATTTTTTAAAAGCTAGTGCATGCGTAGTTAAATATTATTTAGTAAAAATGCTCATAATTCACAAGTTATATAGCATTTTTGCATTGTGATTGCAGTATGTTGTGTCTAATGCAGTATGCCAAATTTTCTAAAAATGGCTTTGCACTGGGTTTAATACCCTACGTGTTATCATTTTAAAAGGGGATTTTCTTTTTCAGTTAAAAAAAAAAAATATATATATATATATATATATCATTAAATTTCTATGAATATATGTGCTAGCTTCATAAAAATTTATACAGATAAAGCGAAAAATCCTCGTAATCACATGCTACAGCCAAAACGCATTTAAAGCATTACTGTTTACCGGATGATTAAAAACATTTTTATTTTTATTTAATTTTTTACTGGTCTTCTTTTCCGAATCAGGACACAACATTTGCTGAAATATATGAGGTATAACATGTTCTGTACACTATCAAAGTTTCAAGATGTTCCCTAAAGAACTTTTTTAGATATTTGACAAAACGTCTAAATTCGAAAGTGTCCAAATACTTATTGCTAGATAGTATATAAAACTCATAACCTATAACATTTGTACATTTATAGGGAAAAATATATATTTATATGAATATATCAGTTGCAGTCAGTTTGTTTCGAAATAGTTTAAAATTATTGTAGTTCTAAAGAACACTGTGGAAAATGTTCAGAAATTTTAACCCTTTTTCTTTAGCAATATTCTTAGTATGTATAAGTAATAAAAATGTTTATAATAATGTACAGTGTTTATTTTTATAAGTAAATTAACATAAATGATATAGAAAAAAATTTCCAGTTGTTTTAAATAGAAATGTCGAACTTAAAAACTATTTAAAGCTGAATTGAAAAAATATAAATTGAAAAAATGGTATCACTCACCACAGAAAAATAGTTTACTTCCTTGATATAAAAATTAATTTATAAGAAAAAAAATAGAGAGGAAATCAAATATTAAGTCAAATTTACAGTGAATGACCCGAAAACTTACAAAATCGTATAAATCTGAAAGTTATCCAAAACTTTTTTAAAAAAATGAAATGAACTTATAAAGAATAAATAGAATATTATGTGCATAAATTATAATTAAATGCAGAAAAATTACTTTATTGCCACAATTTATTTACGCTTTATAAGCAGAAGAGCTAAAATCAATATGTATACTATTTTTTGTTTGAAAAAATATGTTTTACTCAATCCGCGATTGTAATGAAATGCTCGCCCTCTGGTGGGCTAAGGTGAAATTACAATAAACATGCTTTCATTCGGCTTTCATTAAGCCGCCATTGCATGCCGATGTTTACTTTCACATATATTTATTGAATAAAAATGAATAAATCCGGTAAAAAAGATATCACATACTGTTGTGTGCTCCAGTGTAACTCCAAAGGATCAAGAAATCTAGAATTAAGCTTCCATTTATTTCCAAATGACAAATTTAAAATTTCAGTTGCTTCGGCTAATGGAAGTAAAGAATTAATCAGATGATTTGAAGCTAATATTTGTTCAACTTCAGTTAAAAGTCTACTTCCGATCGAACTTTGAATAAATTGAATTATTTTTTTTTCCAAAAGCAATCAATTTTCCATGATGTAACGGCGGAGAAATTATAGTACGAATATTACGTAGAATAACAAAAAGAACAATAATAAATACACGTGGCTATAATATTTACTAACAACAAAAACTGAAAAGCGCCATCTATCGATCATTACAAACGCGGATGGTGAAATAATTGAAAATACAATCGAGATTAAATTTTCTCCAAATTCTTTTTTTTTTTCTTCTTCTTTTCCCAATATCGAATTATTTCATCAGAAAATTAGTTCTATCTCTTTTGCGATCGAAAACAATAGCTGGTAATAATGATATGATAATATTACAATTCTGAAATTATAACATTAATAAGTATTGCATTTGGATAAATTAATTCAAAAACATGCATTCTTTTCCAATCCGCGTTTGTAATGATCGATAGATGGAGCTTTCTCAACTTCAGTTGTTAGTAAATATAATAGCCACGTGTATTTATTTATTATTCTTTCTTGTTGTTCTATCGTTGTTTCAGCGTGAAAGCTATCAGTGGTATGATATATTTACCTTAGCCCACCAGAGGGCGAGCATTTCATTACAATCGCGGATATGTAAATGAAAGATGGAAAACTGTAAAGTTTATCTCGACTTGTGTTTCAATGTGTTTGATTCGTATTAAATATTAAAATCACACAATACACGCAGGAATTAGAAAATATATTTTTTAAATATCTGTGTAGTTTTTAGTATAATTTGCTTCACTGTTAAGATAAGATTTTACAGAATATTATATTTCAGATTATAATGCTAATTTGTGGCATCATCATAATGTTTTTAAATACGCAGACGATATTTTTTTTTTCTTTTACTTTAAAAGAATTACACGGAATCAATGTTAAGTTATTTATTTGTATGATACAGATAGTATCAAATTAATTTAAAATTCAATAAATATCTTTGTTTTTCAAGTAAATTGAACCGGTTTAAAGAAATTTTTTGTATTCATTTAAAATATGTAGAGTGCCTTATATTTTCATTTTCACATTTAGAGTAAGTTATTTCATAAAATAATTATATTAGCTAAGGCTAACGTAGTGTACGATATTAAGTTAACAGTTTAAAATATATTTTGACGTTAAATAATTTTCATTGCATTTAAATTAAAATAATTTTTTTTTTCTAAAAATGAAAGCAAAAACAAAAATCAGACAAAAAAATCGATATATTTTTAAATTTTAATGATTCATGTTTTTTTCTATCAATGTTTAGATAATACCCAAGTTACATGGTACTGAAAGACTGTTGACGTGTAACCATGGTAACTGAAAACAAAATACTTTTCCACTTATTTATTTATTTTCAATGAAAAATAAAAGCTGAGAATTATAAGCAGTAATCTAAATATGTTAAATGTACATGAAAGATAAAACAAATTTCACTAAGCTTATGTTAAATTATAGTTAGGTAATATTTACATAAAAATCTTGCATTAAACATTTGCCCTGTAAAATATTTGAGTTACGTTGCGCCAAAAATCGATGTCAATTTACTGACTATAAAAGATGGTGCACTATTTTACTGAATTTTTGACGTAAATGCCAGCTAAAAATATGAAAAATATGGTAAAAATGTTGCACCATTTTTTTATAACTATTAACTGAAGCTGTTTTTCAGTACTTTGTAACCGGAACTTTTCTCCCCCCCCCCTTCTTTTTACGGTATAGATCACACTAAGTTTTACTTAAATAACATGAAAACAATGCTGAATTGCATGATATGATGCTTGTATATTTAAAATTCTGCATATTCATTTATATTGGAATAAAATTTCAAATTGTATTTTTATACAGAGACATATTTCAAATTCTTGTTTTAAGAAGTGATAAATAATATAAGTTAAATTATATGAGTTCTTCGGTGATATCTTATTCGAGATGCAAATTTATTTTTATGGCGTGTGTGTAAAAATAAATATATTTTAAACTCAATATGTTCTTTACAGCTAATCTGTACACATGTTGAAGATTTCAATATGATGAAGATTCTGATGAAGATTTCAGTAGCCTATTTAAATTTATTAATTTAATCAAAAAGCTACAAGTTCACAAAATCAGAGCCATTTGAAATATATATTTTTATCGCTTATTGGTTTTAATTAATTATTTAAACTAGTATCGCCCAGTGGTTGAAACTCGACCATTTTTTTTTGCAAAGCGAGGCAAAGCAAAGTTATTGACTTGTCCTAAACGGAATGCAATTGCAACACAGCTGCGGCAATTGTTTGCCAATATTCACTCTAACTGAATCAGCAGAGTTTTACTTAATATAACTATTTCTCTCTGTAGATGTTAGCCTTTCCTGAAATGAGAGAAAATCGCAACGTGAAAACGCCCCTTGTTGTGTGATACAGCCCAGAAGCTAATAGGTACCATGTCAGACCAAGGTCCAACCAAGTATCAAATTCTGTTAAATTAATTCGATTGGTTCATAAAGTACAGTGTTTGAACCAAAAAAAAAAAAAAAAGATATTTTTCAAAAATGGTCGAATTGAGTTCGGGAAATTTCAAAACGTGTAACTTTATCGAAAACCGAAAATCTAAAACATTTCTGAATCTTATATTTTCTACTTATATATGCAGAGGAAAGAATAATAAATCCACTTTTTAAAAAATAAAAATAAGTAGTCAATTTCACTAATTTCACTTAATTAAAATGCAAGGAAATCTCAAAACGTGTAAATTCATCGAAAACCGGAAATCAAAAGTTTTTATGTATCTACTACTTGCTTCTTCTACCCACAAAAGCTATCAATAAAGACACTTTTTTAAAAAATAAGTAGCCAATTTCAGTTAATTGAAACGTAAAGAAAGCTCAAAACATGTAAATTCAGCAAAAAACGGAAATCGGAATTTTTTCCGTATTGTCTACTTATACATGCAGCAGTTAGTAACAAATCCATTTTCCTTTTATTTAGTATATTAGTTCAATATTTATTGTTTAAATATCACCCTTTGAAATGAAATGTTTATGTTTACATTCGAAACTGGAAGTTTGCCATTTTTTTTTCTGGAGTTTTGTGATTTTAAATTAAAATTTTATCAATTTTACAGAAAAAATAACTCAATCAAACACATGTAGACAGTAACTTATATATAACCACGGAGTAAAAAGACAGGAGAAGAAGGTAACGCTGAAATTTTGTGATGTTGTTTTCTAATGTTTACAGATTGTGCCAGCGTGCAATCCTTCCTTCTCTCCAGCTTCCGCAATGTTATTCAATGGGGAAATGTCTCGTTTTAATTATTTTTTTTTAAATAATATCAAGCTGAAAAAATTTCGATTGAAAGTAAATTTCATTAAATAGAGTATTCTAACCAACATGTTTTTTTTAAGAGCCATTTTATACTAATTTTACTTTGAAAGAAAGCTTTTAAAAAATGACGATTCTTATGAACCGAAGCTAGCTAAAACAGACAATTGGGAGGAAGGAGAATGGATGAAATTTTGTAAAGAAAAAAATAAACTTACTTTAGGTGCAGAAAACACGAACTCGGACTTTATTTTTCTCCTAGGGCTTTTTTTTTCTTTTTCTTATCACTATCATAGCCTGTTTTACAACTAGGAACGAAGCATTTATTTGAAACATCTGAATTATGCAGTTTTAAGAACTTACAAAGAAATTAAATTGCTTAAAATAAAAAATTTTAAATGTACTCCAGCAAAATTCTATTGAAAACAACAGTATATCCACGCCGAGGTAGGGAGGAATGACAAGTGGCGCCCTCAATATTTAGCAAAAATTTAGATCACAGTTTCGTAGTTTTCTCCCATTGGACCTTCAACTCCTATTAATATTACTCCGTGTATATAACTATACCCAAATATCGGAATTAAAATCGGCAGATAATTTCCGTTATTTTTTAATAATTTTTTACAAAAAATTCAATGGACAATTAACATAGAAAATCTTTTACATGGCTCCATGGACAGACAGTGACGTCATCACTTCGCTTGCGTATAGTCATGCTACATTATACAAATTACTGTGTCTATGGTTTTATTTGAGCTTTATGAAATTGCCAGATTTAACAACTTTCTACTTTTAGGTATTTTTTAATGTGAAGGAATACGTGTATAAAAGGGAAAAATGGGGGAAAATGCATAAAAAATAAATGTATTTTTAAATACCTTCTTGACATCGTAAGAAAATAATATTTGTATTCGCACCTTCCGGCTAACCATACCTTTCGAATGATACCATTTTCAACCCTCTACTCCCATAATTAATATGTTAAAAAGAGACAACAAATTTTATGCTTGCCTATTAATATATAGATAATAATAATACACATCATTATTAAAAATAATCGTAATTCATCTACATCGCATTATAGCAAAAATGCCAACATTTTAATTCATTCCGCAGTATTTTTAGCCCCGCCTTTATTCCACGCCACTTTTTTTTTTTTTTTTTTTTTTTTTGAAAATTTTTTTTTCCAATATAAAACTTTCATAAAATAAGAAACAATAACTTTTAAAAAATAAGTGGTATGGAAAAAAGGCGGGACTAAAAATACTCCGGAATAAATTAAAATATCGGCATCTATGGTTATAGTACGTAAAAAAAGTGTTTATCAAAATCATTTGTAAGTATTCAGATTCCTTTATAATTGTTATATATAGCCCCTTGTAAAACGTCATATCGAAATGCTATACATGATTACAACAATTTTTATAAATGGAAAATATTTAGGCCACTCGTAAATTAAAAGATAACTAATTGTGTTGTATTTTTCTTACCTGGAAACACTAATTTTTAGATTTAATTAAATAATATTGTATATTTTCCTGAGTGAAGTATTTTAGTAATCCATTTAAATCTCACTTTTTAAACGCATATGTAACAAAACCTCATGTAAAACACATTCCCGCATTAACAGTGAATATATTAACTTCTTATTTATACATCATATTTCAGTAAACTTTTTTTTTTTTTTTTTTTTTTTTTTTTTATTAATAATAAAACAAATTTCTCCATTTCTCTCTTCAGGACACAACTTTTGCTGAAATAGATGAGGTATAATATGTCCTTTATATTATCAAAGCTTCAAGACGATTCATAAAGAACTTTTCTAGTTATTTGACTAAACGTCTAAATTCAGAAATGTTCAAATACTTACTAGTAGACAGTGTATACTATGCTAAGTGCGCTTACATGTTTTTAATTTCAACTCCTGCAGTTGCAATTTAAAATAAACACTATTTTTCCTTCAAGTGAACTTTTTCTCCCATGTTCCACAAAGAGTGAACACCTCATAAATCTAAATTATTACCAAACGCAAACGGACAGCAAATGCTAAATCATCTCTAAGAAATATCATAGCTGTTTAAATTTATATGGCATTGATATTATTACAGTTATATTATGCATTTTTTGCCGTTATAAACTAATGTTTAGGTGAATAAATTATAGTAAACTAATGTTCAGTCAAGTGATTCTTTATTATATAATATTTTCGTTTAAACTAATATTAGACTAATATTTTTGCCAGAATATCTGATTTATGCAAGAAAATATCAGAGAGCTATATGTAGAATTACCAAAGATATTACTTTAAACTATTATATGACTAATATTAAAATAGATGTAATAATTCTTAATACGTTTTAAATGAACATGGATATGTTACCGCTAAAGTGCAGAAATCAGTTAATCTGCAGATTAGCTAGGTTATCTACACATTAACGGATTTCGAGCTTTAACGGTAACAGATACATTTTTTTTTTCTGTTAATAGTTCACTACTAAGATCTTTTCCTCGGGTAACAGAATATCTTTCACTAGACGTCACGTGCCCTTTCCGTATTGCGAGTGATTTCTCCTCCCTATTCCTTATTCAGAAAAAGTAAAAACTTTACCGTAATTCTTTTAAAAGGGTAATATCAGTAATATATTACGGCGCTAATAGGTTCTAATGGTTCTAATGCATTAGTACTATTTATTCTACTACATGAAATAACTCTCATCTCTGACATTTATATGAAATTTTATCTTATACCGCCATGTTAAAAATTACGATAAAGAAACTGAGATGACAGTGCGAACAATTGAGGGATCATTCAGCAAATGTCATCAGTACTAGTTTAAGTCAAGATCCAACAAAATATTAACTCCATAAGCTCATGAGATTAAACACCCACAAAATTTTTCATACACTCACATACAAACAGACAGACATTTTCTAAAAATGGTCGAATCGTGTTCTCGGCATTTCAAAACGTGTAAATCCATAGAAAACCAGCGGACAAAAATTTTCACGATTCCAGTATTTTCATATACAGTCGAACCTCGTTAACGGGAATCTCAAGGGGAGGGGGAAAAGTTGTTCATGTTATCAGTAGTTCATGTTATCAGTAATTAATCTTCATATAACTAAACTAATCTTCATTTTGACGGGGATTGTCGAAACAGTTCCTGTTAAGAGCGGACAATACCTAATCTCGCCGGCAGCCTTGGCCCATGTTATTCTATGGGAAAATTTGATTACATAATTACTTATTACCTAATGTATATTTTTCAATTCTGTTTTCACATTTAGAAAATTCATAAGCGTTAAATTAGTACTTGTTTTCCAAAAATTGATTTTTTAAAATTTTAGTATTTCATTTTGCGACTAGAAAATGAGAAAAATGGATTTTGTGAAAAATCGCATTTTTGAACTCAAAATTAAAATGTAAAAAAAAAAAAAAAAAAAAAAAAAAAAAATGATTTTTTCAAAAATGAGTACTTATTTAACGGTTATGAATTTTCTGACTGCGAAAACAGAATTAAAAAATATACATTAGGTAATGTGTAATTGTCGCAACAAATTTTCCCATATAATAACATTGGCCACGGCTGTCCGCGGGATTAGGTATTGTCCCCTCTTAAAAGTAATTCACGTTAAAAGAGTTCACGTTAACGAAGTTCGACTGTATATAGAAGAAAGTAAAAATGTGCTTTAAAAAAAGCAAGGTTTTCGAAGACAAATAAATAAATTAATTAATTAATGCTTGAAGGAGAAGAACAAATTGGTGAACATCCCATTTAATGAAATATAAATAATTAATCCTTCAATTTAAATATTAGCTTCTTAATGCACATTAAGAATTTATAAGTACTAAATTATACTTAACTTAAATTTAATGAAACTTGTATAAAACAAATTGAATTACACATATTATCTGTCTACCAAAATGTATTTTTTGAAAAGTTTTATAAAAACAAGAATATATTCTCGTATGAAAATAAATTAAGTTCTACTGACAAACATTTTTTTTTTTATCATTTAATATGATGAGCAAAGAACAAGATACAATTAAAAAAAAAGTTTTAAAATAGTTTTCAGATCTACCTTTTTCCCCTTCTACAAAGTTGGTTTATTTCATAGTTTTACTTTTTCAAGTATGCTGTTAATATACGTTAAAAAAGATAGCATATGTATAATGCATCATATATTTTATCTAACTTTCAGTTTTCTCTTTAACATTAGTAAAATACTTTTGTCATTGCTATGTACCACCTGAAATTTTAATGAAATTCTAGAAACTTCTTATGGCAAAAACTTTAATTATCAAGCAAGAATTCTCTTCCTTTTTTTTATTATTATTAATATTATTATTTAAATGTAAGCTGTATTGTGAAGTACTTTTGACTTTAGTGATAGTGTATATTTCTGACATTTTCTACATTTTTAACAAGGGAAAATGAATTATTTTTAATACTTTTTTCAAGAAAAACTTAGAAAACGCAAACGCATTTGCATTTTTTAAAACCACAACACGGATTACACTATCGGCCAAAATCAGGGAAATCTTTTAGAAAAGGTGTTTTTTTTTTTTTTTATGACTTGATAGCTCATACGACCCCTTTCGCTAGAATTATACCAGACAATTTTATATCAATAGAGAGAAAGTTAAACGAAAAACACAATGCTATAACTTTTCTGACGGAGGTGTTATCACTACAAGACGTATAAAGAAGAAAAGTGAAGCATATAGAATAGATACCATTACATAAATTCTCACCGCGTCAATTAATACTGAATCGGGTATTTTTTATCTTTAATTACAGCTTTATAATGCCTTCCTGTGAACTAAGTTTTCTAGTTCTACACCTAATGTGAAACGAGGATTCAATCATTGCGCTTCTATCAATTGAGTTTTGTCACTGAATTGCTTCTGACTAACATGTTTAATAGATTTTCGATTAGGTTAGCATACGGGCTGTTTTTGGGCCATTCCAAAAAAGAAATGTAATAACCTTCAAATCACTTTTTTGAGACAAAAGGAACGTAGCAAAGAGTGAAATACTACTGAAATACAAATGTTTCATTATCTTGGAAAAATCATTTACAGAAAGCTTCAGTTTGGATTCGAGTATTTCATGTATATATTTTTAGGCTTTTATTTTGCAATTAACCAGTTAAATTCTTCCCACACCTTTTTCTATCATACAGCCTCTCAGATCATAGCACTAACTGGGGTTAAACTAGGGTAGGTAAAATGCAATCAGGATGCAATGCTTCTCCGTTTCTTTTACTTACGTATTTTATGCCATGCTTACTAAACCAAAAAATGTTGATTCCATCAGTCTAAATAACACTGTTTAGTATTCTGCTATCCAGTTAACATGATTTTTGCCCAGCTTAACCTTTTCGAGCTTTGTTTGAGCAACAAAAATGTCTCATTGTGAATAAAAATGTCTCTCTTTAAATGAACAACAAAAACGTTTTTATGCTAATTTATGCAGAATATTTAGCAATGTGTAAATTATTTAATAAAAAAAAATTAATATTTTTTTTTCCTGGAGAAATTTATGTATCATCTAAAATGACATTTCCACTTCAGTTTTGATGCTTTTATAATTTGAAAAATATATTCACAGTTAAAGGTTTAGAAATGAGCTATTATTAGTTACTATTAAGAATAAATATATACTACATAGAACAGTCGATTTTGTCTCTACCGAATTTAAATTTTAACAAAAGAAGTGATGCAATATATTCTGTCTTATTTAAAAATGTATTCTAACATTACTGATTGTTAAATGTGTGACTTGAATATGTGTGTGTGTATATATATATATATACAGAGTGCTCCAAAAAGATAGAAACGCTATTTAATTTTTCATATAACTATTAGAATAAATAAGCTCTGTATATTGCAAAAATGTTCAAAAAATTGTACCAAATATAACCAAGTTACTTGAAATTTCTTGCCGTTACTATTCAATAAGTTATATTTTAAAAATTTATGCACTACCGCTCTAAGTAATTTTCATCAATTAGAGAGTTTTTGATTTTAATGAAAAAATATCATTAAAAAAAAAGCATTCCTGTATCTCTAAAATTTAGTAAAAACACTTTGTGATAAGCATAAGCTGATTATTGTTAATCTATGTCTAGTTTGGTTTTATATGAGTGCTTTTTACATTTTCTTACCCATAAGGTACAGAAAGTATTGTTTTAGGGTCAAATTTTCGAACGTGAGTTTTTATTATATTTACACGTTTTGAGGTCCCATGAATCCGAAAAACATGTTTTTAGCTGTTGGTCTATGTGCCTGTCTGTGTGTGTTATCAGCATATCTCAAAAACAAATAGTAGCAGAAATTCCTAACTCGGTATTCTAAATGTGTATCATATAGGGATACTAAACTAAGCTTTTCGTTAAGAAGAAGCAAATAGTTCGTGTACTGGGACACTCAAGAGTATTCAAATACATTACGTCTATGGGGGAAATTGCAGGTAAGTAGAGTTTAACATCTATAGACTGCACTAAATCAAATGAAATGAGTATATATTTTTTATATGCATAAAAACATGTCTCATGTAGAATATGGCAGGTAAATCATTCACTGTTCATTTATAGGGCTACACAAAAGAACTAGATTATAGTGCGACAATAGCTAAAAATTGATGGAAGTGTATTTCAGGTTGTGCCGTATATTATTACTATAGGATTGTATTTAGGTGCACTATGTGGTTTGTACATATTCTTCAAAAGATATACAGGGTTGCAAATGTTTAAGCGATAACATTCTTTTTTATTGTTAGTGGAAGTTCTTTACTATAATATTTTACCAAGTGCAGGAAAGCTGCTCAGGAATGTAAATGAATTCTTCATAGGCATATGATAAATAATGTATGTTTTTAAGCGAAATTTCGTGTATTTACATGTTTTGAGGTTTCCTGATTACCAAAGTCAAGTTCTCTAAAGTTTGATTATTGTCTGTATCGCTAAGAGTAACTTAAAAACGAATAATTTCAGGTGATCCAAAAGTTGTATTTTCAAATTAATATAAATTTGTTTCTGGAAAAGTTTGATCAAGACTGATAAGTTTCAAGGAATGTTGCATGTGAAAGTTGTCTGAATAATTTTAAGTGAACTTTTAATTTTAATAACAGATTTAAATTCTATATAAATGTAGGTTCAGTAATAAAATGGGGGATTGAGGGGGGTGAACTATGATTTTCTAATATGCAAAGAAAATTCTCTTCTCAAATTCATTTAAATTTCACTTATTTTTTCTTTTTCTTATAATAGCATATTCATAACTAAACTATTTCAATAAATTCAGTTGTAGCGGGTGAATCCTCTGATCATATATTTTATTTGGCTTGTGCTTTAAATTTATTGCGTTCTTCAAGCGTAGGATTATCTGTGAGATATTGTTGTTAAAAAAATTTACATTCATTTGCCCTATTGAAATAGGTAACTATACAGTATTAACGATAAATATTTTGACGCATGCGTGAGAATATAAATATATATATATATATATATATATATATATATATATATATATATATATCAATTGAGAGTTTATTAACTTCAAAGTAAAAAAAAAATTGCCTATTTAGAATTAAGGTCTCCTTATTATTGCACACAATTAGTTTTTTTTTTTAATTTGAGGATGAGATATTCGGTGGTGTTTTATGCGATATTCAGACACGTATGAAAGATGTTTATTAGAAAGAAGATTTAAAGTTGCAATATGAAAATAAATTTCTTGTGAATTGGTCAAGATTTCTGTTCACTTATAGCATTTCCAAGTTTAAGAACTTATTTATAAGCATAAAAGTCACCCACCAAAAATGTTTGCAATAGAAAAATTTTAGGAATTTTCTAGAAATCCGGTTATTTGTAATATTGTTTTCAAACTCAAACAGCGAAATAGGAAGAAAAGCTTAAGGTATTCTTTGCCTAAGATCGATTCAGTTGGTTGGAGAACTCAGTCATTTTTGTGATACTTACCTCCTAGATGTAGGCGTGATATAGCCAATCGAAAATTCATTCTAATAATATGCTATGAATGTAGGTCGCTCCCATGCCATGCTATGATTATTGGGAGTCCGATAAAGAAATAGCTGCAATCAATAAGGTAGTTGTGTATTGACTAGCCTTTATATCTGGTAGGAATTTTTAATATAAAATGAAAGCTTATGTAGAAATAGAATATTAGTTTAATTCGGTGAGTAGTAGTTTTTAAAATGAAAACAGTTTTACAAATAAACATATAGTTCAATATTTTGATACAAATATATTTCTAGATGTATAGTTAAGAGTAGAGCTTATTTAGGCTGCATTAGATAATAAGTGCACTTAACAATAATAAGCAAAACTGACTCATATAGATATTTTAGTTAAAAGCAACGGTAGTTAGTATATCACATTGTAATTTTAAAATATTTTTAAAACTATTTAAGTAAAGCACTTTTAATATTTTGGCATGCTTTTGAGAAATGCTAAAAAATTCGGAGATGTTGCTTAAGAATATTATTATATCAAGACGGATTGGTCCACTTCTTTCCAGTTTGGTGGGTTATTCAGTTAGTACTCATTACACAGAATACATTTACAATTTACGTGGTAAAAAATTAGATTATAAGTTAATTCTCAATCATCCATTCTTTAAAGGACTCGAATAAAATATTTGAGTTTCTTGAATTGCACATTCTTACACCTTCAGCAATTAAATTAGTTGACATATGTGGACTCCACTCAGTTCCCCATCATATAAGCGTTCTCATAAGTTTTAAGTACAAGACATACTATATTTACATTTGTTAAGAGAAATCAATTTTACTCAGAACTCGACATGGTGACAGACTGAAATGTCTCACTAAATAGGCTACCTACTGTTCAGTTCTATACATTTACCTTATACTAATTTTTAATACATTTTATTGGAGTCAGTTTCGTAGATCAGTTTTCATGCAATTCCATGCAACGATACCCATAATGCAAATTTATATGAAATATTGCTCTATTCTACTATGTTGAGAAAAGCTTGAATCTCCAATAACTTATGAAATTTTTAAATTAGAATATTTGTAGTCAGTGATGTCCATTACAGTATAAATGATATTTTAAATGTGATGTGACATCTTCACGATGAATTTTTTCTCAAAATGAACGTTTGAGCGAAATTTTGTCCTATTCTGCCATGTTAAGAAATACCTAAATTTCAAATAACTTACGATGTTTTTAAAATTGAATTTCCATAGTTAATTATGTTCATTCGAGCATCATAACTAAAAAGCTGGTCTGACATTTTTACAGTAAAAAGATTCCTTTTAATGTACGTTTAAGCGAAAATTTGCCCTATTCTTCCATGTTAAGAAAATCGTAAATTTCGAATAACTTTAAAAGTTTTTAAATCAAAATGTTGAAAATCAATAGCATTCTTGCCAGTGTCATTAATAATATATTTAAATTGATCTGGCTTCTCTGCGATCATTTGTTCTTGAGATATCGTGTACATAGGCACACAAACTGACACACCCCACTAACACCCTGCATACGGACACCATATCAATTTCGTTATTTTCGTAGTCCTCACACCTGAAAGCATATAAAAAAGTTTTTAAAAAAACGAGGTCTAAAATTTTCATGGTTACTTAAGTATACATATTCCTATAGTATGATTGAGAACTAATATTAGTTGTCGAGAGGTTTCTGAAAAAAATGCAACCGTTAAAAAAATAGAGAACTGTGACGTATTTGGAGATCCAAAAGCACATATTTATTATCTTCATTGGTGAGAGATTTATAATATCTGTCATATTAATGCATCATCTCATGTGGATACATGTAATAAAAGAAGCTATGAAAACATATACATACGTGTAAATTGCATACACATGCTTGCATGCATGTTGTATTATCATGAAATTTTGCTTGTAAGCATGTATAGTAAATTCAATTCAAGCATGTGCTGTAAGTGGTTTGTATTTCAAGTGTGTTATTAATTATATAAATAATTGAACGAATTACATCAGTATATTGTAATTTAAATCAATGCATTTTGTATTTTCAAAAACGGGGATGTATAAAACAAAAGTTAAAGAGATATTGTGTATATATATAATGAATTATTGATTTATTTGCTTGTTAAAAAAAAGAAAATTTGATTTTCGCCACTGTGGGGCATAAATTAATCTTCAACATATGAGAGATTTACTCATAATTTGCTGATTTCCAAAATATTACTTCCGACTTTTAAAATCATACTTTTTTGAAAATTTAATGTAAATATATATTATTTTTTTTTCTTACATAAAACGAGAGATAAATTTCATCATTCAAAAAATTTGTTAAACTATGACCCTCGAATTAAGTACTTTAATCTGAAAAAAAAAAGTGTTTCGTTGAAACAACAAAATGTTTGTTAAATCAAACAATTTTTTTTTTCTTTCTGATATAGTCTTAACAAAAATCTTGTTACCAGAACTGTTTATTACTTTTTATGAAACAATTTTGCTGAATCAACCAACATCTATTTAAATCAACAAAACTATTTTTTTTTTTTAATAAAAAGTTTTCATAATTTAGCAAATCGTTCTCTCATTAGATGTTTACAAAGAGATCTATGACGTAAGTTATCGAACTATCCAGCGACAAATGCTCTTTTTCACCACATTCTTTTGGCTAATCGAATCAAGTTGACATGGTTAACTGAACAAAATTAATGACAAAAATAAATCTAAAAATCAGTCAACAAATTAATTTTTATTTTGAAAACCCTTTTTTTTTTTTTTTTTTTTTTTTTCCAGAATGTAGGTTTTGTTTTAATGAATGCGCGAAAGATGACCTTAGAATGACTCTCCATACCCAAATCCTTCAATTAAATAACATTTTTCATTTTTTTTTTTTTCTTCAATGAAAGTTTTAAAGGTTAATAGTTATATAAAATAATAGATAACCATGAATAGTTATTAAACTAAATTAAAAAATATCTTGGATATGCTTAAAACATGCTTTTTATTATTAGTAAATAACTATATAAATTTTAGTGAAAGTTCTTTTATTTTTTACATCTGAATTTATTATTAAATTTTCGTGGATGTCGGCAATATATGTATATATATATATATATATATATATATATATATAATTGTATAAGATCGTTTGTTTTGGAAAATAAAAATATCAATTTAGAAATGCTAAATAATATTAGTTACAGAGGTTATATACATATATATATATAAAGTCGTTTGATGAAATTTCAAAACATACTTTATAACAAATAAGCGCTAAAACAATGTGTGCATAACGAAAGTACATTATACTTTAATTACTGAAAATGTAATTAAACCTTTTTACTTTAAAACCTTTATACTCAGTTTCTCAGTTTTTACTCGGTTCCCACAATCGATACTTTTCTCTATGTTTAATTTTGGATTACAATTTCCTCTCTTCCCCCACCCCCCATATCAAATAAGTTTTCAAATTATTAAAAAAAAAAAAAAAAAAAAAAAAAAAAATTGTTCGAGAATAGTGGGGAAATGGTCTTCCAATAAATTAAACGCCTGTGGTCATATATATTATGTATACATATGGATTTTAAAAAAATGTCCTCTTTAAATCAATTTTTAATTTTTTTACTTCACTATTTTTTTAATTATTTTACTTCACTATTTTTTTTTTTTTTTTTACTTCACTTATGAAGTAAATCCCCTTTATATATATATATATATATATATATATATTACTTTATCTTTACGTAATGGAAAAATCTATTTTGCACATTATTACAACAGTTATCCAAGCTGAAAAAATGTGGCTTTGATAGCAACATAAAGTATTTATTGCCACACAGACAATTAACTTTTAATTAGTTAATCTGGATTATTTAAATCAGAACTACATAGGAATAGTTTCACCTTTATTAATATAAGCTTATTTCCGACAATTTCTACTGAAAGAGACATGAGGTTGTAAGTATTTTTGTGTATAAATACTTAATACACATCAACGTGACATTCTCTAGAGCCACATAATAACATAAGATATTTTGGGATAAACGTTAAGTGCTAGGCTATTATTCATGACTCTTGTCATTATATTATTTCTCTTTTTCTTCTTTCGGAATGTTTTCAGTTTTCTTACACAGAAGGTTTACTGTTATTTTCTTTTTCCCGAATAATTGAATTTCCCTTCAAATATAAATTTTCTTTTGATTTTTTTTTCAAAAGATTTCAATGTTCTTTACCTATGTAAAATGTTTTCTGTTGCTTTTCCTAAAAAATATTTTACATATTATATAGGGTGACACTGAAATAAAAGATTATTCAGAGAGGAAGTAAAAACCCATATGATATGAAATATTATTTAAGTGAGTTCATTAAAGTTATAGACAAAATCGCAATAAATTTTCAGAGGAGAAACAAATATAATCTTATTTCAACAGTATATCCTTTATTTGAGAAGTTTTTGACGATTTTACATTGAAATAAATAGAAATACTAATATTAAAAGAAAATTACATTGCTTTATATTAAAGAAATATATGCTACATTCAAAAATCATACATATTTAAATCGATAGGGTTATTTTATAATTGTAGCAACAAATGTTAACCAATAAAAGTTTTAGTCACGCAAAAACAACTTCTCTTGAAAATCAAAGCGTTTTTTTTTTTTTTTTTTTTTTTAAACTCTTAAACGCGTTAGTTGCCAGGAGGCATTTAAATATTGATTTAACGGGTAGTCTGATACTGTAATTTTTTTCTTTACTGTTATCACTCATGAAAACCATCAAAACTATTAATCTTCTTCCTATTCATATATTGGGCGAGATAGATGTTTTCTATAAATATATTAAAATATTAAAAAAAATTCCTTATAAACTTTTTTTTAATTCCTTTAAAATTGGAATATGTTAATGTAATTTGACTTTCTCCAAGGAATGTTTAGGGATTTAAAAGTGGATGGAAATGGTTTGAAGTGTACTGAAACGACTTGAAGTGTGAGCATTTGTATTATTGAAAATTTTTGTGGTACTAAATTTGAGTACAGTATTCCATTGGTGAGCCTTTAATTAATAAACAATGTACAGAATTGGATGGAAATTTACTGAATTATTTAAACAATTTTTATAATTTAACAGCAGCCTTATATGTTTAATGAATGTATTAAGACTATTTAAACGGTGAGATATGTCTCTCTCGCAAAGAAATGTATGTTACATGGCACTGTTTCTAAAACTAGTTTGAACCGTTTTCAGCAAACTTCGAAAATATTCAAATGCACTATATTACAAGTATTGCACTTCGAACTGCAATAATATGTCTATACTAATATATAGGGTAAGAAAAAATAATGTGTGTGCCACACTAGATTATTTTCACAAATAATGGAATATTCTATTGTTAAAACAAAAAGTATTAACTTTGATGCTTGAGTTGATTTTTCTTTAGTCAAATTAGTTTCCTGTTTTACATTAAAAACTAGTAGTTGCGGCCGCCGCACAAAATTTCTTCTATACTTACCTGTACAAATTCACGCAGTATCAAACATTTATAAAAATTATCACTTTATTACTTTATTCTGTTTACATAAGAAGAAAATAATGAAATCGCAAATAATTTCGACCTCCAGCTTTCGATGGATTTACACGTTTTCAGATGTTCTGAACACAATTTGACAATTATTAGGAAATGCCTGAGTGTATCATTGATTTTGCGGGCTCTGTATATCACGAACCAATGAACAAAATTTAACCAAACTTGGAATTTAGACCTTGGCCTAAAATTGTGATAATTACATTTGAAGGTATACCGCTCAACAAATGGTGCTACCATGCTTTATTTATTTATTTATTTCGTAATTTTAATATGGCATTATTGGACAAACTTACGTATAAATGTACAGCATAAGTTTTTATTTATTTATTTATTTATTTATTTATTTATTTTTTTACTTTCTCTTACCCATAAGTATTGTTTTAGGGTCAAATTTTCGAACGTGAGTTTTTGTTATATTTACATGTTCTGAGGTCCCCTGAATACGAAAATCATGTTTTTAGAAAATATTCGGTGTGTCTGTCTGTGTGGATGTTATCAGCATATCTCAAGAACAAATAGTAGCAGAAAATCCAAACTCGGTATGTTAAATGTGTATCATATAGGGATGTTACAGTAAGCTTTTCGTTGATATGAAGCAAATGGTTCGTGTACAGGGACACTCAAAAGTATTCAAATACATTACGTCTATGGGCGAAATTGCAGGTAAGTAGAGTTTAACATCTGTAGATTGCACAATACCAAATGAAACGAATATATATTTTTTGTAATAGAGATAGACAACTGGGAAATTTTTTTTGTGTATGTAGGAGCCTCGCCTCTGCCCCCTGGGAGGGAAGTCCCCCCTCGAGGGGAGTAAATTTTCCTGATGGGTATCTCTCAAAAGAGCTCGCCAATACCTGTTAAACGAATAGTTGAACCATCGATCTGCGATAATTTAAATTAAAGTTATCGATTTTTTTTTCATTTTTAACAAAAAAAAAAAAAAAAAAAAAAAAAAAAAAAAAATGTAATATTGAGAATAAATACATTTTTTTTTTTTTTTTGGATATTTAGTGTTATACTAATTCTCTATAATGGAAATCTTCTGTATTATCATAAAAATAATTTTTTTAAATAATAATTTTAATAAATTATTTTTTAAAAACAGAATTAATTTTTTATAACCGAATTAAATTCTATATAAATATAGGTGCATTAATGAAACGGGGGTTGTAATTATCATATAAAACTCTTCCGAAGTCTAATTTCAATTGTTTAACATAGGTTTACATAACAGTACTCGTTATCTTACCTCTTAATCTCCAACCTGTATTTATAGTATTAAATTCCAGGGTAAGAGAAAGTCGTGTGAGTGACACACCAGATTATTTAGCTTTGTAATGCGACATTAAAAAAAAATATTTATAATAGCAATGGTCAAAAGAATTATTTTTTTACATGTATGTGTGTATGTAGAGGAATGGGTATCTTTCAAAATAACTCCTCCGAATCCCTAAAACGAATCGTTGAACCATAGATCTGTGATAATTTTTAACAAAGTTATCAACTTTTTTTTTTTTTTTTTTTTTTAACAGAAGAAAAAATGCATTTCTTAGGATATTGTATAGCATATAACTGATTTTTTGGCGTTCTAATTCTCTATGGTGAAAATCGCTTGCATTCATCATGAAAAATAATTTTGATGAATTAATAAATAATCTAATTTAAAAATTAAGATAAATTAATAAAAAATACACTTTTAATAATAATATGTATTACATGAATTTGTATAGGAAAATGTACATGAAAGTTCTGTGATAGCCCCAATGTAGTAGTTAAAATTATTTTCCATGAGAATGGGGACGATTTTCATCTGATTGAAGTATAACACTAAATTTCAAAAGAAAATCAATTTCGTGTCGACATCTGAGAAACTGCTTTTTCGTTGTTGTTAAAAATGGAAAAAAAAAATCGATATATATTTTTTAAATTATTGCAAATTTAGAATTCACGCATTCGTTTTAAAGATATTGAGGATTTCTTTGAAACGATACTCATACTAAAATTTTTCCTCCCCTGGAGGTTTACTTTCTCCCAGGAGGGAGGAGGGGGGGGGGAGGTCAATGCCCCTACCTATACACAATTTTTTTTTCCTAGTTAACTATTATATATATATATATACATATATATATATAATTATATTATTTCACATTGAATACTTAAAAACAATTCTTATTATGCATTTTTATACAAAATTTTGTTCTATGCCGCCAAATTAAATATTGTGAAAAAGTGGGGAAGCAGCGCCTCCTGTTAAGCGAATCATCCTAAAATGTAATCAGGATCAATTTAAGTCAAGATGAAACTGGTTGGTTAATTTTTTTTTTTTAATTGACTCGTGAGATACAGCATCCACAAAATTTTTGATACCCCACACATACACAAACAGGCAGACATTTTTTTTAAATTACTCAAATCGTAAGAACATCTCAAAACGTGTAAGTTTTTCAGAAGCCGGGGGCAAAAAATTTTCACGAATCCAAACTTATCTCTTATATACATACAAAAAATTAAAACCTTAAAAAAACTTAACAGAAATTTAAGTAGACATTTTTTTTTTTTTTTTTAATTAATCTATAAATATAAAAACGAATGTATGCCTGTTTGTCGTTTATGCATTACTACACTATTCATCCGATCGCTATGAAGCTTTGGGAAGTTGTTGAGTACATTCCCGCGAAGGTTTCTGGCATAATTTTTTTTAACTATCACCCCCCGCAAAAACGGGATTAAAACATATTTTTTACATTTCCTTTATTTCACAATGAAAAAAAAAAAAAAACATGTATATATTCAAAAGATTCTAACTTCAAGATATTAAAAACATGAATATCTGAAAACAAATTTCGCCCCCAAGGGGGGGGGAAGAGTGGGGCAAAAAATATCTATATATATAAAACAGTAAACTCATTGATTCTCTGACTCAATACAGCCGTGGAGATTCCATGGGAGATACAGTCACAAATTTTGGCGAGCAGTAGAGGTCAAGACTTAAAATTTTTGTAAGTGGCCAGTGGCCACTGAACATGATTAACTCAGTGGCCACTCGCGAGTCGACGTTATACCTGATATTCACACACATAATTAAAAAATATATATCTATATACATATAAAAGGCATAAAACACAGATGATATGGTCGGGAAATTAAGAAATAGTGACCTTAATTGTATTACTTAATAATAAAAATAATAATAATAAAATATGCACTTCCACAGATTAAAATAATAATAATAATAATAAAATCTTTAAATATTGTTTGAATATAAATATTTTTTTTTAAAAACTTTTATACTTCTCGAGCCTAAAATTTTTAATATCTGAAATGAAAGCAGGTGGGATAAAGACAAAATTGACTGAGAAATCAAATCGTTGAAAAATGATTCGACTTTTGAGAGAAGATATGATCTCGTTTGAATTTCCTTTGAGAGTTTATGATTTTATTCTTATTAGTAGTTTAAGAGTGAGTTTTATAAACATATAGGGTAGTTATAGTAGCATATAATGTAACTTTTAAATGCTATTAATAATTATAGTATTAGAAAGAAGATTTTAAAGTTTTAGTAATGAGGAGAAGTATATGGACTTTCGTAGTTAAGTATTAATTTCATTTCGATACAGAAAACAGCAGGCTATAATGATAACGCACTAACAAAATAATGTTATTTCTCATACACAATTTGTGTTTTGCAAGAATATTTACTTTGTCTTATTGAAAGAGAAATACAAAAATTTGATTCATTTAATAAATTTCACCTAGTGTGACATGTCCATACAGAAAATAGATGTGATTAGCGTTAGAAGAAAACAAAATTATTTTGAGTCTGGGGGAAAAGGTGGGGAGGCAAAAAATCTTTTTGGTATATTATCCGAGATTTAATTATATTAGGGTCATTCTCTGAAAAGTGGGCATTTTTTTTTTTTAAAGTTAAAAAGATAAAACCTTAGTCCAAATAAAATTCCTCCAATTTTTTTTTTTTTTTTTTTGTACATGTACACATATGTTACAATTAATAAAAAAAAATAATATAAACCAAACTGTATCTGATAATTTTTGATATAGCAATTACTTTTATTAATTAGAAAAATGAGGGAATGACTGTGAGGGAATGACAAATTTCTTCTAAAAACTACTTTATAAAAATATTATTAAGTTTAGTTATATTTTCAAACACTAAATATTTATTAAAACATATTTTTATTAATATAATATCATAAAAAAGCAAATTTGATTTATTTTAGTTAACTTTATAATGAGTGAGGGAATGACGTATAATAAAAATACTGTATTTCAATCTAACGTTTGAGAGCCTTATGCAACTCATTGTAAAAAGTTTCGAACAGAACACAACATGGCTTTTTACTTTGCTGCTATACAAATTAAGTTTGACTTATATAAAGCACGGGCTGCCATTAATGGAGTAAGTAGGGGTGTGATTATAGTTTGATGAGGGAATGATATCTAATACCAGGGACAACAATAAAGTGTCTTCTAATTTCTTTCATTGCATAATATATAAATGTAGTATAATGGATAAATATTTATTAAAGTATGTTTAATAAATTTTTAATTCAAATAATCCAAATATACATGCTTTAATACTATAGAAACCATTTTATTTACTTACATGTGGGAATGGGGACACAGTGAGGGAATGATATTTTGCATTTTAAAAATTATTTAAAAATTAAATTATATTTGAATTCCAATAACCAAAGAATAACAGTTTATATGTAAAACCAACTAATATTGATAGTTTAAACAGCGTTTTGTTTTTGTGCTTTTAAAAATGTACCCTCAAGACTACTGGGACATGAAATGACCACTTTTCAGAGAATGACCCATTAACAGACATGCGATTGCTAAAATTAGAAATTAGCTGGAAATTTTTTGCTAACATGATTGTTTGGTTAATTGATTGAACATTGATAATGTCACTTTTAATAAATTAACTACCTAACTACCTAAACAGTTATATATATATAGCTTTCTATCTAAATTAAAAATTTCCGGATTTTTCTCATTAGCACAAAACAATTCTATAATATTATTGCAATAAGTTTTATATCCGCATAAAACCTTATTAAAATTCCATGTCAACAAGGGGGAAAAAAATCAAACAAATATATAATATGATTTTTATTTATGTACATTAATCATACATATTTAAAAAAGCTACAGTAGTTAATTATCAGTTTCTAATATGCATAAATCCAACTGAGTATTAATTTTCTTAAATTGATTTAGAAAAATTTTCCTACCTGAATAATTTAGTCTACATTTTTCCCCTTGTTTAAACACTTGGAATAGATATTAAATATAAATATTTAATTTAATTGAGAAAAAATAAGTAGATTTATCAAGTTCAGTAATGAAGTTTAAGAATAATTACATATGTGAGAAACATTGAGCACTTCTATATCTTTATTGTTTCTAGAATTAATCACTGATCACTATCTGGAGATGTTTGGGGGTGGGGGGGGATAAAAATTAATTACATGAGCAAGAAATATTTAACTATTCTATTTCTTTATAGGTTCTAGAATCTCATTAAGCAAGTTTAAAATTAATATTGACATTTAAGTTGTGGATGGAGAAAGATTATGAATTGGATGACTTTCGTAGCGAATTTAATCGCCGATCGTTAATGGGGTTTCTTTTTTTAAAACGGACGATATCCGCGATTTTTTTTAAAAGCAGAAGTTAATTCGCAAAATTCCGCGAATTGGGGAGGGGGGGGGAATCGCAGATTTTCGCGAAATCGCGAAAAAATCGCATGTCTCATTGGCGATTACAGCAATTTTTTTGAGTCGCCACTTTTTCAAATTAGGTCGCCACGTGACGAGTGGCGACCGCGAGTCTTGACCTCTAGCGAGCAGGTTGGTTTTAGAACCCTGATCCCTACTAAGACGGTATTTTGAGAAATATCCCCATTCCCCCTGGAGGGGATCAGAAGGAAAAACACTTTTATAAGCATAACTTGGCTTATGGTGAAGAAATTGCAGATGGGGAGACTGGAATTGAAAAGAAAAAAATCATTTTCTGCGATTTTGGAATTTTGGATTTTTTGGGGTGGAGGGGGTAAAAATGATTTTCGGAGGCAAATTTAGCAAAATACGAATTTTCGAGTAAAACTCTACCAATAATAACACAAAGATATAAAAAACGCCAAACGTCTTCTTGAGGATATTTCCAAAAATTCATTTTTGTTTTTCTGCGATTTTCGATTTTTTTTTTTTTGGGGGGGGGGGATTACGGGGGAGCAAATTCAAGCCCCCCTTTAAGCACTAAATTCGTCGGGGGAAATATATAAGAGATGAGGTCAGAAATTTTAGTGTGTGGCTTATTTACGTGTATTCAACACCCATTCTAACGGCATTCTGCAAATCCCCCCCCCCTTTCTCTCTCTTGGGGGTGGATAATAAACACGTTTCCAAGCATAACTTTGCTTCAAAGTATATCAATAAGGTTAATTTTTATGTTTAGGTTGTTGATGCATTCCCAACACGCACTATAAAGGAATTTTACGAAAATTAGACTCCCTCCCCCATTTACGGGCATAGGGGCGCAAAACCAGTTTTTTAAGGGTAACTTTGCACCAAATTATCTCATGAAAGTGATTTTTTTGATATGTTGATTGGTTATGCGTACTCAACACAAACGCTAGAAAGGGATTTTTTCAAAATTCCGTCCTATCCCCCCCCAGTGGGTTGGGGGGGGGGCAAACAACACGTTTTCAAGCTTCAATCTGCTCTAAATTAACTTAGAATGACGAGTTTTTGTGTTTGGGTGTTGATTAAGTGTACGCAATATGCACTTTGATGGTATTTTGCAAACCTTTCAACTTCACAACGATAGAGGGGGAGTAAAAAAGCAGGTAAGGTGCTGCCGAATGCATTGGGGCTCTAGATTCTACGTGTGGCGAGCGGGAAAACCGCTACCTAAGATAGCGGAACTTTAACTTACAAGGAGAGGTCACGACATGGAAAATTCAAATCGTGACGAAATTGCGCAGGATTGTAGTATACTATGAGGGTAACAACATATTAAAGCAGTAGGACCCACTATCCACAAAATTTCGAGAAAAAAGCATTTAAAGTTTCAGTAATCTTTAAGTGCAAGTTATTTCGCAAGCGAGCAAGCGCCCCAGTGGTGTGATCCTAAAGCGCGAGTCTGCTAGCCAGACGACATTGGTTCGAGGCTACCTCGAGACTACTTTTTTTTTTTTTTTTTCCTTTAACTTTTTATGTAATCTAAACTTTTTATTTATTTTTACTTTATTTTACAATTCAATTCAAAATTTGAAAATTTTAATAAATTATTTAATTTTCTTGAGTATAAAATAACTTTTTCTATTTTTAATATTTATAACTTAAAAATACAATAAATTTCTATAACTTAAAAAATAAAGTTTAGTTTTACAAAACCCTAAATAAGAAACATAAAGAAAAACAGACAAATATTTAAATAATTAAAAAATAAGCAAGCTGTAAAGAAAGTGTAAAATATTTAGCAGGTGTTACTTAAATCTTGGTTTGAGCTTCCTGATTTTGTTTGAATGTGTATAAATTACGTAAACGTTTCTAGCTTGTTAATAATAAAGGACAGGTGGAATTTTATTTTGTGCAAGGAAGGATAAAAAATAAAGGAAGTCGTTATCGAAAAAGAAACGATGTTCATTAACATTTAAAATCTGCATTTAAAGATAACATTTCTTTATGTATAATAATTTAATAGCAATCGTAATCCTATACTATAATTTTTCAAGAAACTGTATTGATTGGAGAAGTAATTATTTAATTTGGATAGTAATTATATATGCAATTAAAATGATCATTTCTCTGTATTATTATTATTATTTTTTTAATTTAAAAAACAAAATTTAGTATTGTTTCAAGCATACCTAAAATAAAATAAAATATTTCGATAAATAATCAAAAAACAGTATCTTTAGTTTTGCCTAATTTTACAGTTAAAATGAAACTAAAATTTATTTTTTAAGTTATAGAAATTTATTGTATTTTTAAGTTATAAATATTAAAAATAGAAAAAAAATTATTTTATATTCAAAAGTAAATAATATTTTATTAAAATTTTCAAATTTTGAATTGAATTATAAAATAAAGTAAAAATAAATAAAAAGTTAAAGGGAAAAAAAAAAAAAAGCAGTCTCGAGGTAGCCTCGAACCCAAGTCGTCTGGCTAGCAGACTCGCGTTTTAGGATCACACCATACTGGGGCGCTTGCTCGCTTGCGAAATAACTTGTATTTAAAGATTACTGAAACTTTAAATGCTTTTTTCTCGAAATTTTGTGGATAGTGGCTCCTACTGCTTTAATATGTTGTTACCCTCACAGTATACTACAATCATGCGGAATTTCGTCCCGATCTGAATTTTCCATGTCGTGACCTCTCCTTGTTAGATTTTGACTGATTTCAATGATTTATTTTATTTTATTTATTTATTTATTTTTGAGATTTTTTTAATTATTATTAATGATATAGTATTTTGAGAATTCATTTCAACATAATGACCAGCGAAGCGGACAAAGCCAGCCAGTTTATTTCATGAAACATAAAAGTCTTTAAAAGTCTTTTTCAGTAATAATGAAACAGAAAAAACTATTTGCATGTTAAATTACCAAACAAAGAAATGGCATTACTTTTCTTCTTTATACCTTCTTTTTCATATATGTATTGAAAATACATTTTGCTAATTTCCAACGTATTTTTTTAAATGCATCAATGTCAAGAGATGTCTAAACTTGCGTTAAAGAAAATAAGAAAGTTCTTTACATATATAATATGCTAAATAGGTTTAAAATCACCACCAGTTAATGGATTTAAAATACATACTTCCGAGTTTACGTATTAGCAGAGTATTTATATGGAAAAGGAACTATGGAATACAAGTCGTTAAGACTTAATCTCCATATTTATGTTAAACTGGATTTTAAAACTTCGAAATACTCTCATGATTTATAAATCAAGATTTGATAAATAAATATGTAAAATTCAGTAAAACTACAATTTTATTTTTAAAAAATATAAGCACAAAATTAATTTTTTAAATAAATAAATCCATTAAAACAGATTTGTAAATCATGATGTTTTTTTCTCACTACATCCATTAACAATCATTTTCAATGAAAAAATCAATTGTAATGAAAAATCATTATTGTTGTCCTCATAATAATTTTGAAACATTTACAATGTTGTAAGTATATGATATATTCTTTTTTATATATGTGAATTTTTATTAAATGAGAGTTTAGATTTAAAAAAAAAAAAAAAAAAAAAACACTGATTTAATGTAGGTAAACATGTTATATTAAGACGATATTAGTAGCATATTTACAATATTATCCTTAATACGTAACTGTTCGTCCACCAGAGAATGTATTCCATGCATTCAGTTCTTATTAGCAGTATAGTATATTCTTTTATACAGCAATTTGAATGAGATGAATCAAATATTTTATAACCATCAATCAGATTAAACATAAAAACATGAAAAATATAAATTTATGAAACTCTAAATTTAAGTATTTCTTATGAATATGTATGGAAATTCTTTAATATAAAATTTTAACTTTTTAATATGAAATTTGAAATTTAAAGTAATTTGCCAAAGCTTTAATTTCATAATATTGTACGTTTTATACTAAATGAATTTTTTTTAAAAAGAAAAAATATAGCTTAACATTTTAGATTGAATGGACACTTTAGTTTTGTACTGGATGTTCTTACATTTCGAAGAATTTTACTAGATTGAAAATTTTCATTATTGTATATATTTGAAATAATGGAAAATTGTTATGTAGATAATAGAAAAGTTGCATTTAAGTTTAATATTTTTTCCCACCTATTTAATGTGTATAATGATTGAAAAATATTTCAAATGTGTTTTATAGAGTGCCATATTTGAATATACTAAATCACTAATAAAAATTAAATGTAATGAATGCCTCTTCTGCTTAATAATTACAAATTGTGAATAATATTTCCATAAAAATACCGTAAAAAATCACTTGATGATGCTTATTGTTAAAACAAAAATGTTAATACAAATAAGGGATGAAATCTTTTTATTTACTAAATAATTAAAAACCACGTGCGAAATAACTATTTAAAAGGGTAAAATCCGCTGTAAAAGGCACGTTAAAAATATTTAAAAGAATTTTAAAAGGTCAAAAAACAGTTAGACAACATGTTTCGTGCTTATTTACTAGCACATCATCAGGTCTCGTTAGTTAATGAAAGCCACCGAGCTTTATCTTGTTGTTCTAAGAAAGGCTGCCATAGGGTTGCTAAGTCTTTACTCTGATTCTCGTTGATGCATTTATCGCCAAATTTCCAAATCATGATCTTTTCGTATATGTCTAATATGCTGCATGGTTATTTCACCAAGAGTAGGTGCTAAACATGATCCCATTGGTGTACCTGTGGTTTGTTGATAATGGAATGGTACACCAATGGGATCATGTTTAGCACCTACTCTTGGTGAAATAACCATGCAACATATTGAGAATACAGTTTTAACAAATAGCATACTTAAACCCTCCTTCTATAAGAGATATGTAGACGACATCTACATAATTTGGGAATATACACATAATAGCCTTCTAACCCTAGTAAACAATATGAACAACATTTTTTATTCTGTAAATCTCACAATCGAGAAAGAAAAAGATAGAGTCATACCGTTCCTCGATGTATTGATACATAGAAATCACGATAATAGTACTATCTGGACTGAAGTTTATCACAAACCAACATCCCCCCTCACCATAGCACCTGTTAACTCTTACACATCTAAACAACTACTTTTCAACGCCATTACACCATTAATTAATAGATCCTTCACACATTGCACCTATAAATCCTCCTCAGATAAAGAATTAAACTTAATTAAAAAGACTATGCTTAATCAAGGTTACAATATCACAATATTTAATAAGTTGAAACGCAGAAAAATAAACCGGCTTAACAATACGAATCTAAAAACTGGAAACGAAACTAGTAGATTTATTGGCGCAATCTCATTTAATAAAGGTTTCCATCCCGTAATACGACAATTTAAAAATATTGGATATAATATTGCATTTAAAACCTCAACATTGAAAAATCTGATAATATCCGATCGTGACAAAAAAACAAAAGTTGGCGGCGTATATGCAATCCCCATCTCAATCAATAATATAACATCTTATCATATTGGCAAAACAAAGCGCAATTTGAGTAAAAGGATTAAAGAACATAAACATTCCATTAAATCATTGTACGGAAACACGGCATTAAAGCAACTTTTACTCGACAATAAAGAAGCCCAGCCAAAGTGGGAGGAAAGTAAAATTCTAGCAACCCCCCACACCGAGTACACATTAGACCAGTGTTGTGCACGAACGCGTTCATTTGAACGCGTTCGTGAGCGTAGCTCAAAATTTTTGAGTTTTGAGTTGAACTTCGCTCATTTTTTAAATTATGAACTTGAGTTGAGCGTAGTTCGTTTTTTACACGAACTTGAGCGTGAAAAAGCAATTCAAACTCAAACTCATTTTAAATATTTCTGTCTGAAATATAAAAAGGAAAATAAGAAGAAGAAAAGGACAGAAAGGAGAATAACTGTGCAAAATGGATTTCGGAAAAAAGGACACTTGAAAAAAAAAGGCACTGGTAAAAAGGGCCCCAGAAAAAAGGGCCCCAGAAAAAAGGGCACCCGGAAAAAAGGGCTACGGGAAAAAGGACACTTTTGCAATTTGCAAATCTCAAAAACAACAAACATCAAAGAATGAATTTAAAGAATGATTTTCATAATACACTTTTAGAAATTTCAATCAGTTAAATTGATACCACTTTTACTTAGCATATATACCTGGGGGGAGGGGAGGCTAGGAGCGGATTGAAAGAAAATAATTGTTTTTAAATCACTTTTTTACTGATTTTAATAAAACTTTGTCTTTCACTTGCTGTTTATGAGAAAAATACAGTGTCACATATACTTCGGAGGCTGAAGTGTGGGGGAGGGGGGCAAAAGGAAGTAATTTTTTGTATATCACCTTGTTACCGATTTTAACGATATTCTGTGTAGCATAGGCGCCGACTTAACGGGGGCAGTGTAATTTTTCACGGGGGCGAAAGTATATTTTCGCCCCCGTGCTTCCAGCGGGTAGAAATTTCAAACGCGAAAATAATATAAATTTGAATTTTAATGAAAATTTTCACATTGTTGAATTTTTTTGTTTTTTTCTCTCCTTCTTTCATCATTCACTGACAGATTAGTAGAAAACAGGATGTATACTTTATACAATTCTTTTTTTGCGCGAGAGAAGCTGAATGTGTTTGAGATAACCCCTTTTCAAGGTCAGTCCCTGTCCCTCGTCCCTCTGTAGTCTAAGATAAATTGAAGCAGAAAGAGAAAGACTATTGTTCATGTTCATTGGTCATGGCCATTTGAAGTCGAGAGTCCCAGTGCTGAAGAAAGTGTTTATACTGCCAAGCATTAAATAGAAAAGCTTTTGTTCTGAATATTTGCTATTCATAACACAAAAATTCATTCTCAATGAATTTTTTAATTCACGAGAAAATACTAATAAGTAAAAGGAAGCAGACTGATAATGCTGTTAAAATTACAGATTTTTATTTTTGTATTTAATTTAAATTTATAGGTATTTCTTGTATATGTTTCTTCCTTTTTTAAAAATCTTTGAATTTATTATTATTGATTATTAACAATCTTGCACGAGAAAGTGAGAAGAGGAAGGTTTGTGGTTAGATTTAAGGTCGATTGACTACACTAGAGTTCTATGCTTATAGGTGGAATGCCTTCCGTGGAATTCTTTTTATGAGGTCCCAGCCCGTATTTAAACGATTTTTGTAGAAAACCATGGAAAACTCCGAAAGGCTTGGTCGTTGAGCGCGACCTGGGATCCAACATCAAACCCAGCACGTCCCGTTTACCACCTTTGAGAGCAGAATCGCTTGGCCACTGGTGGGGCCAGGGATAAGGAATAATTGTTAAAAATGATAATTAATAGATTAAAAACAGTTGTCTTAGAGGAACTGATCTCATAGTTAATGTTTTTTTAGCGGACAAGTAGATAAGGCACATTTCTACAAAACGTCTTAGATAATCAATTCATGAATTTAATAAATATATTGGAATATGTCACAAAAATCTATAATATCTAAGTTGATTTAAATACTCTTAATATGTAGATTAAGTTGTTCACATATTATTATATATATGAACAATTTCAATTTTATTTTCTCTGTTTTTGTATATTTTCGATGTAAGTAACAAATACATCCGTTTTTAAAGAAACATTAATAAGAAATCTCATTACAAATTCAGTAAATGAAATGAGAGAACGCAGTACAATTTAAAGAATTCACTTCTGGAAAAGTTTCTAAAAGGTTCAGCTTTTAAAAGGAAAGAGTAATAATAACATAACATTTAATTTAAGAGTAAATTTTTATCTTTTGAAAGTGAAGACGGAATATATAAGTAATTTTTGCTTTCTCTCTCTCTCTCTCTTTTTTTTTTTTTTTTTTTTTTTTTTTTGATTTTTCTATACATAGGCATAAGAATATATTCGATTTGTGAGAATTTTCACCCTTCAGTTTTTGAAGTATTTAGATGTTTTGTTTTGGGATTTTCTGAGTCTAAACTCCAAACACTATTTGGCCATTTTTCGAAAATGTCTGTGTGCTTTTCTTGTGTATATCGAAAATTTTGTATTTGGTTAGTGTATCTCCCGAACGAATGGACGAAATTTAACCAAATTTCATATTTATTTGGATTTTAACTTAAACTAGTGTTTTTAACTGAATTAGATTAAACTGAATTTAAAACGAATTTGGGAATCAATCGCTTAATAAATGGTTATCCTTTCTTCTTTTTCTTTTTCCGCTTTTTTTTTTTTTTTTTTTTTTTTTTGTTTAATGGCAATATAGGAAAAAGTTTCGAATAAATTTACTTAATAAAATTTCTTTTAACTTTTCAATATCAGGGATGGAACACGGGCGCAGAATTCATACCACTATCAGTGTAAGAAAATTTTCAACTTCTTAAATTAACGATATTATAGGTAGAGAAATTTCATAAACAGATTCTGGTATGAATTCTACGCCGGTGTTCCATCCCTGCAATATAAAATTTTATATATGATAGTAATAATAAAACAACAAAATTTTTTTTTTGTGTGGAGGTATCATATCCGATTTCCCTCGGGGGCGTAAATTTTTAACATTGATATCTTTCAAAAGGGCTTACCAATACATTTAAAACAATAATTGTTTAATCGTATATCGGTGATAATTTAAAACAATTTTATTTATTTTTTTTAAATCTTTAGATATTAGCAAAAAATTTATTTCTTTCGATATTTTGTGTTATACTCCTTTGAGATGAAAATCGTCTGCATTCATCATGGAAAATAAATTTAATAAATAATCTTTACTACATGAATTGGTATAGAAAAGTACAGAAGAAAATTTTGAGCTGTCTGCAATATATTAATAGTTCTTTTTTTTTCTTCGTTTTAACTACAGATAAAGCACAAGAATAGTAGTGAAATAAAGTTGTTTTAATGACAGATTTTATTAGGCCTCATATTCATAAAGTATATATATATATTTAATTAGTAATTCTATAGAAATTAAATAGTGAATTTAGAAAGAAAATTACAACTTAGAAAGAAATTACAAAGATGCCTACAGTACGGCATTTTATAAAGTCGATCAAAAATGTAACGGGATTTAATTTCATGATTACAAAATTTTAATTTTTATACTGCCTTGAAACAAGAAAATTTTTAGTGATTATATATATATATATATATATATATATATATATATATATATCATGCTTTCCGTTTACTCTACCCTCTTTTTTTTTCTCTTTTGTTTCAGGATATTTTTTAAGCAGAACTTTCAATAGTGATATATATATATATATATATACTAGCAGGCTTTGCCCGCTTCGCTGGACATTAAACTTAAATGAAGTCTCAAAATACCATATCTTTATTAATAACCTAAGTTCTCGCTGTGATTGGTAGAGGTTTTCTCGCTCGCAAATTAAGGACTCTGGGTCTCCACTGTCTTCGGCACAACTTACACACTTTTTACTTCCCCTTCCTCAGCGGTGAGTTCGAAGTTGTGCAAAATCACACTAATGTACATAATGCGTACACTTAATCAATATCCAGTCTGGGTCCCCACTGCCTTCGGAACACACTTCTTACTTCCCCTTCCTCAGCGGATGAGTTCAAAGTTTTGCAAAATCCCACTAATGTACATAATGCGTACACTTAATCAATATCCGCGCACAAAAATTCGCCATTCTAAGATAATTCAAAGCGAGTTCAAACGGAAAAACATGTTTTTACACATGTTTATTGGGAACAACTTCAGTATAACCCCACAACGATATTTGGCGATTTTTTTTTTTGTTGGCGCTTATGGCTAAATCATAAATCATATATGATAAATGATAAAATCATAATCTAAATCATAAAATCATAATCTAAATCATAAGATCAAAAATCCAAAATAAACAACATATTAGGCTGCATATTATATCGCAAACAGTCCAGAACGACATCGTTATCCTTCAAAACGGCGCCAAAGAAAAATCGGCAAATTCAGCTGTGGGGTTATACTAAAGTTATACCGTTTATTGCCCTCCGACTCCGGGAAGGTGTGTGTGTGTGGGGGGGGGATTTCGAATTTCGTGGAATCCAGTTACAATAAGTGCCGGATGCAAACAAACAATTTACGCACCAAATTTCGTGACCACAGAAGTCTTTAATAGAAAATATTATAAATAAATAAATACAAAACGCGCAGCTTTAGTATGGGAACCCTTTGGTGACTTTAAATATTTTAAGCCATTTCTGCGATGAACTGAATTGGCTATCTCAATTGTGCAATTAAAGATCTTGGCGAGAAACGTCCGAGCTACTTCGGTTCCGAATTTCAAATTTTGCCAAAGGGATCCAATACTAAAGCTGTTCCATATCGAATCTCGGTTGAAAACGGAAAAAGGGTAAAATAAATTAGAAATATCAGACCTATATTTATAAATTTGATACCGAATGAAAGGGGCGATTTTGCTGAATCCAGGGGTTCAAACAGATTTTCGATGCGACAATTAGATTTTTAAAAAATAACTAAAGTATGAAATTTAAGTGGCAACGGAAAAACGGATAAAATGAAAAATAAATTAGAAATATCAGACTTATTGTTACAAATTCAGTACCAAATGAAAGAGGTGATTTTTCTGAATCCTGGGGTGTAAACAGTTTTTCGATACGACAATTAGATTTTTTAAAATTAACTAAAGTATGAAAATTAGATGGCAACACTTCATTTCAATCTTTTCATAATTTGTAGTGCGAATCACGCGAATACAAAAGTCTTTAACTTAAAAAATTATTTTTATATTTTATTTTTCCATTCAAAGCATTTTAGTGAAAAAATATTTATGGCGCATGCGCAGGCGTTTTTTACCCACAATTTAAACGCTAATCATAATTTTGAAAATTTCTATAGATATAATTTCAAGTTGGGTGAAGACCTAAGTTTCTGCCAAGCGCCGTTGAATTCCGTCCAGCCGTTCTCGAGTGATGCCCGGACAAACGTGTTTTAGTCTTTTACCCCCTAGGGGGGAACGGGGGAGAATTTCTGAAAAGTTGATAGATATAATTTTAAGTTGGGTGAAGACCTAAATTCCTGCCAAGCGCCGTTGAATTCCGTCCAGCCATTCTCAAGTGATGCCCGGACAAAAAAAGTGACATTCGGACACGATGACACACACACACACACACACACACAGGCAAAATTTTCTGAAGTCATTTTGGGCTTTCATGGGGTGTAAAACGTGAAGATATCGCAAAATTTTTCGATTCCGACAAATTTATAGACAAAACTCTGATTTTATTAATATAGATATGTATATATATGTACAAGTCAAAATGACAGCTGTGATGCTTGAAAAGCACAAAAAATGAATATACTGAGAATTATTTTGTTTTATTATATATTATTACTATTATTTTGCTAAAAACTGACACCTAAAATAACAATAGCCCATAGGTATTTTATTTTATTTTGTTGTTGTTTTGTTGTAAAGAAATAAACATGTTTGTTTTAAATATATATAATATGTATCGTCTTTTCTTTCTTTCAATAGTTACAATGAAATTTAATTTTAAATTCATATAACTCTATATATTCTTCTTATATGCACTTTTAGTTATTAATTTTCAAACTGTGCGGCATGTAAATCTAAACTTAAAAAACTGAGAAAAAAAAAAAGAGGAAGTAGGGCATTCCTTTTCTCAATGGGTGCATCCATGATCCATTGACCTTTTTGGAGTGCGCAATGTGCCTGTTAGAAATTTGAAAAGCAACGCTAAACTTGGGATTTTGTAAAGGGCTTATCTTTTCTCGGACACAACGAGTTGAGAATTTAAGCCTTTTTCAAATTCAAGGCTTGATCTCACCGCAAAATAGAGCAGGCGACACCGAGACCGACAGGCTTTTAAAAATGAGTCTGCTACAGTTTGTTCAAGTTCAACTTATAACAAAAGTAAACAATAACATATGTAATTTGACGCCCTGAAAAATATCTCCGATCGGCGCCAGCCAGCTATCTTTCTTTTTGTTAACTTTGAATTTCTGTAACTATGTGTTATTATTTGTGGAGTACAAGTTTTTATCGTAAACCCCACAACACAAAAGAATGGGTGGAAGGTGGAATAGTTTTCAATTTTCATATCTTTAACTAAGACAGGCCGGACTATATTATGAGCTCTTTGATCGTTAGGATGGGGATTAACTAAAGTGTTTGTTAAACACAACACATTAATGTCCTTCGAAATCGGAATAAATTCTATAGATCAAAAAAGAAGATTACAATAACAGTATGGCCTGTATGTCTAAGTTTTAGACAGTTAGATACAATGACAGAAACACCCTGATGAGCGACTGCTTATATCAGGAGAAATTGTCTACTAAAATTAGAAAAACGGTCAGCATCTTCTAGGCGCCATGAGCCTAAACAAATGATAGATAAAAAACATTCATGAACTCCTCCTACAAATAACACCATTGAAGGTGAGAAAATAAACAAAACGTCCCTCCCCCCTCCCTTCCCCATTGAACTTTACTCGGACTTACACATTTCTTTTTTCCTTTAGAAAGAAATATTCTAATGAAAACCTTATTCTTATGTTTATGTAATAAATGTAATACTAAAAAAAAAAAAAAAAAAACTTAAATAAGAAAAGAACATAAAATAAGTTAAATAATAATAATTAATAATTTAATTTGAATACGATATGTACATATATATATATATTATTAATAGTTGAATTTTAAAAAGATTTACAGTTTTCTATCATCAGCATATATAAAGGATAAACAAGCTTGTACAGAAATAAAAATGTGTACACACTATTTGGAAACAGCACTGAAAACGCATTTATTTTTACGAAATTTCTTTTAAAAAATAAATGTTTTAAAGATTATAGCTTCTAATTTTAAGTATACGAGAAAAAAAAAAAAAAAAAAAAAGTGCTGTACTTTCTTATTTTACACTCGTATAAACAGACGACTAAACACTGAGATTTTTCTTCCCATGAGCAGTTTATGCACCCTTTGTTTATTTAACAGTTATTTTCTATTTAATAAGTTATTTATTAGTAAATTATATATTATTTAAATTTATTATTAATATTTTAATTATGTCTTGAGTCTCCTTTTGATTTAGCTAAATATTTCGAACACAATTTAGTGGTTTGTCTTAGGGACCGTGGATGAAATATGATAAATCGTCAAATAGCGGTCCTCAAATAAAAAAATGCCAAAATCTACTTGATTTTCGACTTTTATTTTATTTTTGAACACTTTATATAAAATACATGTTTATTCCTTTATAGTACGCTAAATAGTAAGCGAAATTTTCTAATGATTTATCCAAGAACTCAAAACTGACATTGTCTGTGGTACAATCAAATAAAGACTAATTAAGTAAAACCATTTACACTATTTAAAAAATATATATATTTCAAAACAAAGGAACCTCTAAATGATGGAATTTGTCTCCTACGTGCATAAGCAAACGTATTGGAAATTTGAGAATAAAAAACCACCCAAAAACAGTGGGTCCACTATTCAGAAGTGTCCGTTAAATAAATTTTTACTTACAATTAAATTAATAAGTTATAATTAAGAGTTATAAGTTTAATTAAGCATTAAATTAAGAATGTTCATGGTATTTGGTAATTTTTAAAATGTAAATTACCTATGAAAGTGCTCATAAAGAATAAGATCTATTTAGAAAAGGGATTTAAAAAAAAAAAAAAAAAAAAAGTAAAAATGAACGTTTAATGAGTTTCGCTCGTTTTTAAAAATGAACTTGAACTGAGCGCGTTCATTTCTTTCAGACATGAGTTTGAACGCGAACTAGCTCGTTTTTTACACGATGAACTTGAGTTTGAACTAGTTCGTTTTTTTCGTGAACTTGCACAACACTGCATTAGACATATACGAAAAGATCATGATTTGGAAATTTGGCGATAAATGCATCAACGAGAATCAGAGTAAAGACTTAGCAACCCTATGGCAGCCTTTCTTAGAACAACAAGATAAAGCTCGGTGGCTTTCATTAACTAACGAGACCTGATGATGTGCTAGTAAATAAGCACGAAACATGTTGTCTAACTGTTTTTTGACCTTTTAAAATTCTTTTAAATATTTTTAACGTGCCTTTTACAGCGGATTTTACCCTTTTAAATAGTCTTTTTATTTATTTATTTTTATGTAAATTTACTTACTTTAAAATTTCTGGTTTAGCATTTTTTTCCTTTATATTACTTCATTAAAATAAGATAAAAAGCACTTCCAATCCATAGGTTTTAGATAGAAGTATAAACATTGCATCTTTTTTTTTTTTTTTTTTTTTTTTTTTTCAGATAAACGATTACGGACATTCATGCTTTACCTTCTATTAAAAATAATTCATAGTATATTATCAATTATTTTTAATAGAAGAGGTGCTTTAAATAGACTTATAGGTTAATGCAAATAATGTTACTAAAAACTTGACACATTTAATAATCGTAAATTTGAACGACCGCAATGCTATTTTTGTTATTGCATTTTATTATTTTATTATTATTAAAAATCTTTAATTTCATTCTTTAATTTATTTAATTATATATATAGTGTAATTTACCATACATTTTTTCATTATAATTATATTTAATTAATGTGCATAAATAATGTAAAAATAAAGTATTTCTAAATGATGTAAAAATTTCATAACTTTAGCATTACGCTACTAGTTTATATACCAGTTTTGAATGACGGTGAGGGATCGGAAACTGTTAAAATGATGCATGAAAATGCAATAAACTATATTGATACCAATCAAAATATGCGCAAAAGATTGTTCAAATAAAAACATTGAAAGGTTAAAGCTCGGGACGTAGGAATATTCGAACAGAAGTTGCTGCTTCCCGAATTCATAAATTTAAATGCATAGAACAAACACAATATATTTACGCACATACGTACTATGTTTTTAACTTTTGTATAAAATAATTTGAGATCAATAAATATATTTGAATAAATATTTCAAAATTATATTCTTTGGCTTGACACTATATTTTAAACCATACTTTTAAAAATTATAACACGATACTTGTTTTAATTTTTTTTTAATGATATCTGTTATTAATTTATGCAAATAAGAATATCAACTGCTTTACACAATTTATTTTTAAAATAACAAGCAATTTAAATTATAACAACTTTTTACAAGCAGAATACCTTTTATAATATATGTTACTTAAAATTATGCAAACTAGTTTCTATAGAAATGCCACATTTTAAAAATTATGTGTACATAAACTTACTTTTTCAAAAGACTTATAACAATTGGAGCCTTGGGAAGCTAAAAATTTTGCTGTTTAACACTAGAACATTTTCTCGATTGTATAAGTCGATTTATTAAACGAATAGCCTGTGCATAATATAGATTAAGTGGAAATTCATAAAAAAAATAAAAATAAATAAAAATGTAAACATACCTGTGCGACCTTCTCCCCCATGTAAATTTTGTGGGAGTGCATTTCCTTGAGGAGCATTTTGGCTGAGTTGTTCTCTTTCTGGCGCGAATGGGACTCGGAGATGACGTTGCTGAGGGAAGGGGATTTGCGTTGCTGTTGCCTCATACGGGACAGGTCCGAATCCGAGGACGCATTCGGAAGGGATTTGCTTAAATTGTTCGACGCTATGGCTGCAAAGATAGAAAATGACGATCTTCAAACAGAAGATTTTATAAGAAATCTTATATCAATGCATTTATAAATCAAAATAAATAATTTTAGTAATTAATAGTAAATATTTACCTATGACATAAAGCGAAATAGTTCGGACACTATCTAAAAATAATAGCACTATGTCCCTAATAATCAGCTGAAATGAAAATTCTTCTACATTCGTGATATCATATTTTAAAGTACAATATTAATACCTACACTGAAGTTTTAAAACATCAAGAACAAGTTTTAAAAAGTATACTGATGATTTTTAATTTTTCAATAGGGCCAAATCTGACTTCTCGATTATGACGCAATGCAGTTTCTAATATTTCTCCCATTTACGCATTGCTATTTTAAAGGATTTTTTTATGAAATCTATATGCACATAGTAATCGTATTCTAGACTTATTTTGATCATTTGAAAATTTTGCTTACAGAAGAACCTAATTTAAAGAAGAATATGCAATACCTTTTTAAATGTACAATAAAAAACAACATTCAATATCTATAATGAACTAATCGCTAATTAGTGCTGAATGAAAAACATATTTAAGTGCACTGCAATTCTGAATATTAATCACATTTATGATTTACTTTCAATGAAGCGCTTTTGCATGTATTACTGGCATAATGCAGATGACAAAATTTCCGTGATAAAATACTTTAATATAACAAACAGGTTTTTCTAAAAATATATAAATTTTGAATAAATGAAAAAATTTCAAAGTACAATAACTTAAGTGAAATAACTTATACATGTCTTAATTAGTGCAGAAAACTCTTGTTACACGAAAAAATGAAAGAGGTATTGTACAAATATATAAACAAATTGAAAAATAAAATAAAATAATATTTAATTAATGATACTAAATAACATTGGGATTCTTTTCAACTCATTTGTAAATGTAATTGCATTTTCCAGTTGAAAAATAAACTTATAGTCCATATTCTACCGTTATGCTGCATAAATATCGTTTCTGTCAAATTTTAAGAGTTATTTATTTTTTTTTTATTATTAAAATTATAAGTATTTGGCTTGTATTTAAATTCTAATACAATGCTGTTCCAGATATATGATTGCGTGTTAAATGAGTAATAACAAAATAACTTTTTTAGTTCATCCTTCAAATATTTTTTATTTGATATGATTGTTTAATAAAATCATTTTGTTAATAATATTCTTTTTTCCCACATTTCTTTTCTTTTTCTTATTAAATACTAGGGGGCTCTGCCCCCTGCTCGCTCCGCTCACCAACGTTCGCTTCACTTATGAATCTGCCTGTGAGGCTTTTCACTGAATGTGAATATTAATAGCGTATACCACAAGACAAATGTAGAAAAATGTCATAGAAATTCCCATATTTAATGTCAAATTGAAATACATAATATTTAATACCACATTTTTTATTTATTTATTATTTTTTTCATTTTTAAATTAATATATATGTATATATATATATATACGTTTTTTTTTTTTTTTTTTTTTTTTTTTAAAGAATAGAAAGATTTTATTTATTTATTTATTTATTTATTTATTTATTTATTTATTTATTTATTTATTTGTCAGTATTTGGCGATGAATTTTTTGGTGTAATTGCTACAGAGTTTTATGTAAATAAAGAAAAATAATAGAAAGAAGAATGTAACTATTGGCGAGCAAACACGCCAAATGGGCAGGTTGTAATAAAAATTATAAAAATAATGAAACATTAATTAGTGATACATTTAACATAAAAATTCTTTATTTTGTTAAATTCAGTTATCATTAAAACAAGGAAAATTTCAGAGTAAAAGTGTATAAGTTTTTTTCTAACAAAAAGTGTCTATCTATTAATGAAAATAATAATAATAATAATAATAAAGTAAAATAAAGTTACTGCGGCCACTCTTTATTTTGTGTGTCTGTGGACCTATCTCTTCACAGATGACAGTCTTCAACGTCACAGGAAATGCCGAAGTTTGCAGAATAATACAAGGTACATATTTTTCTTCGTTTAGAAATTTTACAACTTTGTACAGCGAAGTTATTTTTAAAAGTTTCGCATTTATAAAGATATTCTAGTTGCCAACTTGGAAATAATTTTTCCTAATGGTTATTTTTTACAGAGTAAAGCGCTATCCGAAATAGCATCACGAAACGCTTTGAATTAATCCTCATTTTAAAACTATCACCTTCTCTCTGTAGAAAATCTCAGGCAAAAAATACTAACCGAATCCAATAATCCAACATTTACCTTCTCCGAAGATTCATTTTGTTTTAAATATGCATTTTTACTATTTTAAAAAATGTATTTTAAAAGGTTTTTTTTTTTTTTTTTTTTTGGTATTATTTTAAGTGTTTACTTTGAAGTAGTTTTTCGAACGGTCCTATACATGTACATAGTTGTCTAATTCATTTCTTTGTTACTATGTTAGAAAGCCTTTATTTTTATCTCACGAAACTTACATCCAAACTTGCATTTTTTTTCTTTTCTTTTTTTTTTTTTTTTTTTTTTTTGGGGGGGGGGGGGGGGGTAAACCTAGAAATTCTAGCTAAATGCGGCTTAAACATTTAAAAAATTTAAAATATAGTAATAATAAATAAATACAATGCAATACAAATGATGTAATTTTTTTCTCTCATATTCTGTATATTCTGTAGTTACTAAGCTAAATTATGCAAATTTTCAAGAATTTTCCACCAAAAAATGCGTTTTTACATTTTTTTTTTTTTTTTTTTTTTTCAGCACAGCATTTAAAAAACGCGTAAATTTCAAAAATATCCATTTATAAAATTTATATTAAAGTGTACAATATTAATTAGAACTTGACTATAACCTTTTGTGAACGTACATACAAAACTGCATTTTTAAAAAGTAATTTCCCTGTACAAAATAAATTCCATTAATTTTCAGAACTAAGATGTAGAACGTAAGGTGACGCGTGCAAAATGGTTAGATCATAACTGCTTTCCCGCATGCCTCCTGGACAAGCAGCTGAAATCATTCAATTTTGTTTATTCTGGCATTCATTTAATTTTATTATTATTATTAATATTATTATCATTTATGTGTCATTAAAAATGACGTATCACATTACTAGCATATTCTCCGAGTAAAAATAGTGACAAATTACTATTAAGCTGTCGAATGTTAACACGGATTATTAACATATTTTGTTTAAACAGACGATATAGGATTAAACAATCTGATATTAAATATGGGGATTGCAATAATATTGTTCTGCGTCTGTCTTGTGTTATGCACTCTTAATATCCTTCCTAATCGGCGAAAGGCACAACTGCGATCAAGTGTATAGAGCATCCACAGAGATTGACGAGCGGAGTGAGCATCGTGTGGATCCCCAACTTACTGAAAATAAATAAATAATAAAAACGTAAAATAGACCAAACAATCAAGTCAAAAGACAGGAGTTTTATGTTTATGCAAAATATGAGTAATAAATAAACTAAAAAGTATGATGGCAAAAAATTTGAAATTTATATGTATAAATATTTGTATCTTTTAAAGGTTTTGCCCAAAGATTGGAAAAGTATTTATAATATATATATATAAAGGTTTTAAAACATAAAATGACTTAACTAAAATATACAAAATCTAATTAATATTTTGGTAATCTAGAGCTTTTTAAAAAATCATAAAAAGTTCATCACAATGAAAAGAGACAACTTGACCTTCTTTACAAGAAAATTCTTCTAATATCCTCATTTAACACTTTAGATAAAAAAGCTTAAATTACTATTATAAATCTTCTTAAATTATTCTAACAATTGTGGTGATAAATTCATTATAGCTTTTATGAGCTGGAAACAATGAAAAAGAAAAATTAAACCTATACTTTTCCACAAAGATGTTAATTTTTCAAACTTTGTTTTGTGATTCATACACACACACACACACACACACACACACACACACACACATATATATGTATATATATATATATATATATATATATATATATATATATATAGAAATACATTAATATAATCAGTGCAAAAAAATTTTTATGAAATTTAAAGATGACTCAACTTCAGTATTAAAACAATTCCTTGGATCACAAGCTAAGACTACCCATATCAAATCAAAGAAGAATTAAAGAAAAATCGAAATAAATATTGTAAATTGGAATAAGAAAAAAAGCATTATTTGCATTCTAACGTTTTCAAGGGCCTGGTAGAATGCAAATAAGCTAAAATATGGATGTTTTTCTGTAACAAAGAAAGCAAAAGCTAAGATTTTCTTTGTTCGCAGGCCCGAAACACCCATAGAAAAACCATGAAACGAGAAGATAAAAACAAAACTATAACCTAATATGACAAACCAAAACCATAAAATTAAGATTAAAATAAAAATACAAAAATTCAACTTACTGAATAAAATATTTGAAATGAACACAACTCAATAAAGAAATAGACATAGTCAATATAGAAAAACGAAATCATAATGAAACGATACTAAATCGATAATCATAATAAAACCTTTACCTAAATATGAAAACCATAACCATTTAAATATAAGATTAAAATTAAACCCATAAAACTGTAGAATAATAAGATTACTTTAAACTTTCTAAATGAAATTGAAGCAATGAACGTCGCACACTCGCACATGTAAAAATGTAACAATCAGTTAGCAGTTAGATCCACAGTTAATTAGTTCAAAATAGAATTGACCATAGAGTAATTTTTAGGATTCACAGTGGAATTCATGTATGATAAGGATTCAAATCCTTGAAAAAAAAAAAAAAAAAAAATCAGATGATTCCTAGTATTGAATCATGAATAGTGCTGCCATCTGGAGTAATAAGATGAAAATAATGGAAAAATAAAATCAAATAAATTTAGGATTCAAATAATCAATGTATTTGATGAAAACCAAATAATAATACCTAAACGTAAATTTAAATTTGAATAAAATGTATGAGGAGAAAAAAAAAAAAAAAAAAAAAAAAAGAATAAATAAATAAATAAATAATAATAATAATAATTAAATAAATAATTAAAAGAATTTTTTAATTAAGTGTTTGGGATAGCCATTAATTAATGCTAAATTTTTAAAGAATCGAAATTGTAATTTTTGATGTTTATCAGACACTAAATATTTGATCCTTAGAGGAAAATTAAGAAGAATATTGACAAATACAGATTTATGTAAGCATGTTTTAAAGTTAGTGAAAAAATTTACCTTAAAGGGGAAATCTTTCTTTTTATCGTATAAGTCAAATTCTAATTGGCCATTACTATTAAGAATAATTTTTAAATCTAAGAAATTAATGACACTAGAATCCAAATCAGTACTATATATGTATGTATGTACATATATATGGGATTTTAAGCAATGCGAACAACAAACTTTTGAAGCAAAATCCAAATCAATTTTAATTAGAGAGGAAAAATCACTAAACGAGAAGTCAAACCTGAGCACGCAGCATATTATAGCAATTCTAAAAATATTTAAAACTATTTAAGAGTAATATGCAATAGTAAAACTTTTTTTTTTTTTTTTTTTTATCATCCATAAGAATGAGTTGATTCACATATGAAAACTTTCAACTTTCAAGTGAGATTTGTCGTTGGGTAAGCTGAGTGGTTCATCTTTGGAGCATATTTCCACGGATCACCCGGGTTTGATAACTGTACTGGTCATTTTTGTTATGTAAAAATTAATTCGGTTTTTCATAAAAATTTTGAATAAATAATATGCATTTTTATATAATTTGCAATAATTTAAAAACTTATATTTTCATGCAGCAGAAAGAACCATGAGATTCAATGTTTTCTTGCTAAAGAAAGACCAATTAAAAGATTATAAAATCATAAATTTCTGTGGTTTATACAAACATTTCTCAAATTAAAATATTTTCCTACCAAGATTTCTGTAAAAGTATCTATCCTGCGAATCTCGAAAATACATTAAATTTTCGATAACTAAGTTTTTTATATATATATATATATAATTGTTTTTCAAAATAAAGAAAAAGTTTTGAGGTTATAGTAATATTTTTTAAATGTTTCTGCAATTTTTTTCCACTATAAACATCAGTAGTAAATTAAAGATGACAATCACTTTTATTAACAATACTAATTTTCACTTATAATTATGAATACTAGCATTATTTTTCTTGTGTAAACATGTATTCAAGATCAATTTTAATAAACAGAATATCAATTCAAATTTAAACTCAAAGTTTACATAACATGTCAAAGAAAGTATTGCACACTCTAAGGTGTTTCGCTTAAAAAATAAGTACAACAAGTAAATTTCATAAAAATATAAATTTGTTTAAGTAATAGGAACGTTGTGATTACTGCTCATAGTAAGGTGTTTAGTTTTAAAACACAGTATGAAAAGTCCAATAATAAAAATTTTAAATGCTATATTAATACAAAGGTCTTTATTTTTTTATTTGGAAATTTTCAACTGAAAAATCTCCTCTTTTCATGGCTTTTGCATACTATGCAAAAATCAGTAACGTTATTTTTTATAGTCGAACCACACAATGAACAATCTAAACAAAATTCTAAAAAACTACTTTTTTTTTTTTTTTATGTAACAGAATTTTTTTTGTAAATTCAAGGCAACTTTGAAATAACTTATAAATATGAATTTAAATATATATATATATTGTTACGAAATTGTAAATAATTGTGTTTATTTTTGTATAAATTCTTTCAAAGAGGCTTAGTAAGTTCATAAAGTGCTAATTTTGTGCATTTCTAGTCGTTTTAGCGTTGAAATAGCCTTATTTTCCCTTAAAAACGCATTAGAAAGCCCCAGTAATGCACGTAATGGATTTGGCGCCAAATTTGGCGACTTTTTCCCACCTTGGCGATTTTTTTGGCGACCTTGGCGAGAAAATCCTTATATGGGATATACCAAATATGGAAGCTGTAAGTTGATTGGTTGACCACTTTCTAGAGTTTTCTCGAAAAATCTGGGCTCCATGGAACAGCATATAAGGAGCGCTTCCTCGCCAAGGGCAGTTCAGTTCAGTCAGTTCAGTTCAGATCTCAGTCAGCTTCGCTAGTGCTTGCATTGCTCTTGAGCCTCTTTGAGAGAGACTTGCTTCAAGTGTTATTGTTATACAGTTTGTACTGTGGATTTGCTATTGACAGCTGTTGTTTAAGCTGTGTTTACTGTTTGAATTGAAGCTGATACTTGGTTTATAAACCTGTATTTTTCTGGAACTTTCTGTGAATAAATTACTGAATTTTTGTACGTTTGGCCTTTCATTCTCAGACAACTCACGAACCCCCAAGTACGCAACATTTCTGGTGTCAGGAGTGGGGTTGTCTGTGAATGGTGATAACGAGGGCTATGGAGCAAGAGATGAAAAAACTTCTAGAAGCCTTAGCTACCCAGATAAATGAAATGAAAGCCGGACAGGAAAAGATGGAAACCGGATTGATAGAGAAAATGGAAACAGGACAGGAAAAGATGGAAGCATCGCAAAGAGAGATGAAAGAAAGTATGGAAGCATCGCAGAGAGAGATGAAAGATAGCCTGAGTCAAGAGATGAAAGAAATGAAGGTAGCACAAGAGTTCAGTTCAGTTCAGTTCAGTTCAGATCTCCGCTAGCTTCGCTAGTGCTTGCATTGCTCTTAAGCCTCTTTGAGAGAGACTTGCTTCAAGTGTTATTGGTATACAGTTTGTACTGTGGATTTGCTATTGACAGCTGTTGTTTAAGCTGTGTTTACTGTTTGAATTGAAGCTGATACTTGGTTTATAGACCTGTATTTTTCTGGAACTTTCTGTGAATAAATTACTGAATTTTTGTACGTTTGGCCTTTCATTCTCAGACAACTCACGAACCCCCAAGTACGCAACAATATATATATATACAGTAAATTTCCGAAATTAAAAAAAAAAAAAATGTTACAATAAAAATTAAGTTTAGTGCATATGTTTTTGAAAAAACACTTGTTTTTACTAACTTCGGGAACATCTTTGGTTCTGTGATACTAAGTGGATTTTTTTCTTAATATAATGATTTTAAGGATAAGAGGAAATATTTATAAAATAATTAGTATTTACAAAATTACTTTAAATTTTTAAACACTTCTTTTGTATGAGATAAATCTTCTAAAAACTGTTCAGCATGTAAATGAATAAAATGAAAATAGAATTTAAATAAAGAGAGGAAGGTGCAGTAGTGGCTATATTTATTAGGCTGTGTAAGCGAGGCATAGAGTGCTTTATGAAAAACATGTGCAGACATAGCGGTAGGTGCTGTTGCTTTGCAAACGGCACTTACCGAGGTCAAAGGTTAGTGTTCTTCCTCTAGAAGGTTCACTGCGACACCATGTGTACAGGTCAGGGTAGCTTACGGCTGCAGAGGGATATGGACAACAAATCATGCACCAAAAAATTCTACGGCAACACATGGGCAGACAACAATCCCAAAAGAACAATGTTTTCTCTTAAAACGTTTTATAATTCACTTTTTTTTTTCAGTGGAATTTTTATCAAATAATTTTACCAAATTATCTAAATTTCATCAATTTATATAGTTTGATGTGATTTGATATTAATTAATAAATGTTTGATATTTATAAATGAATAAAATACTGGGAATTAGAACAGATTGTATAAACGAAAACAACTTTATCAACATTAGTAAAAATAAAAATCTACAATCATGATTTTAGTGTATACTTGATATGAATTTATTTTCTATCAAAACTATCGAGGTTTATTTATTATTTATTTATTTTTAATCACAAAGATATCTGCAGCATATGAAACATCGTTCTACGTGATAAATTTAAAACTTTCTTACAAAAAAAAAAAAAAAAAAAATTAGAAAATTTGTCTGGTATTCAACCTTAAACATAGTTTAAAAAGTTTTTCCTGATTTTGTTATTTAAAAGATGATTGCATAGTTTAAAAAATAAAGTTAAAAGATGGCCCTAAAAGTCATAAAAGTTTAATATCATCCTTTAACGAAAACGATTAATTTATAAAAACGATGGTCTTTTTAAGTTTTTAAAAATATGCTTTGTGAATAAATTCACGTGTTTTTTAATCGACCAAATGTCCTATAATTATTCTTTGTATTAGTTTAAAAATATAACGGAAAGTACAACGTACGTTTAACACTGAATGAAAATTTGCTTTATTTTCATTTAGTGTTAAAAATTATATAAATAAATAAATCCTAGACGATCTAAAAATTAAACAATATTTACTTCCGTTAAAAAAGAGAAAAAAAATTAATAAAGCATCGTATAAGTAGCTAAAATCCTAAAATATTTTGGGATTAAAACTAAGCTTGATTTATTTTGGTCCTTTAAACATAAATATCTTTTATTTAAAATAATTATGCATGCTATAAAAGTGTTTAAAGTACTATGAAATAACAAATTTTTAAAGAGCAAAAATCTTCTATTGTACCTAGTTTTTATAGTATTTTTTATAGTATCTTTAAAATATATTTTAGAAAAATTAATAAATAGTAAGAAAATATTAATATGACAAAAAAAAAAATATGTATGATAATCTACAGCGTTTCATAAACTTTCTGTGTACTTAGCATACTGTAAAAAATGTACTTTTTAATATTTTATTATTACTTTACTTTTTATTCAAAAAATGATGGGACACTATAAATTACAAAACATTTAGCTTAAGAAATTATGAAGAAAAATTGTTATTCAATTACGGTTTATAAATTTGATAATGTTATATAAAATTCATCTTAACCTTGACAGATCATAAAATTTCTGAAAGTGTAATAATATGATTAAACTGTCTTTTTTATATTCAATAAAACATCGGCACATTTTTCTGACGTTTAAATTAGTTTTTTGGTGCCAATTTTCTAGTATGAAATGCGATAAATAGTATTATACATGCAAATATCAAAATAATACTATTAATCTTTAGTTTTGAAAATGAGATATTTTAAAAAGAACACTAAAGAATTCACAATAATTATTTATTTATTTTTATAATTACAAATCCATATCTTAATTATTTTTTTAATTACAAAAGGTACTGAAAAATACTATTATTATTATTATTATTATTATTAAATATGCATTTTACTGTTCTAAGAGGATTCACAATTCACGCAGCACTAATATACACTAAAACATAATGATAATTTGTAGAAATATTAAATAAATATCAAACAATATTTAGATGTAATACATTTATTTAGAGTGTTTTCATGTGGGTCAAAGTTTTATTTCACCGTTGATTTGAGATTGTTGTCAACTACTAATTACACAACGTCACATAATCGTGCAAACTGAAAACATCAAGTACACTTAACAGAAATTACATATTACTAAAATAAAACAAAGATAAAAATCTAAAAGGCAATGTAAGTTATTCAAAAAGCCAAAATATAGTAAATTTGTTATTATAAACTGCATTGCAATATGAAATGTCTAAAAGTAAGTACTTCTATGAATCATTTTTACTAATTTAATGTTAGGTATATTTTTAAGCTTATTTTAAATGTAAAAAAGTAATGTTTCAGAGTAAAAATAATATGTTTAAGAATACAAAATATTTATTATTATTACAAAAAGTTCATGAGAAATGTGAGCAGAGTTTTCATACAATAATTCGCCCAGTCGTTAAAGTCAGTCAAGTAAATAAATAAATAAATAAATGATAAATTTACATAAAATAAATAAAGGCTACACCTTATTGCCTCCAACTAACGTTATCACAAAGAAACAAACATTTGTAATATAATTTAATTTTTATAACTCTTTATTGCTACTTTTTTTTCTAACAATTATTTATAAATAGAATAAGCTTAAAGGGACTTTTTTTTATTGAGACAACAAAACTCTCAAGAAATTGAAGTGTAATATTAAATTTTTACCTCCAAAACAAGTCTAAACCTCAAATTAGCTTATTCAGGATTTTTCGCAAGAATTCAGAAAATAATTCTGGAGATAACTACTATTTAAATTTAAACTAATTATTGTAACGTATTGTGATACATATAGCTGTATAATTCTGATTAATTTCAACAGCATAAAAAATATTTAAAAGGTACGACAGAATTTGTATGTTAAAATAACATTTTTTAAACATATAAAACTAACGTTTTGTGTATGGGTCCACAGTATGGACTTTTAAAGAGAATATATGTGTGTACACTAATGCGAATTTGATTTGTATTGTAAAATTCTAAATCAAAAACAGCTTCTCCCCTGATAATAATCAGCATATTTTAAAAAAAAGTTTGAGGGGGAATATATATATTATATATGTATACTGTATACACCCGTATATTTAAGATGTTTCATTAAAACATTTTAATTGTATGAAGCTTTTATTTTATTTTTAATTTATAGATATTCTCTTATAGAATATATCATCAATGATAAAATAAATAAATAAAATATAAATAAAATAATAAATTAATGTTCGGTAAAATATTTCAAGTCACAGCTATTTTAAATATTTTATATAAAATTAATCAATTTTCAATTATTAGAATTAGTTACGAAAACTGTAATAACTATGCTGTTAAAACTATAGTACACATTTTTAAATAATAAATGACAGGTTGCACGGATGAATTATGTGAAATTTATTACATACATTTCTTAGAAGTTTTTATAAATATAATTTTGTTAAAAGTTATTTGTGTGTATATATATATATATATATATATATATATATATATATATATATATATATATATATATATATATATATATATTAATAATAAATAAAATTTAATATGCATAGGAATAATATAATTGTAATTGTTAATGCTAACACCATATAAAATATTAATGAGAAAAAGAACTTATTATAGGCCTGTAAAAGAAAATAATAAAAAAAATTTAATATTAAAATAGTAAACGGCCATTACTCCTAAGATTTTTTATTTTTAATGTGGTGTTTAATGTTCAAATCTACTCGTTAGCATTAGATATATATATATACGTGAAGAATATATTCTTTAAAACTAATTTTACTTGAATCCAGCTATACCTCTTTTATTTCTCTATAATGTTTTTATGATAGCTAGGAAGTTCCATTTCTTTTTCTTTCTTCCATCCCCTTCCCTCTTTTTTTTTTTTACTTTTTTACTTGCTTTAAAATTAGCAATATTTACTGAATATTAATTTAGATTAAGAAAACTTTAATTTGAAAGCATATACAAAGTAAGAAGTGCAATTTTTATGCGGAATATATTTGCTGGGTTGTCCACTGTTTGAGGTAGCAAGTGTCATTTTAAAATCTTTATTTCATATCTAAATATTTTAGAATTCAACATTTTTAGTTTGACTGCTAAGGATATTACATGTAATATTGGATTTTTTAACTTATCCTGAAATGAAACGTTGAGTTTAGTTGTATATAAATATATTGTCTACTACTCGTAATCTGATACCGTTTATTAGTTATTTGCCGCTCGACCATTACAGGCAATTGGTGCTTGTGTGGATTGACCTTTTTCAGCTTTACATTGCGCCACTTAACTTGTACTCTCTTTGGCGTACACATATATATGATGATAAATGAAAAAAAAAAAAAAAAAAAAAAAAAAAAACATGATTTATTAACATGCTTATTTAACAGTTACATATTCGTCTGAGTAGAAGATTAAAAAAAAATTTTAATACTTAAAATACATTGCAATTACATTACCATGTCTTTTTTTTTTTTTCCATTTCTAAGTACAAATAAAACAACTTAATTTTAAATACATGTTTCAATCGATTCTAATTTATATATTTATAGTTTTTTTCGTGAATAAGAGTTCTCTAAATAACTGCCATTTGAATTTTTGTTCTTTATATAAGGCAACATAACGTTATATATTTTTCAGTAAAACCTATTAAAAAGGGAATTCTCTACACAAAACTTATCATTTAAAATTTTAACTATACAACCTTTTTCTAACAATGTCTTATTCATTTCTAAGAAGTGGAAACGAGATTGAATTTTTCTTCATTAATGACTTGTATTTAAAGTAATTATGAAAGACTTAAAAGAACTATACATACAATTTTACAACAAGAAATTAAATAATAATTTCATTTATGTGTTCTAATTTCATTTTGAATTGCTTAATTAATACCTATTTCTCAATACGTAAAATTACAGATCCAATTGTATGAATATTGTAACTGATGAAACATTTTCATCTCTATAAAGATACATTTTTACATTAAACTACCTAAATTTTAACATGGTGTAATACAAACACACTGCATGTTGTTTTCGTAATATATTTCTTTTTGCTAAAAAATAGCAAATAAGTTTGCTGATTTCTTATAATTTTCATGTTTTCTATTTTGTTATTATTATTATTATTATTATTATCTTTATATCTATAATAGAATACAGCCAATATTTTTATAATATTTTTTTTTATTTAACATAACATTTTATTCACAAAAACTTTACGTATATGCATTATTTAAAAACATTTTAATGTATATGTTAGTAAAAATCACTAAAAAATAAATTGGAATTTTTTTTCAATCTTTATTCACGAATCTAGAGTACCCGTTTTATCATAACAATTTATTAAAATAAACACATTATATTTTTAAATATAACAAGCTCATAATATTGAACACTTCATTGAATTTGATTTTTGATTTATGTTTCAATAACTGTATCCAACATTACAGAAAAAAAAATCCATGAAAAGATATTATGTGAAAATCTTTACTTTTTTGCCTTTAAAAAAGGCAGACTTATTAATAAAATAATATTAACATAGCTTAATTATAAAAATTAAAAACTGACATACTAATAAACTTATTGATATTAAACTTTACCTATATAGCATAAGTAGTAAAAAACTTTATTGAAAATTATAATGAATAACACATATTTTATAAATAGATTCGTGTAAATAATTTGATTTAAATGATTTTTATGGTTAACCATTAATATATATTAGTATAAGAAACTATTCAGATATCGGAATTACATGATATCACATAGCATAATATGAGGAAAAAACATTTAAATGTCCAAAATTTCGATTGATATTTATAATATTTAGTATAACATACCAGTAGTAGATACTTAACGGCCTTCTTCACTTACCGTCGCCGGAAGCCCGAGCCAATGTTATTCTATGGGGAAAAGTTCTTTACAAATAACTTATTAACTAATACATATTTTTAAATTCTGTTTTCACATTCTGAAAATTCCCAACTGTTAAATTGACGCACCTTTTTTAAAAATGTATTTTTTTAATTTTTAATATTTTATTTTGAAATTGAAAAATGAAATAATTTCACATAATGAAAATTCGTATTTTGAAGCTTCAAAATAAAATATAAAAAATTAAAAAGATATTTTTTTTAAAAAAAAGAGGTCCGTCAATTTAACAGCTGGGAATTTTCAGAATGTGAAAACAGAATTTCAAAATATTTATTAGTTAATAAGATTTTTGTAAAGAAAAATTTCCCATAAAATAACATTAGCTTCGGCTTCCGGCGGTGGTGAGTGAAGAGGGCTCTTAAAGAACATTTTCTGGCTATTTATTGTATAGTTTTCTTAAATTTGGATAATGTAAATATAGCCAGTGCTCCATACCTCACTTAACTCTTTCTGTATATGATTGTATTGTTAACAATGCTAACTGAATCACTTTTATACTCAAAAAACTAATTTTCCAGAGAGTTTAAAATATATAGAAATGAACACTTCAAAACTCAGCAACTAGAGACCTTTTATGTTCCGATAGTTTTCCTTCCTTTGTTCAACCACTTTTGTGCCTCTACTTTTTTTTTTTTTTTTTTTTTTCCGAAAAGGCGAAATAAAATTCACACTGATTGAAAATGTATATTTAATTATCAAAAATCTTTTTCTTTTTTATTAATGCATTATATGAACGAAAGAACGCATTAATTTGTATTATAAATCGAAACAAAACATATCTGAAAAAAATTGAAAAGCTTTAATAACACGTCATTTAATTTAACGTGCGCCTTAATTTGAAAATAGCACTTTAATCACCCTTGTATAGTAATCTTGTAAATAGCAAGATTATCAAAAGTCTTTCAGATATTTGCTGGAATTCTGCGTGTCATTTTTCTCTTTGTCAAATTTCTTCTAAAAAGTGGGAGAAAATAAAATTTTATTTTAATATTTTGAAGCATTTCGATCTAATTTTAAGTAAAATGAATGGACAATCAATTTCGCATGAATTTAAATGTACACTGAACTGTTTCCACTATTGGATCTCGAAATATCAATCGAACCAAGTTGTAAAAAGGGCTGTCCAATACTAGTCATAATGACATTTTGTGGTATCAGTACTAAACTCATATAAAATATTATATGTTAATACAAAAAGAAAAACTAAGCCCAATATAAAAGTTTTGCATGCTTGATTTAATCGTAGGAAAGCAAAGACTAGACTAAATCAGTTATGAATAAACAGAGAGAGAACAAGCAAAATTCTCTCAATCAAAACTACAAGGGAAAAAAAACGGCAAAATTAGAAAATTCAATTTTTTCTTGTTAAATGTATCTTATTATAAAACTGACTGTTTGAAATATTTTTAATTCAAGACATTAACAGTAGAGGAGCTGAACAAGAATACTGGAACTTAAGCAAGAATTAGAAAACTGTTTCAGAGTTTAAATGTTAAAGCGCCTCTTACTGATACAGTATCGTGCCCACTACTGGTGCACTTATCCTAATTTGTTTACATAACTAATCGAATGCATTTCACGTTATTGTCAAGACGATATTTATGATGACTATAAAGTTTTGAAATATATTAAAAATATGAAATCATTAAAAAAAAAGTATTTTTAAAGCCGTTATGGTGATGTCGCCTCTAGAATAATGAACAACTATAATAAGAAATTTATTTTGTAAATTTTTCCTGGGATTAGGGTCTTTTTGTGGGATAGAAAGTTATATATAAGAATACCCTTAATTGTTCGAAATTATTGAATCACTGCACATTTTAGTGATTTAATTATTCACCGTTTTTTAAGCATCCCATTTTATTTTAATTGCACTCATTGTAATTTGATCATTACATGTTTTTTTTAATTACCGTTAATGGAATATTTGAAAAAACAATGAAACAAAATCACTTATTATTTTGAAATATTAAAGAGAAAAAGAGTCAGGGAAAATTTTTCTCTCAAAACTAAGACTTTTTAAGAATTTTAACATTTGAAGAATCGTTCATGGGAAAACAAAAAGTCACATAAACTATGAAGATTTTTATGAATCAACCAGGCTTAAAAAATTCTTCTATCAAAACAGTCATTTTAAATAAATGTTTTTCTTGATTTATTTTAATGATTACTATTTAAAATGATTTTGGTCTCGATTTATCTATGCACGATTTTAAATTTTAGTGAAGTACAGCATTTGATGTATATTTAGAATTCATTCCAAGATAACAAAATTTTGAGAAAAAAAAATTCACGTTTTGTGCAAAAATTACCAGAAAAATAAAATATTTATTACGTCAAAGAATAATTCCCGAATTTATTTCATAGACTTTAAAAAAGTAACTTGAAATTTATACACTTAAAACTAGAAAGGTATATAATAAATAAAATAAACCATTTTTTAAAAGTGAGAATGAAAACGTCAGTAACAATAAAATGATTCGAATTTATAAATGTATTATGGAGCCTTTTACAATTTCAAATAATTCTTTTATTTCATTTTGAAGAAAAAGTTGAAGAAAAATCTTTTCTGAATTTTGAGTTCAATTGCGTAATCAGTATTTTTTCTATCTTTTTATTTGAAAGAAATATTTTAAAACATTATTTTTAAATATAAATATTTTCTTAGATAATAAATATGAATTTTTATTATATATGTTTTGTCAAAAAACAAATAATGAAATTTGAACAAAAATCTCATTTATTTTTATCATAATACACATTTATAAATTATACATAACTGCAATTTCATTAAAGTTTGAAATTTCACAAAACATTATGTATTTGCATTTGTTTAAATATGGTAACAATTTACAATTTTGAAATATCAATAAAAAATAATATATTTTTGAATCTGTTTGTGTAGTAATTTCATGTTGTTTTCAATATTTATCACAATTCAATTTCAATTATTTATCACAAATTTTTGAGATTAATAAAAAATACGTATGTTTCACTATTATTTTTATTTATTTTTATTTTTTTATATAACTATAAATCCGTAATAAATAATAAATAAGTAAAAATCCTTTAAAAAGTTTAAATAATTTCTAAAAAATAATAGCCATTACTTTATAAATATATATATATATATATATATATATATTGAGTTAAGATTCAGAAAAAAATATTTCAAAATGTAGACATATAATGCGCCATTTTGTAACAGTATATTACTTAAAGAAACACCTTACAATTTTAGTTTTATAAATGTGTACATATAGTACAACTCACTATGCTTTTTTTATTTGTTTGCTTATGTAAAAATATCCTAATAGGAAATTGCTTTTAAATTTTAATATAAAGTCAGAAAAAAATTCTATAAAACTACAACTTTCATTATTTTAGCATCATGGTTCAAATAATAATATTTTCATGTAATTTATAATTATGAAAGTACTTTAAAGCAATATAATTTTCGGACCTTGTTGCCAAGCATCATTGTAAATTAATGTTAACATATAATAACAGTAACATTGCCCTTTAAAAATAGTAATTTAATACACATCATTATAATTAATAGAATTATGTATAAACGGTATAATACTTATGATTAAATAATGTGATGTACATAAAATCAGCTTTAATATATATATATATATATATATATGTATATAACAATGAAGTACATAAAAGTGCGTAAATGGGCGTACTCATATCGAAATTTTGTTTCAAAAAAGAAAACATTTTAGTCTCATTTATGGAATATTGCATGTTTTCAAATAAATAGCTGCTCAATACATAATTTCTTATAAATATGCTGAACTAAAAGAAGTTCTTTAACAGAATTTCTACAACTTGAAACAGAAAGCATTCAAACACAAAATTTATTCCCTTAAATCTCCAGAACTGTATATTTCGTGGCGGTTTTGGCACTGGTTTGCAAAAGAATACATCAATGAAAATCTGTGTTTAAGATACTGGGATTCACGATGGTCGATGTCAATTTTCGAGCATATTAATATACTCATCAACAAGTACATGTGATTTTTAAATTTGAATATATTTGCTTCGAAGCTATTTTGAGTATGTGACATACTAAAATTTGACACAATTTTACTGAATTTTGAGTATTTTTGCTCCTTTATTTACTTTTTTTTCAGTGTAGGTATTTCTAATTTTGAGATCTAAAAAAATAATGAACTATGTTTTTAATGACTTTTCTTCGCGATGATGGCTCATGAACTATTGAACTTTTCGTTTTTATTAATATTATTAGTGTTACTTACTTGAAAATTAAAAGAGTTGCAAATAAATTATCACACTGCATATCAAAATCAGTAAAAATAATCTGGTGTGTCACTCACACGACTTTCTCTTACACTGAAATTTAATATTATAAATACAGGTTTGAGATTAAGAGGTAAGGTAAAAAGTACTGTTATGAAAACCTATGTTAAAACAATTCAAATTAGGCTTCGGAAGAGTTTTATATGATAATCAGTTCTTTATGAGTGGGGGCTACCGCCCAACTCAACCCCCCGTTTCATTACTGCCCATACATTTTCATTGAATTTAAATCTGTTATTAAAATTAAAAGTTCAGTTATAATTATTCAAACAACTTTCACACGCAACATTCCTTCGAACTTATTAGCTTAATCACACTTTTCCAGCAACAAACTTATATTAATTTGAAAAAACAACTTTTGGATTTCCTGAAATTATTCGTTTTTATGTTATTCTAAGACACAAAGACAAAGATCAAATGTTAAAAAACTTGACTTTGGTAATCACGAAGCCTCAAAACGTGTAAATATGCAAAAAACAAGCGATGAATACTTAGCTCAAAAATATACATTATTTGTCATGTCTGTGAGGAATTCATTTCAATTCCTGAGCAGCCTTTCTGGACATGGTAAAAATATTATAGTAAAACACTTCCACTAACAATAAAAAAGAATGTTATTGCTTAAATATTTGCAGCCCTGTATATGTTTTTAAGATTATGTACAAACCATATGGTGCACCTAAACATAATCCTATAGTAATAACACACAGCACAACCTGCAATACACTTCCATCAATTTTCAGCTACTGTCCAATTATAATCCAGTTCTTTTGTGTAGCCTTGTAAACAAATGATAGCCCTGAATGATATCCCTACCATATTTTGTATGAGACGTGTTTTTAGGCATATAAAAAATATATATTAATTTCATTTGGTTTAGTGCAGTCTATAGACGTTAAACTCTACTTACCTGCAATTTCCCCCACAGACGTAATGTATATGAATTCCCTTGGGTATCCCTGTACACGAACCATTTGCTTCATCTCAACAAAAAGCTTAGTGTAGCATCTCTATATGATACACATTTATAATACCAAGTTTGGGCTTTCTGCTATTATTTTTTCTTGAGATATGCTGATAACAGACAGACACACAGATACACAGACAGACACACACGCAGACCAACCGCTAGAAACATGATTTTTGGATTCAGGGGACCTCAAAACATGTAAATATAACAAAAACTCACTTACGAAAATTTGACCCAAATAAGAATACTTTCTCTACCAAATGGATAAGAGAATGTAAAAATAAAAAAAAAAACATAACATTTTATTTACTATATGTATTCATAAAAATTAGTTTTAAAAATGAGTTAAAATTTTGGTGTTTTTCTTTCCTTCTAAACATTGTAAAAATAGAATGTTTTTCCGAACTAAATTGATATTACTTTATTAGCATATTAGTATACTGCTCAATTCATTAAAATCAATACATTTCGATAATTTCATTAAATTAACATAGTTACTTTTTATTTTTTATACACATATAAACAGGTTTAGTTTTAGGATATGATACGAAAAACATTCATTATTCGTTTAAATGGCCTGTCTAGAGAATTCGTATGCATTAGGGCTTGTTGTATCAAAGTTTATATTAAGTTATGCATGTTTATTTTTATGCTAAAAATAAATACAACGTGGGGAATGCATATGCCATATACAGATACCATACAGATCTAACCAAAAATTAAGCGAATATATTCTTTCCCATTGGATATAATTAAGTAAAATACTTCACTATCGTACTCCGTATTTAGAAAAATTGCTTAAAAATGATTACTTTCTTATACTCACATAGTACACTGCATTGTTTTAAAGTCTTATTTTCAAATTTTTATATATTAATTACATGAAAATCAAGTTTTTGGTGATTAGTCTGTGTAGGGTCTTAGCAATGATAATTAGTTTCTCGTTACTGTACGGTACACAAAGTAATCCGGTTTTCAAAGTTGAGTTTCAGCTATGATTTTCAAATTCCAAAATGAAGTTTTACCGATTGGTCTGCATGCTTGTCTGTTATGACTTAATATATATATATATATATATATATATATATAGATAGATAGATAGATATTTGAGGAAGTTAAAAATTGTTAATTTGAAGATCATATAAAGTTGCAATTGAATATTTTGACTGATGCAAGACGTAAATTTAAGTGCTGTGATGATCAAAAGTTCTCTGAAAAATTTGTAATGAAGTTTTAAACATAATTTAAGTTAGAAATGTTTTCTGAATGCAAATAAAATATTGAAACAGGACATTGTAGAGGATGGCAGCCTCTTATAATACAAAAATATACAGCAAATTAAATTTCCTTTAACACTATCAGAGTAAAAAGAGTTTTTGAGTGACATACGAGATTATTTTTACTAGACGGTGTTTGCATGATGTTTCTGTTTTATTTTTAAAAATCAAAATCACACATTTTTCTTTATTTTTTTTTCTTTTTAAATCTGTTTGATGGTTTATTCTTGATTTAACTTTCTTCAAAATAGTCTAAATGCAAAGAAATTGAGATATATAACGTTATGGTATAATATATAGCTTTTTACAAACGCGGTTAATCGAAATCGGCTTTACTTATTATAATGATCATGATCATGATCATTATTTTTATTTTAAACTACACTTTTTTAGGTGGATTTAAATATCATGTCTACTGGATTTGTATTCTAATCTATTTTGTCATTAACCTGTTAGCGCCCAGTGTCCTCATTTGAGGACAGCTAATAAAATGGCACGTATATTTTTTGTGGTTTCTTGAAATGATTTCTGCTTTTTAGTGACAGTTTATAGCGTCACTCTAAATGATCCCTGAAAGTTTTATGTGTCTGCTATTAATTATTATTTCATAATTTGGATAGTCATTTTATAATTTTTCATTCGTTGCACATATATTTACTTTTTGCGCAGGTATACTAACTTAAATCAAGTTCAATAATAATATCAATTATAATACTTTACTTTGGAGATCTTTGTCAACATCTAATAAGAAATTAATCTGTTATCGCAAAGTTTTTCTATCTCGAAGTTTTCTCGCTAGAACACTAAACGTCAATAAATGAGGATAGGCGTTAAATTTAAAACTATCAGAAGAATTGTTTAAGTTACAATATTTTACTGTCAGTTGTCTATATTAATTTAGAAGTGAAATAATCAGCTAATAATATTTTGAAAAATTATTTCGGACGAAAACGGGTTAAATTTCTCCAGGGTTCGCTCAAGTGGGCCCATATAGAAAAACCCACTATTATTATCTTTTTTTTATTAATTAATTAATTAATTAATTAATAATTTTTTTACTGTACAATCATTAACTTTTACTACAGACACAAAAATGACAATAATAATAATTATTATTTAGATTATAATAATTACTGTTATAACCAGACCAGGGTCTGAATTTTCATGACATTGTGCTTTTAGAACAATTTTGCACTTTTAGATCATTTCTTAAAAATATGTTTAGGACAAACTTGATATATTTAGGGCATTTTTTAAAATTTTAGGTCATTTGTGTGCGTACATATTAAAAATTTTAATTGTGTAAGGATTTTAAATTGTCAAATTTTAAATTAAAAAATTTTTGAAGAAATAAACAAAGACTAATTCATTTTCAGTCAATTTAAAAGTTAATTCATTTTTGCATTGTCCATAAAAAATGAAAAAAATGAAAAAAATCAGATTTTCTACTTTGTATATTTCATGAATTTTGTTTGAAAATTTGTTAGTTTGAAGTAATTAAACTTGTTGTATAAACCAGGGTGCGATTTATCCAGTATCGCATCGCAGTTCGCTACTCAAATTTGCCTTAATTGCGACAGAAAAGTTTATTTGCATTGTGTAGGATTTATAAGATTTTTTTTTTTCAGTTCTCCTGTTTAGTATTTATCTTATTTTTCTTTCTCTCTGTGTGTGTACATTTGTGAGTTTTTGTGGCCACCATATAAAACTCCAGATTTGGTTTAGGTTTCTAGTTTTCTATGTATTTCATATGTTTTTACTTAGAATATGTTACTCCAAGTTAAAATAAGTGTTTTGTATCATAATGTGAAATATTGTTTACCTTTTTCTTATTGTGTTTTGGTTGTATAATTCTGGCTAAAAATAGCTTGTTTTTGCTAAACAAGAGGTGAAAAGTGTTGAGCAAGTGTTTTAAATACATGTAATTATGCTTATAAGAAGTGCTGCTTATTATGTAATTATGCTTATAAGAAAATGTATATATTGACAAATTATATTTAATAATATGTGTATATGTAATAATAAAGTATAGCAGATTTTTTAATAATTTGAAAGAAATCTAATTGCAGTTGCATAGTATTAGTATAAGAAATAATAGTAGTGATAAATAGCTTTGAATCACTGGACTTTTAAACCTTTTAAATAAATGTAAGTTTTTTCCTAAGATCACATTTAAAACCGACCAATCTAGGTAGAACATTTAAAATGAAATCAAGATTTAAATGTTTCCTGAAAAAACCCAATAATACCCGGGTTTTAGATGGTGAGCACAGGTGGGTTTTTTTTTAAACCCTTAATTTTTTCTTATCTAAAATGAGCGAAAAATCCTCTTTTATTTCCCTCTCGCATTTATATCAAAGGTTTTATTCAATATAAATGCAACATGGCAATTTTCATTCGTCTTTATATTTAAATTGAAGAAAAGAGAAATTCAAATTTTACATTTCCTGAAAAAAAAAAAAAAAAAAAAAAAAAAACTGATTTTCTGCGATTAAAAATGTGTAGAAGAGACATACACTCAAATAGCTTTTAAAATATCTCATAAAACTAAGCAAGAGATAAATATATTTACATTTATTGCTTTCGTATATTTCTTTTAATAAATAATTATGTATAAGTTTGTAAATAATTTATTAAATAATTATGATTAAGTTTGTAAATAATTTGTTAAATAATTATGTATAAGTTTGTTTAAAATGGTTGCATTTTTTACACACAATTCTTCTTAATAATTGTTATTTTACCGTGTGTCGCTCACGAGTACCAATTAGAATGGTGAAAAAGGAAATCTTTAACGTAATTAATATATTTTTCGGGGTGGGGGGGGGGATTTAAAAATTACACTGATTAAAATCTATTTCTATAACTATTCTAATCTGTATTAAGACATTTTTATGCTTATATGTATATATACCGGGTGATTCAAAATAGATGATACAGAGGTTATATCGTAAACTAAGAAAGATAGAAACATACTTCCAATTACAAAATTGGTGCAAATTAAGAGTTGATTTCAGATATGGCTTTTTTTTTTTTTTTTTTTTTTTTTTTTTTTACAGCGGGCTGTATACAGATTAAATACGAATTTTAATTTTTATACGGCCCCTCCTATCATATGACTTATAGTTAGAAAAATATTCTCTCAGTCTAAGAAGAAAAAAATATCATCTTTCTAAGTAAAAATTTCGCTGAGTTATTGCAATTTGAAAATTCTTATATTTTTCGCCAAATCTTAAGGGCTTGTGTCAAAAAAAGAGAAATTGTAATTACTATAGATTTTGTAATAAGGCATAGATTGATCAGAGTGTGTGTGAGGGGGGAGGGGGGTAATCTTTTTCATTTAGGGAAAGACGGCTATTTTAACCCGTAATGTCTGTCTTTCCCTGAGTGAATACACACGAGAATACTCATTGAAAATTTAACAAATAAAATTTGTGAATAATTTATGTACTAAAAGTGAATTGTCAAATTCATTTTTCTTTAAACATTCTTTTACCCATATACATGGTATAGAGAAAATATTATTGTTGAGTGAAATTTCCGAAAATTAGCTTATGTTATATTTACAGTTTTGAAATCCTCTGAATTAAAAAATCGTGTTTTTAGCGGTTGGTCTGTGTGTGTGTGTGTGTGTGTGTGTGTGTTTAATTAGCATAGCTCAAGAACAAATAGTATCAGGAAGTCCAATTTCGGTATTCTAAATCCGTATCATATAGTGATGCTACAATAAACTATTCGTTATGATCAGACACAGGGTTCTGTACAGGGTCATCCAAGAAATTCAAATACATTTTGTCTGTGAGTGAAATTTCTTATAAGTACAGCGTGACATCTATAGGCTGCCCTAAACAAAATGAAATGAACAGATTTGATTTTTTATACGTATAAAAGCAAGTTTTGTGTAGATTGTGATATGGAAATCCTTCATCATTCATTTACAGGGTTACCCAGAGTATTTGGATATATTGGAGCTGTACTAGGGAATTGCTGGAAGTGTATTTCATTTTGTGTTACGTATTTTACATATAACACTAAATTTACGCACACAAAGTAATGTGAATATAGTTTATAGTCAGTATACAGGGCTACCCAAAATTAAGGTAAACATTTTTTTTCCATTAAATGTAATTTCAGTAAGTGCTTTGCAGCATTTTTTATTTATTTTTTTGTATGTCGAAGAACACTGCTGACACAGGACGGAAAATTAATTTCTCATACCCCTACTGTAAAAAAAATAGTTTTTGGAGATAAATTTTTTTTCTGTATAATATCAAGTTTTGAGGCCTCCTGAATACGAAAATTAAATTTTTTGTGGTTGATCTGTATATATATGAATTATCAGCACAATGTAGCAACAAATAGCTGTAGGAAATTCAAATTTGGTACTTTGGATACCATATATAGTTGCCATTTGAAATGTTGATCAAGATTTGCAAGTTTCAAGGAAATTAATAATAGACTTGATTTTTGTTTTAATAAATATAGGCACTATAATTAACCAGAGGTTGAGAAGGGCAGTAACCCCCCGACATAGAGCTATACATCAATTCAATATCATATTCTATACAAAAAAATATTTTAGAATATTAACAATAAATGAGAATTTCTTTATGATTTTTTGCGGTAGAAAGTTATTTAAAAGTGATTTATAAAAATGTCTGTCCCAAAACGCAATGCATTGGCATTTTTTGAGCGTTCCTGAACACAAACCGCAGTTGTAGAGGACCTCTTAATGCCATTTGAAAAAGGGAACATTCCATAATAAACCTAAATAACATATATCAATTTTTAAAATTTCTGAATATTTAACAACGCTTGGAGCGGGCAGACGAACATTTGAACAGATGGATAGTTAGACAGACATATACACAGATTGAAATCATATTCATGGTTAAAGATTGTTAGAAAGTATTAAAGAAGCTTAATGTAAACGAAAATGCGATTCCAGCAAATTTCCAATAATAACCCTTAACGTAACTGAATATTTTTCTGTTCCCTGTAAATCTAGCGCTAATAGTTTAATTAATATTTGAGTAAATTAAAGGTATTAAAATATGGTTTATAGAAATGCCTCTCACAAAACACAATGCTTTGTAATACTTTCGGGTATCTCTGTACACAATCCAGCAGAGATATTCACTCCATTTTAAATAAGAAGTATCCGATAGGGAACTCAAAAAATATATATCAGTTTCAAGAAATTCCATGAATATTCCTGGGAGTTAGAGTGCGGACAGACAGATAGGTAAACCGAAGTCGTTAACACTTTTTAACCTTCTTGGAAATTGTTAAAGAGCTGAAGTCATTAAAATTTTTTAACCATGTTGGAAAGTGTTAAAAAGAAATAAACTGCGAAAATTTCAAACGATTTTTCTACTTTTTAAATTTTCTTCCTCTGTTAAAGTGTTTTAGTTTGCAGGTGACCCATAAGAATTTTTTTAACAATACAGAATAACATGACTACATTACTATAAAATCTTTTAACAGTACAGAATAACGTGAATTAGCATTAAGTTTTTAAAATTGTTCATTTCACGTGTTTGAATGATTTTAATTGCTATTTTTAAAACAAATGGATCATTTTTTAATTTTTATAATCTCATAGATCTAAAAAAAGTACTTTGGCGTCGAATAATAGATTCCAAAATTGAAAATAAAGTGGTAAAAGTAATCATTTTCAAATTGCAATAACTAAGCGAGATTTTCACTTAGAAAGATGATTTTTTTTTCTTCTTAGAGAGAGGAGAATATTTTTCTAAATATAAGTCATATGATAGGAGGAACAGTATAAAAATTAATTTTCGTATTTTAATATGTATACAGCCCCTTGCACAAAAAATGCCATATTTGAAATCAACTCTTAATTTGCAACAATTTTGTAATTGGAAGTATGTTTATATTTTTTTAGTTTACGAGATAATCGCTGCATCATCTACTTTGAATCACATAATTTGTGTTACAATAATTTGATAGTATTTTCATAGTTATCCATATTTTAAAACGATTTTACATTATAGTGTGCTATTGACCAAATGATAAAATAGTTTATCCTATATATGACGTCTTCCAAAATAATAGACATTCGTTTTCACGCATCTTATGTTTTCTTACGCATTTTCAAATAAGAGCCGTTTCTACTTGTTAATTTATTAATATACTAGCAGGCAACGCCCGCTTCGCTGGTCCCTATTTTTAAATGAATCGCTATAATTACTGAATTCTCAAAATTGCATTAACTTTTATCACGTGAAAAAAAACAGAAAAAAAAATCTTATTAGGAAAAATGTCGCACCGGGTTCTTACTGCCTTCGGAAAAAATTCCCGAAATGCTCTAACTCTTATTTCTATTATTTTCCCCCTTCGCCCCCCCCCCCCTTCCCGTCTATCCTAATAATTTTAAAAATTCGAAAATATCCGCAATCCATTTGTAGGTATCGAAAACCTCATTATACCAATTTTGAATGCTCTAACTCTATTCTATTTTTTTGCCCCTCCGCCCCCCCCCTTCCCGGCCCTCCTAATAACTTTACACTTTCGAAAATTTTAAACGGCCTAACTGTATTTCTATTTGTTTTTGCCCACACACCCCCTTCCCGCCCCTCCTAATAATTTTACAAATTTAATATATTATTATTTTTCGATGACATACTTTTTACATCTCAGTTAAATAATTACCCATTAAAAGTGACATTTTTAATAATGTTTAGATATATGTACATTTTTTAAAAAAACTACTAAATTAATTTTAATGAAAAAATAAACTGCAATCAATATATGAACAACCAACTGTATAAAAAGTAGCCTTTTCAGTTACTATAATAAATGAATAAAATATTTAGTTTCAAAAACATTTAAAAATCTTTGCTATTTTAAAATTACTATCATTTTTTAATGGGCTCTTTCCAGCGTTGTCTGCTCAATCACGTGATAGAGGGAGAAAAATCGAATTCTGAGAAGCGAATTCAGTTAAATATTATTCTTAAAAACAAAAGTGTTAATATTCAGTAAATAAAATAAAAGTAATATTGTGCATTTGTAAACAATAGAAACACTAGATATTTGTAAATTTAATAATTTTCAAAATGTGTTTATTTATTTTTACCTGTAAGAATCGATTTTTGTATGTTGTAGTGTAACTGTTACATTTACTGATCTAGCAATAAATAATAGTTTGTTCTTGTGGAATGTTTATGGATTATAATTTGAAATTTTAAAATGTTTTCAATTAAATTTAATTGCATAAATGTGTTACAACAAGTTAATTAACTTAGTTACTGGCCTAAATGGCTTTACACCGTACGATGTTGCACTGTCAATGATTTAATTACCAAAAATCAGAGTATTTAACATGTTCTACATGAGCATCAATAACAAATATAAACTAAATGATGATTGTAAATGTATACAGCAAGCAAAAGAGGATGAATAATGATTGAAAATGGATTAAAAATGATGATGTATAAAAAAGAAACACATATTAAATACGATTGATCAAAAATGAGAATAGAAAATATGTTAATTCAGCAATCTCTATAGACATAGAAGACTTCACCTGCTCTTTGCTTATCACATGTCATGTGACCTCTGACTTAAGGTGGGAAGAGTCCATTGGTAATCTGTAGTTTAGATTAATTTTGAGGACATTATGTTTCAAACTTTACAACATAAAATTCAATAAAAACTTTAAAAAATTGTACTTGTATATAACAACAATTAGAAAACGAAATAAAGGAATTAATTTAAAGAACCAATAAAATAATAAACGTAATTTCCAATAAGTTTATTTTATTTTGGGGATTAATTTCTACAAGGGAAGAATAGAGAAAATACTTTTATTTATTCAAAGGTCAGGTAGATATGTATATATATGTATAGTATATAATAAAGGGTTTGATTCAGTTTTAAGCTTTTTGTCACTAAATTTAGATGAGTTTTTTTTTTTTTTTTTTTTTTTTTAAGCATTTTTTATGCATTGAACGTCTATTTGAAACGCTAAAAAAAAAAAAAAAACACTATATTCACAATCTGTCTTTTAATTCACGTTACTACAAATACAACTGAACAAAACGTATTTCGTTGCATTTTAATCATTTACGCTTTCAATACGTATACGAAAAATTTCTTCAATTCGAATTTACCTGCAGACAGAGTTCCTTTCTCTTTAAATGAGGATGAGGTCCTCCATATTGCATTATCCTGCTTCTGTAACTGCATTTGCTGCTGCTGTTCTTTGTAATCAACGGCAGCACTCTGTCTCCTGAGATCGAACATATGACCCTCGAATGTATCCAAGGCTACATTCTCAGCATCAGGAGTCAACATGACATCCTCGGGGTCCTTAGACTCTGAGGAACGTCCGAGGAGGGGTACCCAGAACCTATATGATTTGCTGCGGGCTGAAAAAACATAAAGGGAAAATGAACAAAAGAGAAAATTCAATTTAAAATACCTCTGACAAACTGAAAAATTATTTAAAAAAAAAAAAGTCAATTAAAATGAAGTTAAAAGCTGTAAACACCCTATATTGTTAAAGAAGCTTCGTTATAAGTAACAATAATGATTAAAAATAAAAGCTTTACCATATTTCAAAAGTAAAAAATAAATAAACTGGATGTCATGTACATTATGCTATTTTAGTATTATCAATAATTTGACAAATGGTTGTTTCTTCATGTCATACAAAAGCATTATTGTTTGCAAAATATCTAAATTCATCCCCTGATAAATTAATTTAAAAAAAAAATATTTTAATAATACTCAATGACACTTAATACAATTAATAATGCTATTTTATGGAACATAATATAGTAACTGCATTTTGATGAAAGCAGCATAGGTCTAAAAATAAATGACTGTTATATTCCCAAAATTCACTACAATAAAATCGTTGTTCCATAGCACTATGTTAAATACATCATGTTTTCTAACCTTTATTAATATTATTAATAATATTTAAATAATTTTATTTAGTGTTATATCTTCACTTTCAAGCAAAACAAAATTCTACTTAATAATTATTTATATTATTATAAATAATTAAGACTTTCATTATCGTTTTTTAGAAAGTTCAAATATTATAGTTTCTTGGTAGACAGAATTCAAATGAAAGTTTTAAAGCTTACATAAAAATTGTAATAAATACATAAACGTTTTTTGTAAAGTGCACATAGTAAAATCATGTAAAACGTTAACTTTTTAATTTCTTCGCTTAAACGAATGTATTTTTAACCATTTTTGACAATATTACTTTTTTATTACATTATTTTTAATAACTTATTTTTTCAACATAACTCTTGCACCATGGTATTAGACGGAACTATACATTTAAAGTTATTAATTTTTAACATTCTGAGTTTTAAAAATGTTTTCTTTTTAAAATTTTGACTAACACAATATTAAAGAAAAACATGATAATAGCATATTTAATGTGTTGAGTTAATCGAAGTTATTCTATGAGAGCTTTTGTATGGGCTAAAAATGATGTAAAAAAGGGTTTTCATTTCTTATAATTACTGCTCAGAATCTTTTTTCATAGGCAATTTAACAGTAATAACATGAAGGTTTTTCGAACTAAGGAAGAGGTAATTAAGGGACTAAATTACTTTTCCTAAAGAAAATAATGAATGTTGTTAATTTTAGGTATGAATAATTTCTCTCTTTATTTAGTAATAATGTAAAAGTTTTTTGAAAGTGTGTCAAAACATACACCTTTACGTTTATTTCTTCACTAAAACAAATTTTAGCCACAGATTCAGTCAAAGCAAGACATAGACTTTTTTTTTTTTTTTTTTTTTTTTTTTTGTTAATTGTAATCTATGAACTTTGTGCTGGCATATACTGCTTGCTCGCAAAAGAAGTTCGTAAGAAATCATGCATCTAATTTTCTCTCTTTTTTTTTCCTCTTTTCTTTTCTTTTCTTTCTTTCTTTTTTTTTTTTTTTTTTTTTTTTTTTTTAGAATGCTTTACAATACTTCGATAGGAAACTAATATTACATGCTTCGTTTTTCAAAACGTTATACGTTTAACCGATGAATGTTTGGGATTTTAATTTGCAAGGTGCGAAAGATAATCGTGATTTTTCTTGCAGAAATAATATTGAAATGATTTTTTTTTCTTTAATTTCAATATTTTATTATTAAAATATTCAAAAGATATTAATTTGCCGAGAAAAACAAACTTCTAATTAACATTACATCAAAACTATCTCCTTATTCTATTATATATATATATTAACTACTTTATATAAAAATGTTTCTTGGTTATTACTACGGGACCGTTTACGTAAAACTGTGATAAGTTTTCACATGTATATTTTACAGATTAGGACATTAAAAAATTTCGTCTTTTTGTTAGCTTAAATAAACAAAATTTTATGTAAATGCTCATTTAAAAAAAAAAAAAAAAAAAAGAAGAAGAAGAAGAATCTTCCATTAATTTCCAAAATAATTCATTTCAGATTTCAGCAAATGGAGTTTTTGTTGCGCAGTGGCGGATCCAGAACTTGACTTTTGGGGGGAGCTAAGATTTTTCAAAGTGTTATTCTAGACCAATAAAAAATTTACAATTGCAAAATTCAATTATGAATGACAGTGTTTTGGGGGGGGGGCTTCAGCCCCCTAGCCCCCCCCCCCTTAAATCCGCCACTGTTGTTGCGCATTACACAATTTTTGTAAATTTCGTGAAAATTGCTTATTAATTCTTTTTGTTTAATGGAAAAATATAAATATTATTATTATTATTATTATTATTATTATTTAATAAACGCATTAACATATGCCTTATTAAAAAAAATAAAAATTAAAAATTAAAAAATCCTTAAAAAATGTACTTCAGTGGTTTTTTTTTTTTTTTTTTTTTTTTTTTTTTTCCAACAATAAGATAAGTGTAAATAAAAATGTTAGGATCAGATAACACAAACTTTTTGAACGACTGGCTATAAAAGTTGATATACAGGAAAATATTTTGCCTATTCGAAGCCTTTTATTGTGAAACAGAATTTCATTCCTAATATTTAAAAAATTATCTTAAAAAAGAAATAAATAAATAAGTAAATAAAATAAAATAAAATGTTATAAAAAAATTACATTGAAACTTATTAAACTCATTAATTAAAACAATTAGAAAAAAAACTTAATAAACAAGTAAAATGTTTCAGTTTCAATGCTATAACATACAATATTTGTTACTTCAATTTAATATTATATTTTCTATAGCATCAGAGTAAAGGAATTTTCTATAGTCATGTTGTTCCCTAATAATATAATTAACAAACACTTCCTTTCTAAGTTGAATAACTGTATTATTCATTAGTTTTCAAACTCACTATGTGAGCTGTTATATATTTCTTTCTAAATTTAAATGGTTATATTTAAATTCAAATGTTGGAAAAAAAGTAACATCTTACAAAAATTTTCAAAAACAAATAGAAGGCATTATAAAATTTCATAAATAAAACATTGTACAATTCTGCTCTTTTAAAATACATGAAAAGAATCCACAAATTATGCGCACATATATGCATTAATGTATAATATTGATAAGTAAATGGGCTAGCCATTAAAATAAATATACAGTCAAAACGTTATACTGTTTTTACTCTGTTTGCAAGTCAGTGGATATCAAATATAGATGTGATTGAATTCTTGCATAGTTCTAAATATTCTTGCTTTAAAAATTCTTACACGTAATGCTTTAGATAAATTATGGATTCTGAAACACGATATGCTCTGGAATGCGTAATAGAAATATGTAAGATCAAAGCAGTATATATGCAAGAAACTATTTATTTCTATAAATTATCATATTTCGATGTTGATCATGAATATTAAAGTTAGAAAGTAAAGGAGTGAAATGATTTTAAGAGAAAGAATCATGTTTCTTATGAATAAATGATAAACTTTAAAATTAAATACAATGAAATTTTTTCCATTGAACAAAAATTCTATCTAAAGTTCTATGTGTTTTTTTATTTATTTATATAAAAATAATTAAATTAGAATTATTAATGAAAGCATCTGATTTTAGAAACGACATTCTAAAGTTGTAGCCAAAACAAAAATTTCGGCTTCAGATATTAAATAAGTATTTATTATTATTATCTTATTACTATTGTTGAAAATATAGTAATATCATTTCTGTTTTAGTGCTATCTATGCCAAAAAATTAATATAGTTTGTTGAAATAATAACAATAATAATATTTTTTCTTCAGAATTTTTTCTCTGTATCAAATTTTTTCTATAAGATAGGTTTATCAGTTGCATTAATTTTACAAATTAAGAATTATTACACTTATGATTTACTACCTAAACATAGCATACAAACTCAATAGTTAAATAAAATTCATTTAAAATTTTAAACGCTTTTTATGTCTTATTTTCACTTATTCACAAATTTTACCTTTCTAAATTGTTATCCTTAAAAAGTATTTTGACATAATATTTGAACTTTTAACATACTTAAAAATTTTCATTTAGTCACTACTTAGATTAGTTAGTGCATTATTTTGGAAAATAAATAAAAAGTGTTGTCACATAAATTTATTATATAAGATAAGTAGAAAATTATGATCGTTAACTTTGCTAATTTTACTAGTTGTTAAGTTTGTGGTAATCAAATACAATTCTTTTTATTAAATTAATGTATAATGAAATGTTTTAATGTATGTATTTCATCTAAAGAAGGATTGTTATTTTTGGAGTAAATATACTAATTCGTGTTTGATTTGGTTTTCTTATGCTTTTGCGAAGTTTTAAGATGTTTTTCAAATTACAATGTATGTATGTATATATATATATATATATTAATATTTTTTTTAAGTTTACACTCATAAATTATAAAGAAAATGTTATTGTTGATCTGCAAAACAGAGATCATTTAACACTTCTTTTATATTCTATAAACTCCAATTTTTATGAAAGCTATAATTTTATGTAACTAAATAATTTTTCTTGTATATATATATAATTATTTTTTTTTTTAATAAAAAATATAATGAAATTCTCATAAATTGAATCTAGAAAAGAAAAAAAAAAACTATGTTAAGATTTGTCTTGCAAATATTTATTTTTTCCTACAACTTCCTAACTAACAACAACAACTAATATATTTATATTAATTAGTACATAACAAATTAATATATTTAAAAATATTTTTTTCTTATTATTAATCTTTCAATATTTTGAGGAGAAATATATTATTAAGTTATAAAAATGCTCTTATTTTTAGACATTTTAAATGTTATGAATATTTTCTGACAAACAAGTAACTTGATTTTACCTAATCTCATATATTATATAAAAACATAATAATAATGTGAACTACAAGGTAAAATATTTGACATGATATTAAATATCTGAAGATAAAAGTTTTTAATAGCAGAAATACTTGCATTATATACAGAAAAAAAATTACCTTAAAAATAGAAAAAAAAATGACAATAGTATCATTAAATCCAATAAGATCAATATGTATATATATATATATATATAAATGCATTTATAAAAGCAATTCAGAAAGCAAATTCAAATTATATAAGTCAAATACATATTTAAAAAAAACATACGTATAAAATTCGAATGTTAAAAAAAAAAAAAAAAAAAAAAAAAACTGCATTCATATTTGAGCATTAATTTCAAACGAAATTTAATAAGCTTACTTTGCTATATAAGCTGAAAAAGACGAATAAAATATTTCAAAATGAAATGAGATCCATAAAAGCAGTAATAAAAATGTTTTTAAAAACTTTGGTTAGAATGTTTAAAATAATTTAAATTTACTTTAAAAATATATTTTTTAAATTATTTAATGTACTCTAAAATTTTTAGGTTTTTAATATATAATTTGAGGATTAATAATCGAAATGAACATTTTTTTTTTCGGTAATACAAACAAGGAAAATATGTGGTTAAAATTTATACCTAAAACAATAGGATTATTATAAAGCATTACAAAATGTTACGAACATCACAAATGTTTGTGCTTAGTATTGCATTTTTATCTTGTTATTTCCATTTATATAAAACTTTATGTTTATTAATTTGTTTTTTATCGTCAGGTACATTCTTTTTGTTTATATTTAATAATATTGACGTGCGCTGATGATGAACTTTTACTAAAAGCCTTCCCATTAAAAAAGTATGTCTTTTTTTTTTTTTTTTTTTTTTCATCCTAACAGGGGGAAGGGAGAGCTCATAGTTATTTCATGAACTTTCATTATTTACTGTCTTTAATTCTGCATTTTTAAACATGTAATCCTGAGTTGCAAAGGTTGTATTTTAAATTCTTAATAATTTTCATCAGGATCTGTTTTATGATGAAATAAAGCATGTATCTATATATATATATATATATATATATATATATATAGATAGATAGATAGATCTGTCCGTATTTTTCCACTTTTTGCTATTCTTTCAATTTCATATTTCATATATTTAGTTGTTTATTGGTCACACTCTTGTTTTTAGCTTAAAATGGCTGCTATAATGTGAGAATTTCCATTTTGATTCTCATTGAAGAGACGGGCGACCCTGAGAATTAATCTCTTCACTTTGAGTGATATTCAGCTGTTTTAATTTTTCATTATTCCTTTTTATCAGTCTGACATGGATTATTGTCAATCTGTAATTTATAACTCTATTTTTTAAATCAGATCTTTATTTGATGTACGGGCTATTAGGAATAAAATTCAACTGGGAGGTTTTTTCTGTTTTTATTAAAACTATTAACTGGTTATTATATGTATATATATATATATAATTTTATTAACTATTTACGCAAAAATATTTGAAAATTGTATTATAAATACATGTATACATTAAAAAGAGTCAATTTCTGATGAAGTTGGATTTCTTTTCTAAAACTACGAATTTATCAAGAAACTTCTATATGTGTATATGGTATTTTTTCTCTGAATAAAAGTTATCGATTCCATCTCTTTCTTATGTAAATAGCTGGGTGGTATTTCTTCATGTTCGTAAAAAATATTTTGTTAGTTATTTGTTAAAAAATATATAGCTTTATTTAAAAAACTGCTAAAAGTAATGTTGATGTAGTTCATCTTGTGATAGCAATTTTAATATACATGCATATTATTCTTTAAATTAATTTTCTTACAGTTTGAAATGTACTTTTAAAGAGTAAAAGGGATTTCCCCGAATTTTAGCTTATAGGTATAAATGAGAGTGGAAAAAATCAAGATAAAATATTTACAAAATTGTTATATAATTAGTTTTATATATCTGATTTTCAATTTTTCAAATTTGCTGTTTTCTAAGCTCTTTAGACATTCATTAAAACTGAATATATTCAGAAGCGTTTATAAATGTTTTTGCACTGTTAATTAATTTGATAAATTTCAATTATTATACTTTCGGAATGATGAACTAACATTTTTTGGCCATTATTTATAATTATAAATATGAATATTTACCTGCCACGTATTTATTTATTACTTATTTTATAGTAAAATAGAAAGAGAAAAAACTTAGTTGCAATAATAATGTGTTATTGAAGCAAAAACAACCAAAGTTAGTGACTACAAGTTTTCTTAAAAAAAAAAAAAAAAAACTTTTTTAAATAAAAATTTCTAGATTTTTTTAAATAGTTACTTTATTTAATACAAATGATAGGAATAGAAAGTTCATGCACCCCCCTTCTTTTTGGAAAGGTTAGATCCTGTTGAAATGTAAAAAATTTATATTAATGAACAAAATTAATGTAATATTTTCTATTAGTTTACACTATCAATTAAAAAAAGAAAGAGCATTAATTACTAAGACAATTTCTGTGAAAATAATTTGACACAAAAATTTATCAAGCCAAACTGTTAAAAATAAAGAAATAAAAACATAAAGGAAACTTTCTGTAGCCCTTTTAAAATATGTAATCGTTCCAATAAATTTTCATATACTACAAAATGTATGCAAAAGTGAAAATATAAATTTAAAAATTAAAAAGCATTCTTTCAGCTAAATAAAGAGAATAAAAAATTTGAGAATGCTAAAATTTGATAAGCTATTACTTGCAATCTAAAAGAGCTAAAAATTTCTATAAAGCAATGTGGTTATAAAACCTAAAGCTAAGTGAATATATATTATAATAACTAAGCTTAAATAATAAGCGTGATAAAGCGTGAGCGTTCGTCAATTACTGCGTGACATTTGCTTTATGAGTTTGTGTGCGCTGAAAGAACTTTTGTACAACCTCTGGATACCCCATCATTTCTTAGATATCCTTCTGTAGAACGAACGCTGTGCCTGCTTGAACGAATGCGTTGAAGATGACGGGATAATTGGGGAAATCGCTTCAAAACTGAAATAAAACACTTATAGCAAATTAACAGGAAGCAGAAATTGTTCATTGGAGTGCAGATAAGACAAATGTGCAAATATACAATTACAAACTGACGTAACTGGCGTCAAGCGGGAATATATGCCCTATATAAAACTTATACAACTGATTTTAAAAACTGTGTGACGACATTTAATAATATTTAAATCTTTAAATATGAAACAAAGAAATAGAAGAAATTAGCGTGAAACTATTTATACTTTTACACATGTTAATGCATTTTATCAATATTGGAACTTGTAGTACATGTTGTTACTTGTACTACACCACATGTTAATGCATTTTTCTATGTTGCTGCTTGTATGTACTTCTAATATATGCACTAATAATGATTTCAATAGAGAAACTATTTTTTTATGAAAATTATTTATGAAAAATCTCATTTAAAATTACAAAACAAAAAAAAAAAAAGAAAAAGAAAAAAAGAAAGAAAGAAAACGAATATATTAAAAAACAAAAAAACTGTTTTATATATACCAGTTAATGTTTATTATTTTTTAAATTAATTAATAGAGCGAATATATTAGACGTTTAAAATTCATTTTTTAAGCTGAATTATTTATTTTTAATATTTACTGTGAAACAAAAATTAAAAACATACGACACAGATTGAAAAGCTCGTAAAGTTGTTTCAACTGAAAACTACTGTAAATTTAGAGAGACTATGAATAAACATGTAAGTAATTTTACAGATTTTTTTTAATAATGTACATTAACATGTACAGTCACCCAAAAAAAAACGCCACCCCCCCACCTAATTTCGCCGTAAATTATCGCAGAAACATTTGACTGGTACCGATCGATTTGTAATAACGTCTAGTTTATAACGGTATAGTTAAATTTTGCCTAAGGGGTCGTCTACATATTAAAACTGGCATTAACTTAATTTTCTTCAATAAAAACCCCTATTTTTGACTTCATATTCAGATTTCTGAGATCAAGGCGGTTCGAAAAACATACCTATTTATATACCTTAAATCAATTTTAAATAGAGTTACACGTGAAAATGTATTAGGGGTCCGTCTATACATTTAGAAAATATAAATCACGATCTACCACCCAATATACATTATTTATTAAGTTTCACACCGGAAAAAAATTTCAGAAATGTTAATTATAAAATAAAAAAAATGACTAATTCACAGAACTTTCTGAGTTAGTTTATGAATTTAAAGATTTTTATTGGTTTCTATTGATTAAACATCAGATAGTTCACTTCATACGAAGAAAATTAAATAGCTTGAATAGATATTAAAATATCTATCAAAAGGAAAAAAAAAAAGATGAATGGTTTTAAATTTGTTTGAAAATTCAAAATTATTTTAACTCAAGCTGCCGTATAATTGTCTGAAACGACGGCACTCAACCTGGTTCCCACGGCCCTTTCACAGTGACAACGGGAGTTTGTTCTGATACTGCAGTACTTTCATTTTCTTTAATTGACTTTTTTAAAATATTAAAACAGATTTTTTTATTTTTTTTTATTTATTTTTTTAATTAATTATTATTATTTTTTTTCATGATATTATTAAAAACTTTTACATTAATCTCCACGATATTCTTTTGTTTTTATATTTTATAATGTGTAACAAATTAATATTCAAAATAATAATTCCTACTACTTAATGGGATGTTCTAAAATTCTACACTTTAACACACATACCGAAGTGGACGGTGGGTGTAGAAAGGCTGACTACCCTTAATCTAAATCTTCACTTGAAAAGGTCAAAATGTTACATAACTCTTTTTTTTTTAAGGAAAAAAGAAGATAAGGAGGAGAAGGAAAGATCAAAACGAATATAAAGCATATTAAACGTTAATACCCTTTAAACACTGGAAAAAGGCGGGGTTTTGTATTGTGTGTCATTTGGGAGCTGTAGAGTGCCAGAAAATTACTTTATGTAATAAAACTTTTCATTTAAAGGGTATTTAAAGCAGCATTATATTTAATACATAGACTATTCAGAAAAAAAGTACCATTCATCTGGTTCATGAAAAATAAAGAACATTTTCTGGCATTGCTCTATGTATATACATTCTTGTCAACCTATCCCGGAAGATTACTGGTCCCGCCCCTTTCCGTACATTTTTTTCACATCAGTCTTTTTAGAGCCATGTCAGCCATCGGTGGCTGACACTGATCTTTCCATTTAGGCTAAGTCAGCCGGCAGTGTAAAATATGATATAAAACTACAGAACTTACATAGTTTTAAGTAATTACTGACAATTTATTTAAAATTTACTTCATGTTTTTTTTAATAGGATTTTAGTTTTAATAGGATTATATCGTTAAGGCCTAATGGGGTTTATTGAAACTCGATAAACATAACACGCTTCTAAGCAGCATGTGTGGCCTGAATGGGATTTCCATAAGAATTCGCGTGGCGCTCAATGAGTTAATCGTAAATGTATTTGAAGTTAATTACTCTAAAAATTAAATTGTGTACACACAGGGGCGGGAACTAACAATGTTACGGGTTAGGTTGGCAAGTATGCATATATATTTTGCTTGATTTATAAAAATTTATAACACATTTTCTTCTTTTTTTCAGTATTTTGTGTTTATATCTCTCATTAAAAATAAATACAATATTCATATATAAACATTTCCATACAGTAGTGTATATAAACATATTGATTAAAGAAGATTTGTTGATATTATATAATTATTCTTCTATCTGTATAGTATATTAACACAAATATATTTTGTAAATTTAGCAGCATCGAAAAACAGCAACATAGCTTCCATATCAAGGCTTAATGTAAATAGGACGTAAACGTACTGTAGCTAGTGTTGAAATTTGAAAAAAAAGAAAAAAAAAAAAAGAATAACAGTGGGCTAAAAATACGTCGGAATAAATTAAAATGTTGTTTATTCTGGTTTTAGTCAGGTGATATCACTCGTGCTAAATAGCTGGATCCGCCCTCTCTTAAGCTCAGGTTCAGCTCATCATAAAAATATTGTTTTTAATATCTGCCGCACCAAAATGTTCAAAACACAAATGCCAATTTTCATATATTTTGAAATCTTCCCGTTTCAACTTTAAAAGCATTTAGATTAATTTATTTTATTTTGAATTTTTAAATTTAGACGTTTAAAGTCTTTTAAATGAAATTTCAGGATTCTGTAAGATCAATATCTATATATTTGAAAGTAATAAGACAATTCCTTTGTTTTAAATTTTTATTCCATAATAACTGTGACTTTGATTTCGTGATTAGGAAATTGAAAATAAATACTATTGAGCTATGTTCCAATAATAGATCTTATAAACTTAAAAAAAAATAATAATAATAAAGCAATTTTTCACTATTTGATTCTGTATTAAAAAACTTTTAATAGAAATTTGATATTTTATTATGTTACATTATGGGATAAATTTTAAATAACACAAAGCTTACAAACGGTACAGTAACCAAATGCAAATATGTCAAAACAAAATTTAAACAGAAAATTTATGGTAAAAAATCTTTTTAAAATTATTAAATATTCATAATAATAATAATAAAACGATTGTCGAATGCATAATTGCTGTTTCATGCAATCAGTTTCGCTGTACCGTGTTTTCTAAAACATGATATTTAACTAGAGGTGTACGTACTCTTGAATATTGAAATGCGAAAAAAAGTGTAACAGGGTTAAAATAGAATTTTAGCAGCGAAAAACTAGAAAAAGATATTTAATACTTATGAAGAAAGACTTAACATATTAAGATCGGATATATTCTTCTCTTGTACCGTAAGCCACGCCTTTTCACAAATTTTCTAAAACTTTATAATATAAAGCAAAATAATTTTGCATATTTGTAATTAAATCATTTAAGTTTTGTCTTCAATAATCGATGTAGTAAATACCATTGTGATTTATGCATACCAGCGTCACATATAGAGTCAAATAGGAATATGCAAATTTGTCTTTTTTTAAAAATAGTGTTTCAGCGAATCAGAGGCGGGGCTTCTTTTCTTTTGAAATTCTTTCACAATCCCTCGCCTACATTGTGATAACTTTACAAAAATATGCCAATTTGTATAATAAACATCGAAATATTGCTTAGGAAACAATAAAAATAACATAAAGGTAAATTAAAATAGTTTTCCGTCAAATTATATACAAACATTTACTTATAGAGGATACAGATTATAACAAGTGACGGCCCCCTAACAGGAATAAAAAGTGAAATATCACTGTAACTCAAAAAATAATGTTAGGAACGAGCTGTAAATTTGGAAACCCATGTTTTTGATGATGCCCGTTCTATTCGTGCAAAAATTAACGTAGGTCATAATTCATAATTTTTTCAAATATGAATTTATTAATAATTTTCATAATTCAAAAAATGTTTTTTTAGCAAAAATTTGCATGGAATATGTTTGGGTCACTTCATTCTAACGAATAAAAAAAAACAGAATTTAAATATCATAATTATTTCGGAAGATATGATTTAATGTTTGTCACATTCATTTAACATTAGTACCCCCAAACTTTGACAGCTTATAACTCTATGAAAAATTGAGCGAAATATATAAACTATACCATTTTCCGTGATGATTTGATCCAAAGAATTCAAATAAATTATAAAAAATGGGGGTTACCATTGAAAAAAATGAAGTTGATGTCAGTTTTAATATGTAGACGACCCCCTAAGTAAAATCTAACTATAACATTATAAACTAGAAGTTATTACAAACTGATTGGTACCAGTCGCATGTTTCTACGATAATTTACGGCAAAATTAGGTGGGGGGTGGCGTTTTTTTTTTTTGGGTGACTGTACCAAATTCTTAAAGTAAAAAATTAATCCTTTATATAATTAAACTCATGAGAATAATTGATAAAAATTTCAGGCCCATATATTTATTTATTTATTTTTATTTATTTTTATTTTATTTTTATTTTTTTTTTTTTTCCTTGAAAATATATACCCTTATATTAAAAACCAAATGAGACAGTGTTTTTAAATATTTCAGTACCTTTTGAAGTTAAAATTTAATTTTCTTTTGATGATAAGAATAAACTGGTTTAAAATAGCATTAAAATAAAATTTTGACAGAAAAAAAAAAACATATATATATATATATTAATTTCAAACCTCAGATTTATTGTTTTATAACAATTCGAAATTGTTGCTAGTATAAATTTAATGTATCCAATAACTTATTCCCTAAAGGAAGAAATTTTAAAAACTTTTAAAGCTAAAGTAATATTTGAATACTACTTACACAATGATCCGTACTTAAATAAAACCATGAAAATTTTTCTAGACATATAAGATTTAAACTATTATGTAAAGTAATATAAAAAGAGAAATTTTTACAAATAACTGCGGTTCTAGACTTCTGAATGAGGTCATTATTCTCTTAATAATCTGGGAATATTTTCATTTACAGTTAAAACATATTTATTCTATATCGTACTTATTTATTTAAAAAGTTTAGTAAACACATTAAAAACATTAAAATGCACATAAGTTTTATACATACGCATATATACTTTTATATATACGCATATATAGAATACATATTTTAAGGGGATCTTATACCTATAAAAATGTATTAGCATGAGTAAAAAACTATTTTTTTTTTTTCAATTAATACCATTAATTAACACCATTGCGGTTTATTTAGAACACTCGTGCCTCTGTGTTCGCCTGAAAGGTTATGTTTTATTTGTGCCTGAATCAGTTGTAGCGCTTTTTTTTTTATTAATTAATTTATGGTGTTAATTCAAAATTCTTATCCCGAAGGCGCGCATCTAAGCATATCAATGCCTGTAGAGCAAACGTAGCATAAAAAACCTAATGTTAACACGTTTGGTATAGATACATATGACAAAGTTTCCATATACAAAAACTATCCATTTCACATAAAAGACTATGTTATTTAATATTCAAGAGTATTTGAGGGGATAGGGAATTTAGTTTTACAAAAATTTCTTATCTAAAAGAAAAAAAAAAAAATAATAAAATAACATTAACCCTCCCCCTCCCATTTTTTTTCTGTTCCCAAGTATTTTGCATATATATGACAAACAGCATATATATTTTGCATTTAATGTATAAAAGCCTTTAAAAACCTTAAAAGGATGGTGGACGTTGACAAAAATTTTTAGTGATTATTGATAAATTCCAATGCATATGCAAGTAAAATTTCATAATACTAAAGAGAAAAACAAGAAAGAAAAACATTTTCATAACGTCCACCATGCCCTTAATGGCATCTTCATGTAATTCCCTTAACAGTATTTTAAACATAAACTAAATTTACCAACTTTTCTATCCAAAACAAAACTTTAAACTTTATATCTCATTTTCTTTTGTTTTTATTTTGTTTCTAAAAGATACACTGTTTAAAGAACAAATTATAAATAGTATCATTTTTTTATATACTTTTATTTTTTTAGTAAATGAATAATAATTAGCAAAAGACTTTTTCACATTAGTCAGCAGAACTGTCTTGTCTCAATTACCTAATTATCCTGAATTGTATGGAATTCTACACAAGAGAATATTTGATTTCTTCCTATGTTGAAAAATTATGTTTCATCTAATACTCATATAGTTTCGACAAAATGGCGTCTAGATTGAGTATTAGTTTATTTATTTATTTATTTTATTTTTATTTCATTATACTTGATTTGATTTGATTTGGAGGGGACGAGGGGAAATTATTTGTATATTGTACATTTTAATATTTCGCCTCAGAAAAATTGAATTAAAATTGAATGCTTGTATGTCAAAAGATTGAAAAATATATGGAATTACAATGACATACTGCCATTTCTAAACCAAATGGAAAACTATTCATAATGCTTTTAACACTTTTACTTATAGAAATAATTCTACAGTTAGTTATTTTGCAAATGAAAATTCAAAGAAATATTTACTTGAAGTAATTAAGCATATTTTATATGAGGGTAAAAAATAAAAGAAATAAATGACATCCTAATTAATTTCGTTAAACAATGATAGAAAATAAGAATAAATATAATTGCTTAGAAACAACTTATAGTTAAAAATGTAATTGGTAGCACACACACACACACACACACATACAAAGTTATTCATACGATTTTAAATTATAAATAAATACATTCTGGGGGGGGGATCATTTTGAAGTTTTTCTAAACATTTTTAAATTGAACGCTTTAAGAGAAGTGTGTGTTTTTATATTGTTTTTGTATACGGGACCTTTATGATACCTCGGGACCTCGAAATAATTATCAGAGTTACATTTGTTTATCATTGTCATAATTATAAATTATATTGTTCAATCTGCAAAGACTGCTTTTATCTCAAATTTTCTAATAGTTACTAGAGTCAGATTTTTTTTTTTTTTTTTTTTTGAAAAATTACTTTTATTTAATAATAGAGGAACATATACTTCTTTAAATACAAATCGTGAGACATTGTCTAATGTTGAAAACTCTGACATGCACGAATAATTAAATGATCATTATTGTAATTGTTTTATTACATATCTGAGATCCTGATATTGAAAGAATATAATTTTGTTTCCTTTAAAAAACAGTAAAAATAAATAAATTGAATTTTTTTTTCATCGTAATGTGATGCGCAGCCGCCTTTGCGCTGGAGCTGCTATTATTTATGACGTAATGCAGTATGTACTACAAAAAATCGATACCATATTTTGTTTCAGATGTGGCGCCATCTATCATTTATGATCAGATTTAATAAAATTTCTGTTATTGAGATAGATGCACGGACAACCACGTACTTTAATTACACTGTATTGACATTTATATGATAATAATAATGAAGAAACTCATTTATTTACATCATTTCTGTATATATAATATGGTATATTTATGCTGAATGATTTTAATATTTTTTTAATTAAAAAAACACCTTTGAATTAGGACTTGTACAATAACAAAATTTATTGTTTTGATTCCAATGAAGTTTTATTGGTGAATAAAAATGCTTAAAAAAAAAAAAAAAAAAAAAACTTTTATTATTATTTATTATTATTTTTATTCATTTATTTATTGCCCTTGATAATATATATATATATAAACATTGCATAATAAATTTTGAAATTTAACAGAAAATAAATTTTAATTTCTACTTATTTCTTTAATTTATAATTTCCATTTTATTAAGGATTCATTAATATTTATATATAAAGCTGAAAAGTCTAATATATGAAAAAAATCATTTTTAAAAAATTACTAAATTGTATATTTTTAAATTAATATACAATGATGAAAAATACATGCTCGTATTTTTATTTACGAAAATATTTCTTTAAAATGCTAAGCTTAAAAATAAATAATCAATTTTTAAATAAATATTGTTTTTACATTTTTTCTTTATTTTCTGTGAAATACTTATTTAGAAAATAAACATTTTTTTTATTTTATTTGTTCCACATTTTCTTGAATTACTTTATAAATAGTATGCAATTTATTTAAAAAAAAAAAAAAAAAAATCAACGTTCGAAATATCTTTTTTAAATTATTATTATTATTAATTAATTAAATTTTAGGCATTCCTTTTTTTTTAATCTGAATTTTTTTAATATACTAAATGGAATGATTAATATTACTTTAACTGTTATGCAATGAGCAATATTCTTCCCCTTTTGAAAAGGATTTCGCGTTTCCTCGAAAGATAGAGCCTGTAGAACTACTTTTACAGCAATGGTACTTTTACTGAGGGAAATCTGACGTACAATTCTAAATGCAAACGTGCTGAAAACAATAAAATAAAACCATTCAATTGATATCAATTGCAATTTGAATGGAAAAGAAAAAGAAAGAAATTTGACATGATTCTTTTAAGAAAATTTAAGATTCTGTTATTAAAAAATAAAGAAAATTCCCTTGCGAAACATGGACTATTTTTTACTGATACGTATTACAAATAACTGTTATATCTGTTTGCAAATTTTAATATCTTTCTCTTTTATTATTATTATTATCATTATTATTATTTTAACTTGTATTTTATTATATAATTAGTTTTTACTTAAATTTAAAATAAGAATACTCTAGCTACTACAAACATAAATTATTTATTCATTCAGTGTACGAATATTGCATATGTATGATTTTAATTTAATACTAAAAAATACATATTTTATTTTAAATATTTTATTTTACGTACAGTCGGGTAAAACACGCAACACTCGTTAAAATTTCGTTATTAATTGACGCAGAAAAATCTAATAGACATCATTCAACAGGAAATTATGTGCATTTTTTTTTTTTTTTAATGATATTAAATTTTTAATTTGGGGTCATCTACATATTGGAATGAGCATCAACTTTTTTTTTTTTCAATAGCAATACCCAATTTTGACATCGTAATTGAATTCCTGAGAGTCTGGTAGTGCAAAGTATACAGTTTGTACACTTTGCTTTAGTATTCATAACCAAACGTTATAACCAAAAATGTGTAGGCTGTTACCTGTAAATCTAGAAAAATAAAATTAAGATCCTACAAAAATTAGACAAAATTTTACTATTTCACACCGGAAATTTTTTAAGACAAAAGGTATTATAATCTTATATATATATAAATGTGAATGTCCGCGAATTTATTTGACTGAGTTTCACGCCAAAACTGCTCGACGGATTTCGATGAAATTTGTAATGGAGATAGCTTATACCCTAACTTAAAAAGTTGGCTACCTTTTATTCCGAAAAAAAATTTGTTTTTGCAATTTTTATGCATAAAATAGCAATTTTGTAAGCTAATAATAGCAAAAAATTAGCCATTTAAATTTATACATATATTAATTGTTGCCAAAAAGAAAAAACGAATTTATTTATTTTTTTCAACAGGAAAATAAATACATTTATCTAAACGTGAACGATAAAAAATTATAAAAAAAAAAATTATGCATCTCACAAAAATTGACGTAATTTTTAATTAAAAATTTCTTTTACACATTGATAAAGTGCTAATACGCAAGCGAAGTGATGACGTCACTGGCCGTTCGTGGATGCAAGAAAAATATTTCCTATGTTAAACGTCCATTGGATTTTTTGTAAAAAATTATTAAAAATCGAGAAAAATTATTTCCCGATTTTAATACCCATATTTAGGTATAGGTATGTATTAATTATCATGTCCATGTGTTAGATTAAGTTATTTTTGTTGTAAAATTGACAAAATTTGAATTTTTAATTTCAAAACTCTAGGAAAAAAAATGGCAAATTTCCATATTCGATTGAAAACACAAACATTTCATTTCAAAAGATGATATTTACACAATAAATATCCTACTAATATACTAATTAAAAGGAAAATGATAAATATTCTATCATAATTTGAAGTCAAATTTGTTTTCAAATGTCTAAATAAAGTATCTGATATAAGATGCTAATATGTTGCAGCGGAATAGATTTGATATCGGTCATCCTTAGCAGAAAAAAAAAAAATATCGACAAATTATTTGGCGAACATAATTTAATTCCTTTCAAAAATCATGGTTATTTTAACAACTTATATTAAGAGAGTAATGAATAATATGAAACAATATTTCGTACAATGCATATTACGAAAATATACATCTGGCATGCATATTTTCGTATTACGTTTTTGATCACCAAATACAATAAGCGCCAAGAACGACAGAGTTTTGAAATTTAAAATTAAAATTTTGTCAATTTGACAGCAAAATAACTCAATCTAACACATGCACATGATAACTAATCTATACTAATATTATAAATGTGAAAGTTTGGATGGATGTTTGTTACTCAATCACGCCACAACGGCTAAACGGATCTGGATGAGATTTTGTACAGAGATAGGTCTGGAATAAGACATAGGCTACTATTTATACCGGAAAAAATGTAAATTTTTAATTAATCTTCTATATAATATAAATATTTCTTCTATAATTAAACTTTAAAATAATTTATTTTAATTTTTAATTGTTGCCAAAGAATATTTCACGCGAATAATAATAATAAAAAAATAATAAATATTAAATTTGCTTAGGCACATGACAACATAACCTCATTATCAAAATTAAATTGTAATAAGAAAATGAAAGCTAATTCAGATCTGTATTAAAGAGCTTTATTAGTTGATAATCCTGGGTATATTTTTAATTTTAATACTGAAGTAGATAGGACATTTTTCGCCAAAGACTCTATTTTTGTGACAGCAACCTTAAGCCAAGTAGTCCATAAAAAATATAAACAAATCTGTACATATAAAAGATTAAACTCAATGATTCACTGACTCAACACTGCCATGACGATTCTGTGGAAAGAGGGTCACAAATTTTAGTGTCCAGGTTGGTTTTCGGAGCCTAACCCCCAACTAAGACGGAATTTTGCAAAATACCCCCCCCCTCCCCTGTCTCCCTTGGGGGGCAGAAGGCTTAACTCGGCTCCAAATTACTTCACGATGAAGAAATTGCAGATGGAAAGACCAGACGTGAATACAAAAAAAATATTTTCTGCGGTTTTGGAATTTTGGATTTTTAAGGGGGGGGGGGGTGGAGGGAAGGGAAAAGGTTTTGGAAGAAGGGTACTCAACACACGTGGAAATCGAACTGAACACACACTATAAAGGGATTTTATGAAATTCCACCCTACCGCCCTTTGGACAATGGGGGGCAAAAACATGTATTCATGCGTAACGCTGCATTAAATTATCTAAGGTTAGACATTTTTTATGTAAGAGACGATTATATGTATCTAACTCATAGTATGAAGAGATTTTGCGAAATTCACTCCTCTTTCCCTCCTTTAAGAACGGGAGGAGAGATTTAAAAAAAAAGTTTTAAAGCATAGCTCAGCTTTAAATAACTTCATGATCCCAATTTTTTGATGTGTCGGTTAGGTATGTGTATGCAACATGCAATATAAAGTAATTTTGGAAATTTACCCCCCCCCTCCTCTGGGGGGGGGCAAAAACCACATTTTGAAGCTTAAATCCGTCCAAATTACCTAAGAATGGCGAATTTTGGTGTGTGGGTGTTAATTAAGTGTGCGAAATATGCACTTTGATGAGATTTTGTAAAACTTTCAACTGTAACCGCGAGGGAGAGGGAGTAAAAAGCAGGTAAGGGACTGCCCAAGGCATTGGGCAACTTAAAATTAGATTTTGACGGATTTCAATGATTTTTATTTTATTTTTTTTTTTTTAAGATATTTTAATATTATTAATGATATGCTGTTTTGGGGGTTCATTTCAATATAATGACCAGCGAAGCGGGCAAAGCCTGCTAGTAATTAATAATAATAACACTATCATTTTTATCGCATTTTAGTTTTCCTTGTTTTTGATTTTTTAAATACGTTTATATTTCAAATACTGCATTAGAAAATATATTTTAGATTGGTCAAACAGCGTTCTTTGAAATATGTGTGATATTTTAGTTCCCCATCATACTATAGGTATGGGGAACTTAGGTAATCGTGAAAATTTTAGACCTCGGTTTTTTGACTTTTCTACACGTTTTCAGGTGTGAGAAATACGAAAATGACAAAATTTCTATGGTGTCTGTCTGTAGGGTGTCTGTTAGTCTGTTAGTGGGTTAGTGGGTTAGTCCGTTAGTCCGTTAGTTTGTTAGTCTGTGTACACGATATCTCAAGAACAAATTGTCGCAGAGAGGTCATATCAGTTTTAAAATATTACTTTCGACACTGGCAAGAACCCTATTCATTTGCAACATTCGAATTTAAAAACTTCGTAAGTTATGAGAAATTTACGATTTTCTTAACATGGGAAAATAGGACAAAAATTCACTTAAACGTGCATTAAATAGAAACTTTTTACTGTAAAAATGTCAGACCAGTTTTAAAATATCAGTTTTGATGCCTGAATGAACATCAGTAACTATAAATATGCTACTTTGAAAATTTCGCAAGTTATTGGAAATTTACGAATTTCTTAACATGGCAGTATAGGGCAAAATTTCACATAAACGTCAATTTTGAGAGATATTTTCATCGTAAAGATGTCAGACTATTTTTGAAATATTATTTAGGACACTGGCATGAATATTAATGACTATGAATTATCTAATATAAAGATTTCGTAAGTTATTGGAAATTTACGAATTTCTTAACATGGCAAAATAGAGCAAAATTTCACATAAACGTCAATCTTGAGGGATATTTTCATCGTAAAGATGTCAAACCACTTTCAAAATATTATTTAGGATACTGGCATGAATATCATAGACTATGATTTTTCCAATTTAAAAAATTCGTAAGTTATTTGGAATTTACGATTTACTTAACATGTCGGAATAACGCAAAATTGAGCATAAACTTCCATTTTGAGGATCCTAAATACATTAGACAACTTCAAAATTACGTTTATGATATTGGTTTGAACATGATTGAATACAAATATTCTAATAGGAAAATTTCGTAAATTATTCGTAATTTACGATTTTATCAACATAGCGAAATTGTAAATTTTTCATATAAATATGAATTTTGAGGATTATTGCATTGGAAGTAGTAGCATGAAAACTAAACAACGGAATTGACCCCGATAAAATAAATTAATAGATTAGAATAAGATAATTATATCGAAGTGAACGGTGGATAGCCTATTAGGCGGGGATTTCATTCTGTCACTGTATCAAGCTTTGGTCAAATTCATTTCTTTTAACATGATTATAATATGTCTCGCACTAGAAATTTTTCAGAACATAAATATGATGGGGAACTGAGCAGAGTCCACCTATGCCAACTAGTTTAAATTCAAAAGCGTCATCGTGTCTATACTGATCACCAATAAAACTTAAATTTTCCTTCTCTTTATTTTGTAAGTGTGACATATAATATACGAACTGAAATAACTTATATACATATATATGCACATAAAAATGCATAAACTAAATCTTTTCTGATAAATTATTGTAAGGTATCATGAAGTAAACATTAAACGATTTTAATCCTCCTTACCAGTTTTGGGCAGTTTAACTCTTTCAAACTGTACGATTTGTTTTATAATTTTAATGAACATATAGTTTCTTAACTAAAATATATTTATAAAACTGATTTTTAAAGACTAAAGTATCCTTAAAATAGTAATCCCCTCCCCACAAAATAAATAAAGAAATAGAAAAAATAAAGAAATGTATGAACTAAACCTTTTGACTATAACGGTAGTTAAGAAACGATTTAACAAGTCTGCATTGCGTTTCAATACCATTTTTTTTTTTTTTTTTTCAGAAGAACGATGAAAGATGAAGAACGACGTTTTCTTTAGAAGAAAAGAATTCCTTTGCTATTAATGTATAAAAATCATCTCTTTTGTTTCAATTCTTCGCGTTTGACGTTGTTGTACAGTTTGACCCGTAAATAAAAATTAAAAATATTTTGTTCAATTTTCTCTGTTATTTTTTTTTTTTTTTTTTTACATTTTCTTCGTTATCTCATACAAAACTTTATAAGAAATGCTCTCCTAAGCCTTTCCAAAAAAAAGATTTATTTATATCTCGAAAACTAATAACTGCAATGAGCTGCAAATTTGCACACCCATATTTTTAAGCGTTAGTATTCCTTTGATGTAAAAATTAATATAGGTCATAATTCATAATTTTTTTTTTAAATATGAATTTATTAATATTTTTCGCAATTATAAATATTTTTCAGAATCAAAAGTGATAATGGATTATGTTTGGGTTTTATCACTGTATCTCGTAAAAAAAAAAAAAAAAAAAAAAAAAGTCGATCAAGTTATTTTTTGTGAATATATTAATAAAAGTTTGAAATATGAATTCAACATTAGCACCTTCAAACTATGAACGCTTAAAACTGTATATATTAAAATAATAATAGCAATAATAATAATAATAATAATAATAAGTAAAATATACAACCAATATATTTTTTTGTATCGTCGTGACCCCAGGAATTCAAATATAAAATAAAAATAGGGTATTATTGTTGAAAAAAAATCAAAGTTTGTGCGTGCTTTAATATGTAGATGACCCCCAATTTTAAATTTCACTTAATTTTCTAAAATTATTCACAATTCCCAGTCGAATGATACTTATTACAGTTTTGTGCTTCGATTAGCAACGATTTTTAGCAATTTTTTTTTTTTTTTTTTTTTTTTTAACCTGACTGTGCATATAAGATGATATTTTCTTATTTCTTTATTCAAGAGTGTGACTAATTTTGAATACACAATTTATGTAAGTGTAGATTGTATATTATTATTATTATTATTATTATTATTATTCCTTTTTAACATATTTTAAATGGGATATTTATACATGGCAGTTTTTATTCAGTCTTATTACTTATTATTGATATCTTGAATTTGCTGATATCTTCAATATTTTGAGTATATCTTTCATTTTTAAATTATTAAATTATGCGATTGAAAAATAAATTATTATTATTTCCTTTAAAAATTATATAATTACAATATTATAAACTACCTTTTAAAGTAATATATAAAAATTATTATTTTAAATTGGTTATTCATTTTAAAATTTTATCAACCTCCAACTTTTATTATTAATAATTAACAAACAAGGATCACTGCTTTAAATTATTACTTAATTCTTGCACTCTTCAAATATCGGGTACATTATGCGCAAATGGAGTTTGTTTAATAATTTATTTATAATTTGTTTCTTATATAATAGTTAAGGTTCAATTGTTACTTGTAATTATTAATAATAAATCTAATAGATTTTTTCTTTTTCAACTAACACTATATTTACTGATTAAAATTATGCTTTAATCAACTGTTATGTGCAAATAAATGCTGTTTGTTAATCTATTTATAATTTGTCATTTTTTCTATGGTTGGGCAGTGATAAAGATTTCACATGATCTCATATATTGCTATTTAAGAAACAACCCACTATTCTTCAACCATATTCATACTTGCCAACATACTAATTAATATTCCGTAATATTGTTATATCCGCCTTCTTTTTCCCACCGGTATCTTTTTAGAGTATTTTTTCTCTTATTAAATCGTAATTGCATTTGGAGAATATTACTCTAAAAATTTATTGGTATGAGAAAAAGGGCGGGACTAACAAGACTACGGAATATTAATTAGGATGTTGGCAAGTATGCATATTTCTTGAGATCATGAAAGCCTGTGTGCTGACTCAACCTGTCCAATGTTAAAAAAAGGGGTGGTAATCATCTGATTGAGAGAAAATAAGTGATAAGAGAGCGCCGAATGACTAGATGTTTTCCAAATCCCAACCTATCGGTCAATTTGGCACCCCTTTAAGCTTTTAGAATCGTCTTCAATGCCCTAAGCATGGGTGACGGGGCTGCACTATATATGTTATCCTGATGCTATAATTGCCCTTGATAAAGATATAGCAGTTTTATGGGAATTTCAAAGTTATTTTTTCTTCATTTATTTTCTGCATTTATCATATCAAACTTTTTCAATGTTTCATACTTTGTATAATGCTATTTTCAGTGTGTAATATTTTATTGATACCTGGCTAATTAAAGTTTTCCTACCTGGTTTTTGTTAATTATCGTGTTGAAATATTATTTATGTACAAGGAGTGTACAGAGTGTTCTAAAATTTGGCCAACTAATTTAGGGGCATGATAGAAGGCATTAAGATGATGAAAACTTATCACAGAACACAGGGTCGAAAACCACGTTGAGAGAGAGGGAAAATCTCGAAAAAACAAAGTGCTAAATTGAACGCGTGGGACCCGTTGCATGGTCTCCGCGTTCACTAGATCTCAATCCATGTGATTATTTTCCTATTGAGTCACCTTAAAACATTCGTTTATGCCACTCATGTAGACACACCGAAGGAACTGACAGCACAATCATTTTTGCTTCATTGTAGATTGTGCATTTTTAGATTGTGCAAGTCAGAGGACGCCACTTACAACAACTCTTTTAATAATCAACCAAATTAATCTTTTCGTAGTTAAAATCGTATTTTTATCGTTATAAGTCTGACATCGAACTTGCATCCGCTTTTCACTTTCACCATCTCAATGAGGTTTGCGAACTTATGTTCTATGGTAAGTTTTCATTATCTTGATGCTTTCTATTACATTTCTCTATTTGTCGTTCAAATTTTGGAACACCATATATGTAAATATATATATATATATAACGTACACAAACATCAAACCGTCTCAATTATATATATTAAAAGCAAAAACTGTTTTATTTAAGAGACAAAAATTAAAGTTAAAATACATTTTAAAAACAAAAATACATATAAAAAGAATTAAAAGCTAGACGTTTCGAAACCCGTCCGGGTTTCCTCATCAGTAATTACAACACAATATGCAAACATTACATGAACACTCAAGGAATTTAAAGGAGTACCGAATATTGAGGAGCCAGTGCGCATGCTTCATTGATAGTGTGGAGATGCTTGGCAGTGTGCCAGCTCTCAAGGAAAATACGCGATTTATAATTATGAAAACCAGAATTTAGAATTTTTATATTATCGAAGTCAGGAATATGATCAGTTTCTATTGAATGGATTACAATTTTAGAATTTTGGTTGCAATTTTTGGTTGCAACAGACGATCTTTTAAAAATTTCAACCAAAATTCTAAAATTGTAATCCATTCAATAGAAACTGATCATATTCCTGACTTCGATAATATAAAAATTCTAAATTCTGGTTTTCGTAATTATAAATCGCGTATTTTCCTTGAGAGCTGGCACACTGCCAAGCATCTCCACACTACCAATGAAGCATGCGCAATGGCTCCTCAATATTCGGTACTCCTTTAAATTCCTTGAGTGTTCATGTAATGTTTGCATATTGTGTTGTAATTACTGATGAGGAAACCCGGACGGGTTTCGAAACGTCTATAGCTTTTAATTGTTTTTATATGTATTTTTGTTTTTAAAATGTATTTTAACTTAAATTTTTGTCTCTTAAATAAAACAGTTTTTGGTTTTAATATATATATATATATCGTTATACGAAATTTATTCACATCAACAAAGATTGTTTTTAATAAATTTTTAAAAGAGTTCAAACTAATTTAAAACAAACTTTATTAGTGTGATTAAATTTCACTTAACAAACCATTACAATCATTAAATACTGGAAAAGAAGGTTTTAATTAGCAAGGTATTAATAAATAATTACATATGGAAGTGAAAAACTAGGCAAAGCAAAAAATACTGAAAGAGTTAATAAAATAATAATAATAATAATAATAAAAAAAAACACTTTTTAATTTAAATAAATAAACTGCTATATCTTTACCAAAGGCAATTATATCAATAATGTAATACTATATATTGAATTTTTTCTGAGACAGGGATTGTATAATAGTACTATTATTGCCCAATAACTCAAAAAATGAAAAAAATTGTGCGACTGACATGTAGAAACTAAATTGTGTCTCTAATAAAAATAATTCCATTTCATCCTTATAACTTCTATTTGTCTTTGCTAGTGAGTTCTAAAATCTCTTTTTAGAATTATAGAGCATGTGCCCTATATTATCTTGATTAAATTTATTTAAAAATGTCTGAAAACAAATGCGAACACCAGAGGCGAATTTTAGTAACTATTATTTTGGCTTATGACCCCATTCTAGGAAATCAAGCAAGAATTTCTTGTATTACAAAGGATTCATAATATTCATAATATTTTTTCAACATCTAAAAAAGTATATACTATAAATTCTAGATCATTTCGTCTATCCAGATTATTGGTTTACCTTATATGCATGGCTCAGAAATCTATATTTCTAGTTTAGAGATTTAAAAAATGACTACTTATTTGTTCTAGATGAAAGCGTTATTTATTTACTTATTTATTTATATATTATTATTGTTGTTGTTGTTATTTTTTAATGAGAATACTTCAATAATGAATTAAAATACATGTAAACAATGAAGTAATTGAAACAGAACATTTTTAGAAAAGTAGTAAATTATGAATAGTTTACCAAACGTTATCCATTTGCATATTAATTTACATGAAGCAAGTGTAATTTAAGAGTAGTGAACATGATGCAAGATTAATCTTTTTAAACAGTTAACATAATTATAAATGAAAAAACAACAATCAGATTAACATCAATAAATATAATTACAATTAAGTAGTGAAAAATATAAAACTGTACTGTAAAAGTAGCTAATTATAATTATATTACCAGACAACAACTATTTTGACACAGTTATACTCAATGTTGAGAAATGAAGAGATTAGTTGAGTAATTTTAACATTACAATCATTGTGTTAAATTAAAGTTTAAATTTGGTGAAGGATAACAGTTTTGTAGAAATGATAAATTTATTATCTATATATAAAGGAATTATTAATTGTAGTAAAAGCCAAGCAACAGATATAAGATCACTGAAACCATATCGACCACAGCGAAAAAAAAATATACCGCCTTTATCTAGAATGAATAAGCAGCCAATTTCTAAATCCCTGGACTAGAAATGTAGATTTCCGAGCTATGCGCATAAGGCACGCCAATAAACTGAATAGACGATATGATCGAGAATTTCTAGTCTACACATTTCTAGATGGTGAAATGGTATTTTGATATTCTGAATTTTTTGTATTGCGAGAAATTCCTGCTTGATTTTCTAGAATTAGGTAATAAACCAAGATTATAGTTGCAGAAACTCGTCTTTTGCATTAGCATTTATTTGCAGAGATTTTTAAATAACTTTGCCCTCGAGAATATAGGCAAACGCTCCAGAATTCTAATAGGGGTTTCTAGAACTCGCTTTCAAAGGGGACTAGAATTTATAAGGATGACATGGAACTATTTTTTCTAGAGCCACAACTTAGATTCTAGATGTCAGTTACAGAATTTTTTCTCAGTGCAATAAGAATGAAATTACAACAAATTTAAATACCCTGTGGAGACGGATTGTAATTTATTGAAACATTTAGTTTTGATTTATTGATTTTTTATTTTATTTAACTTCAATCTAACTATAAATTTATTCCCAGATTATTAGTTGCAATTTTAATAATTTTGCTGGTGTGTAAAAACGACATGAAACTCAAATCAAACGATACAAACAAGCAATGAGAAAATAAACAATTAAAACAGTATTTTAAACAAAATATTTTTTTCAATCAGGAAGAGCTCAGAACAGTAAAAAAAAAAATTCGTCAGATGTGACTTTTTTCACCGTTGAGCACCAATGTACGATTTCGTTCGTTAGCAGCTATAATAGGAAATTACTAACGGGCACCCTATCGTACAAGAAATTAATTGAAGTTGAAAATGAGGAATAAAGTAGAATAAACTATTTAGTTCAAGAAATCAGAGAATCAAACATTAAAAAAAAAAAAAAAATTACTCACAGGAGGAATCACAAGGATTAAAACAAGCAAAATAATTAAAGGATTTAGTTGTACATAGCAGATGAAGAATAATGATACTATACAGCAACATGGATATTTATTTATTGATTGATTATCCTGTGTTTTAGTGTTTGATTGCTAATTTTAAGTATAGTTGACAACTCTCTCAATAATGAAGAAATTGAACATTTTAAGGAAAAATAAGGAATATTTTTTTATGCAAAGTAAGTGCAATAGCCTTTCTGCTCTTTATATATATATATATATATACATATATATAAACAAAATAATCAAAACCAGATGAAAATTTAATCCCAAAACACATGAGGGCCTTCATCAGGGGAGCTCCCCCATATAGGGAAATGAATATGAGAAGTTTCTGACGAAACGCTGGTTATTAACCAAAAAACACGTTTCTAGCCCCCAACTTCTCACAGATGGAAGCACGACCATATAGCAAACGAATTTTAATTAATACATAGCATAAAAAGCAATTAAATTCAGAAATAAAGCACAATGACTATTCCAGTTTGTCCACGTATATATTTATATATTCTTGTTTTATTTAATTTCTTTAATTTTATATTTGATATATTATATTTTTTACTTTATTTCTGAATTTAATTGCTTTTTATGCTATGTATTAATTAAAATTCGTTTACTGTATGGTTGTGCTTCCATCTGTGAGAATTTGGGGGCTAGAAACGTGTTTTTTGGTTAATAACCAGCGTTTCGTCAGAAACTTCTCATATTCCTTTCCCTACATGGGGGAGCTCGCCTGATGAAGGCCCTCATGTGTTTTGGGATTAAATTTTCATCTGGTTCTGATTATTTTGATTATTTATTATAGTTTTATATTTCCTTTTGCTGCTTTTGTGCATTGGTTTATAAAAACTTTGTTCTAGTTCTATTTATTTAATAATTCAGGTTCTACTCCCTCCTATATTTAAATTTTATCTTATATATATATATATATATATATATATAATTTTACAATCCCACCCAATCATCCACGCAAACAACACCACCCATCCACCGTAATCAAACATCTGCGTACCCAACCTCCACTTTTATTATTGTCTTTTATTGTTTTATAATTTTCTTAGTTAAAATACACAAAAGTGTACTTTTTTTTTCTTTAATAAATGTACCGACAGAGACATGATTATGGATATAAAATAGAATATATAAAGTTTTTATGAAAACCGATTTTATCTGTGGTTGTGATCAATTTATTAATATTCTTCTTTTTATACTTTGAAGACCATAAATTACTTATTCAAAATAAGTGATTAATGATGATGTTTCTATATACAAAAAGATACAGAGAGGAATAAAAATGTGTAAACAAGTTTACTTTAAAACTGAAATCGTATCGTTTGTCATAGATATCTGTGTAAATTTTATTACCATTAAAGATTATTTTTAGATCTGAAAAGTTAATTGATTGATTATTTAGAGTATTTTGAGTGAGCTTTAGGTTAGATGGATAATTAAAAAAAAAAGTATTTTGTGATTTCTTGTTAAGATAAAATGCAATAATATCATCTATGTTACGATAAAGCCTAGCATCCTCAAAACAAAATTGCTTTTCCCGATAATAAAGGTATAGATCTGCCAAAATACTGAAGCTACATCCCCCTTGTGGGATTCCTACTATTTCGAGATAGATTTTGTTGTTGTGGAAAATATAATTATTATGGATAACAAAATTAAGAAGCGTCTTGAAATTTTCTGCTTTAAAATTGTGTGGAAGATTAATTTGAGTTTATATTCATTACAAAGAATATAAATTATATTACTTAGATCTGATAACTAAATAAAAGGTCTTGAAAGTCAAAAGTCATAATATTGTGTATTTTTTCGAGCGATTTAATGTATTGAATTATATATACAATCGGTAACAAAAGTATCCGAACACTAGCAAAAATTCCTATGTAAAAAAAGTAGAGTTAATACTGTTTTGTTAAATAAATCCTTGTCGAATCATGTTCTTAGTCCGTTGAAGAACATGATTCGAAGAGGATCTATTTAACAAAACAGTATTAACTCTATTTTTTTTTTTCATTTTTTTTTACATAGGAATTTTTGCTAGTGTTCTAATACTTTTGTTACCGACTGTATATATATATATATATATATATATATTTAAACTATAAATTTAAAAAGAAATACTATATTGACAGTATACAATTTCAATGAAATGACAATTTATTTTAAAATTACATTATTTAATGATTTAAAATTAATAAGATTATGAGGATTTTTCTATTAATTAATGTTTCTAGTGAAAATATTAAATAAATATAATATTTTAGTTAATTAGTTATTATTATTATTATTATTATTATTATTATTTTATTTTATTATTATTTTTTTTTTTTTTGCATTTCATTTTTGTATAATAAAATATTTTGGGTTGTTTGGTTGCTGTTCAACAGCCTTATATATACTTCAAAATATGTTAATAAAATTTTAGAAGTATGAAGTCCAAAAGTTTATCAGAAATTATGAAAAAGTTTCATTTGCACTTAAGCATGAGACCCTTTATTATATTTTAAAATTCAATTACAATGAAAATAATAATGTATTACTTTGTTAACAGCAACACGCATCATTTAATTTACATAGTAGGTGAGAAGTAATAAAATTCTGATGCTTACACTCACACATGATGGGGCTTGTGCAAGGGGTGATGACATCGTCCCGAAAAGGGGCGTCTGTTATGTCCTCGAAGTTCATGATAAACATGCTGATCTCTCCTTCTTCGTTTCTTATAGGGGCCGTCACCTGGCTGCACAAAAAGTTGGTCCCTAAAATAAAAAATATTAATTATTACGAATGCTATGATGTAATTTTTATGTTGTATCATCTGCTATAAAATCCATTGAAAGTAAATGTGAACTTATCAATATTATAAAATTTAAATAAGAAATAAGAAATAAAACAGTATAAACTACTTTTTGACAATAGTTTTTATAAGTAAATTATTATATTCACTTATACTAAATATTATATTATATACGAATTATTATAGTCATTTATAATTATTATAAATGACAACAATTTTTAAAAAGCATATTATAACGATTGAAATAACGAGGCATATTTTGGATAGAAAAAATTCATCTCACATCCGGCTTATATTTAACGAGTAACCCATAAGTACATAAAAAAATTAAAAATTCATAACAATTGTAGAAATATAGTGATTAATAAAATTAATTTTTAAAATAATTATTAAAAATTAGTTTTCTCAGAATTGTTTTTATCAATTAATTTAATTCAGTATAATTAATTGACGGTATATTTTAATGTAGTGTTTATTAAAAAATAATAATAATAATAATCTGGTGTGTCACTCACACTACTTTCTCTTACCCTGAAATTTAATACTATAAATACAGGTTGGAGATTAAGAGGTAAGATAACGAGTACTGTTATGTAAACCTATGTTATACAGTTCCTATTATGCTTAGGAAGAGTTTTATATGATAATTAGTTCTGTGAAGGGGGCTACGGTTCCCCTCAACCCCCCCCCCCCGTTTCATTAATGTACAAAAAACAAGCGATAAACAATTAGCTTAAAACATACATTAATTACCATATCTCGATGAGGAATTTGTTTCAGTTACCGAACAGCTTTCCTGGAAATGGTAAAATATTATTAGTAAAGCACACCCGCTAACAATAAATAACTAGTGTGTTGTGGCCACCGCACGACTTTCTTCTATATTTTCCTGTACAAATTCACTCAGTAAAAAAAAATTATTAAAATTATTATTTAAAAAAATTACCTTCCATCTTTATGCACACGGTTTCCATATTAGAGAAGTAGTATAACACTAAATATATATATATAAAGTTGAATTTATTCTAAATATTACAATTTTTTTTTTTTTTTTTTTTTTTTTTTTTTTAAATGAAAAAAAAAAAAAAATCGATAACTTTATTTTAAATTATCGCAGATCGATGGTTTAACCATTCGTTTTAAAGGTACTGGCGAGATCTTTTGAAAGATACCCATCGTGAAAATTTACTCACCTCGAGGGGGGACTTCCCCCCTAGGGGAGGAGGCGAGGCTCCTACATGCACAAAATTTTTTTCCCAGTTGACTATCTCTATTACATAAAATATATATTCGTTTCATTTGGTTCAGTGCAGTCTATATATGTTAAACTCTACTTACCTGCAATTTCCTCCATAGACGTAATGTATTTGAATACTTTTGAGTGTCCCTGTACACGAACCATTGGCTTCATCTTAAAGAAAAGCTTACTATAGCATCCCTATATGATACATATTTATAATACTGAGTGTGGAATTTCTGCTACTATTTGTTCTTGAGATATGCTGATAACAGACACACAGACAGACTGACAGACACACATTCGCTATAAACATTATTTTCGTATTCAGGAGACCTCAGAACATGTAAATATAACAAAAACTCACGTTCGAAAATTTGTCCCTAAAAGAATACTTTCTCGACCCTATGGGTAAGAGAAAGTAAAAGTGTAATAAAAGAAATTAGCTTTATTTTTTATAATAAGAAGCACTGTACAGAAGACAACTAAAAAATATTTCGAGAGCTATGCTTATTTTAACAGCTATTATTATTTTCTTTTTCTGCTATTTTAAATTTCACACTAGAGGCGTCAAGCTTTCTTCTTACTTAGAAGCGTCAACGCCAGTAAAATTGTCTGCTTAATGAATTAAATACATACACCCCGCGACAAAAAGTTAGGTACAGAGGGTTTTTCTTTGATTTTTTATAAAATAACATTATTTAAATTGTGCTTATCATTTATTATTATCATAAAATAACACTATTCCCGGACTAATTTTTGTTTTAAGACTAATTTAGAAAAGTTTTAAGACTAAAATTTTTCTAATTTAAGACTACATTCGGCAACAAAATATAGGAACAAAGGTTTTTTTTTTTTTTTTTTTTTTCATAAAATAACATTATCTAAATTGCGCTGATCATTTATTATCATAACAATATATTATCATATCAAAAACATATTAAATATTTGAATCATATTCAAAATAATCATATTAAAAATTTTAAGAAAAAACCCTTTGTTCCTATCTTTTTGTCGCAGTGTGTAGTCTTAAATTATAAAACTTTTAGTCTTAAAATTTTTCTAACTTAAAACAAAAATTTGTCCGGGAATAGTGTTATTTTATGATAATAATAAATTATAAGCACAATTTAGATAATGTTATTTTATGAAAAATCAAAGAAAGAACCCTTTGTACCTATCTTTTTGTCGCGGGTGTATCTTTAAGAACAGTCAGTTTGACTGTTCATAACGTTTCTAAACGCAAGTAAAAATATCTTTGTTAATATTAATTTCATTCGATTCATATTTGGTACTAATTTTTCAATTAGAAGTTTTTAGAAAAATTCAAAACAGAATTTTCTGCAAAAGTAGGTTTTTTAGGAATCCAAGCTAAAAAAGAATAGAAATTTTCGATGTTTCAATTTTTGTCCGTCAGCTGCAATTTACATTTGAACCCTTGTTTGAATTTAACGTTACACACGCTGCAGCGAAGTGTGACACGTTTGCTATGCAAGTTTGAAACAAGAGTCCGAATATGCATTGCAGGTGACTCTCTGAAGTTTGAACATCGAAAATAAAGGTACCTTCTTATAACTAGAATTTTTTTGTTTTCACTGTCATGTAACTAACATATCAATTAAGATAAAACCGTTCGTTTGTAAATCTTACTAAATTTTTCAGTAGGAATGTAGAAGATAATGAAAATGAATGAAAAATAATATCTTACAAACTGTTAATTAAAAACAATTTTTTTTTTAAATCTGTATAACATTTCTCTAACGTAGACCAATACGATTGAATTTTGTCGAAACGATACGATAGAGACGTAAAGTCTTATCTGATTGGTAAACCGAGACTGAATGTTAATCAAACCATCAATTTGGGTGCTACAGATTTTGGCTACCAAAAAATTTAATCTAATACACTTGAAATACACATTTTCTTAAAGAAATTGAAAAAAAATATATATTAACATTTTGTGTTAAAACATATTCTGAACGGAACTTCCATCCTTTCTCTGTAAACCTATAAATCACCCCACCTCAGTTCGTGTAAAGTACACAAATTACTTGCGTATAGAAATTCCATTTACGGATTACGCTAGCCCATTGTGGTAAAATCGTTACAAAAAAGGTGAAAAACATAAAATATTAAAATAAGTAAAAAATTTGATTGTAGTATAAAAATAGTTTATAAAGTTTCTAAGTTATATAATAATGATTTAAATGTAATAATTACTGTAATTGCTTTGCTACAAATTTTCAAACATGTTAAAAAAATTTTGTATAAAGTTTGTGAAATGAAATTATTTTTATTTCCATTATGTATTTTAATGTTTTTTGGTCAATCCCCGAATATTTGCAACATTCCATAAATTATTATTATTATTATTTTAAAAGAGTTAAGAAACTTTTTAGTAAACTTTTTTAGTACTTAAAGTAGTTACTGTAATACTAAAAAAATGTCTTACATAAATCATCCAAAAAAATATGGATTTTTAAGAAAATCGACAAATGAGTCATAAAACCTTTTAACACATATATTGAAGTATTTAACTTTATTTTGATTTTTTTTTTTTTTTTTTTTTTTTTTTTTTTTTTCATATAAAACTATCAATTTAAAAAATATAAAAATATTTTCACGATTTATTATAATAATAATAATAATAATAATAATAAAATGTCAATTTCGTTTAAGGCATGGTACTGATTGGTGAAAAAGTTTTCAAAACTTTTGCATATCATATTCGTATTTCTGTCACATTCGTTCTATTCACATTCGTATAAACCCAATAATTACTAGAAAAACAATTTGAAATTGGATAATTAGAACGAAAGATATTAGCGATCAAAATTTCTCGGGTTACGCAAACCCAATAGGGGTAACTACGTGATAATTTTTTTAATGTGATAACTGAAGGTTAAGTATAATTAATTAATTATAACATTAATAGTTTATATAATAACTGTTTAATTAAAACAAAACTATACGATTTTACGCAAGTGTAAGTATTTGAAGCAGAATCTTATTTTCTAATCATAATTAAATGCTTCTTAATTTAATCAATCAATTTTATTTGAAGTAACACAAGAAAAATTGCAGTACCTAAATTTTGATGGCATTAAAATAAAATTAGTAAAAATTATAAACAGTTTTATTTAGATAAATAAATTCATTAAGATTTAAATTTCATGGAAATCATATCAAAAACAAAAATTTGTTCTACAACCTTGATATAACTTAGAATAAAAAAGAAAATATATAATGTGACATAAATGAATGAGTTAGGAGTTGCTCATATTTTTCCAGGGAACGCCCGATACTTCCTGGTACTCCATACGCTACGTCCCTGGTACAAATACCCTAACTCGTATTTGTATCCTACTTTGGTATCAAAGTGAAGAATGGTTATTTGTAAGACCAGAAAATTCTATTCCCTTCACGAAACATTAAATTTTAAATCCCCAAAGGACACATTATTCTATATTGAACTAATTAAAATTAAATCTCTCGTTCAATGAATTAAAGTAGAAATACGATGATATAGGTAAAATATATTGTTCCAATTTTAGCTGTTACTGAAAGTTAATATGCTAAAAACGAAACGGAAATGTATCACAGTATTAAATGTTGGAATTTCTTCTAGAAAATAGTAGATAATAAAAAAAATAAAATAAATACTCATACTTTTCGACTATGCCTGACATCTAAATATTTTAGTCATCTCATCATGGCTGTGAGATTTTTTTTTTTTTAACATTAGACATAAATGTTAGTGAGAATCAAAAGCATTTTGGATTTTTTTTTTTTTTTTTTTTTTTTGAATTAATATAATCACTGAAACACAATAAACGTACATTATTTTTTCAATAAGCAATATTCAAATTTAGGGGCATCTGAATCATTTTTTCCCCTTACCATCTTTTCTATAGTACAATATCTCGATCTGTCTTTCAGTACGTGCAGCCAGGGCCTCCCGTATGTGTTGCGCGGCCTGCTGCGAGGTGAGGGGCCCATGCAGGAACTCTGCGGTGGCCGGACGCCGCATGAGTTCGGCCCTTGAATGACCCACCAACTCGCAGAAACCGTCGTTGCAGTAGATGATTGGGTACGAATCCACCTGCGCGTTCGCCAGCAGGAAGCGACGGTCTGAAATAAAATAAAAAGACAATAGTCAGACAGAAAGACAAAAATTAATTGATACAGTAAAAAAGAAAAAATGAATATAAACATTCTGAAAGACTTGATTATAGATCATACGTATATACAGTCGGCAGTAAAAGTATCCGAGCTCTAGCCAATAATTCCGATATTGGGTAGTTCGGAAAGTAAATTCGTTTTTCTTAGCAGAGGACATAATTGTATTTTTTTCACGCCTATTTTTTTTTTCACCCTTTTTTCCCACTATTATATACTGTGACAGCTGATATAGCAAGGCTTGCTTGTGAAAAAAATCGTTTTATTCTGCTTAATAAGTTTTGATTGGTGCGCTATCAAATAAAGGAAATCGGAAGCGACATTTTCGGCATTACATGTTTTTCTATTAAAAAGGCGAAAATACTGTTCAAACAAAGAAAAAAGTATACGATGTGTATACAGAAAATTTATTTAATGAACGCCAGTGTCAAAACTGGTTTACCAAATTTTGTTCCGGCAATTTTGACGTTGAAGTTGCATTACGTTCTGGAAAACCAGTTTATGCTAATGAAGACAAAATAAAGTATTGATTTATAAAAACTGCCAAATAACAATTCGTGTGATCGCTAAGAATCCGATCAAAGTGGAGAATATATAATTCAATAAAATATTTATACAAATCGTCTTTCATTTTCGTCTTTCAGAAAATCGTCTTTCATTTTTAAAGGAAAAAACGAAATTATTTTCCGAACAACCGAATATTTAACAAAGCAGAATTAAGTTTACTTTTTTCAATTATTCCTAGTGCTCGGACACTTTTACTGCCGACTGTATACATTACTTTTAAATTGACGATGGGAAATATAAACTAGTACATTTTAACCAACAACAGTATATTTTAAAGAGTTTACCTGACCCGCAGAAAAGAGTGAATACTTTCAGTGGGATACGCTGCTGTTTTTCATTCAAAATACAAAATTTATAAATGTATATAATTTTATATAACGGTTACAGCAAATATATGATAATGCAAATTATACATTTATTAATAAAATTATCTTCTCTTAAGTTTTAGCATAGTTATTTTTTAACGACATTTTATCTTTTCAAAAAAGACAGTCATAGGGCTAGAATTCCTAAATATTTTGATTGAATTAAAATGAACACAGTACGGTCAGGAGAGGTAAAATGGGTATAAAATAGCCTATTTTTGAATTTTTACTCAAATATTTCTGTCAAAATATTTTGTTTCTAAATTCCCTTTGTTTTATATGTACGTTACATATGTTGAGAGTAAAATTAAATCATTTTATTCGTAATTTAATACACATATAATCATAAGGGTAATGTTTATAACTACAGGGTGCGGCAGCTATTTGAGAACAAAGTATTGTCCGTAGAAAAAGGGAGCAAACACTGTAGATATATCATTTAATGAACATGGAACGGTGTGTACACAAGAAGTAGGACCTAATGCACGACACCATTCAATAAATCCAATATCAGCTGCAATAACAACCTCAACACGCTGTTGAAACCGTCCGCAGGCAGAAATGAGGTGGACACTGGGAATATTTGTCATGGCATCCACAATAGCTTTCTGGAGACACCAACGGTGTTATGTGGGTACTTATTAGAGACCCTTTCAACAACGCCCCAAGCGTAATAGTCCAAAGAGTTAACATCAGGTGAGCTAGGGGGCCACATGCGTGGAGTGATGTGATCATGAAAATTGTTTAGCATCCACTCTTGTGTTGAATGGGCCATATCGGCTGGTACAAAGTCCTGCTGAAAAACATATGGCCTGCCACGGGCCAGAGCAATAATCCAGCGCATCAGTACCGTGTTCAACATATCGGTATAAGTAACTGCGTTGATTCTGGCACGTTGTAAAAAGAAATGTGGAGGCATGACATCACCTTCATTCCTCACGATTCCTAAGACCATAACAGACTCAGGAAATTTAGTGTGCATGACAGTGGGGACTTCCTCTTGTCTTTAACACAGCCAAAGATTATTTATCCGATTGATTTTCTGGTCTTGGACGAAGTTTTTCTTGTCCGAAAAAAACCAGTGTGTTTCTGTCTGTTCCTGATGTTTCAGCTTCTTTAAGAGGCTCTTTGCTCTGATTACTCTATTCTCTCTGGTTTTCTCGGACATGAACTGTCCTCTCCGCATTACATACGACTTGTAACAGAGGTCTTCATTAACCACACGTGGAATTGTGACCGCGCTGACCCGCAGATTTCAGCTGAGTATCCCTATGGACTTTCCATGGTCCTCTTCGATGGCAGCTTGAACAGAATTGATGAATTCGGGTGTCCTAAGAATGTCTGAGACCTGGCAATGATGTTTCCTGTGAAAAACAGTTGTCACATAAGCATTGGCAACCCTCAGTTCTCTCTGAACTCTGAAAACAAATGATCGGGCGACTTTCAGAAATGCAGCTATTTCAGAAACGGAGTATCCTGCAGCCAAGGAGACGTTAACAGCGTGCTTTTTCCTTTCCTGAGTTAGAATAGGTCCTGCCATGTTTATCTGTAACAAAAATGGTTGTTTAAAGATGATATACAGGGTATTGTATCACTTATAACGTGTGTTCTCAAATAGCTGCCGCACCCTGTATATATTCTGTATATTCATTTTACCCCATGCAGGTGAAAAGAGTTATACTGTGGGGTAAAATGGGTATGCAAGTTTAATACAGTAGGAAATGATAAAAAAGCATATCTTTTATACAATACCGTGTGACGGTGTAGAAAGAAAAGTCAGCTATCAAAATTTAAGTATTTAATCGAAAAAAATTAGAACATACAGTAAATTTAACAAAAAATTAACTAGGTTACTTTCAACACATGATATCCATATTATTCTTTAAAAAAATAATGGCCTCTATTATTAAACTGTGGGTCGTTCCAAGTATTTATTACTTGATATTCTTCAATAAAATACATGTCGTCTACATAAGAAAAAATATAAAAGTCACCACTCTCAGACTTTTTCAAATACTTCACCTCATAGTTATATCCCTCAATAGCCATAACTTTGACAATGAACTATTTCTTTTCATCAGTACATTATGCTTTTACCCAGACACCTATAATTAGACTTTGCTTAGTAATTACATTTTCAGCAATTTCTTTTCCAGATATTTTTGCTGAATGGAAACTGTCTTTCTTCTTTTTTATTTTAATTTTCTTGTTTTTTAATTCATACATTTTTCACTTTCAAATTTTAGTTTTTCTAGAATTTCTTAACTTGTTAGTTCCCCATCATACTATAGATATGGGGAACTTAGGTAATCGTGAAAATTTTCGACCTCGGTTTTTTGTCTTTTTTACACATTTTCAGGTGTGAGGAATCCGAAAATGACAAAATTTTTATGGTGTCTGTCTGTAGGGTGTCTGTTAGTCTGTTAGTCTGTTAGTCTGTTAGTCCGTCAGTTTGTTAGTCTGTGTACACGATATCTCAAGAACAAATTGTTGTAGAGAGGTCAGATCAGTTTTAAAATATTACTTTCGACACTGGCAAGAACCCTATTCATTTACAACATTCGATTTTAAAAACTTCAGCAGTTATTCGAAATTTACGATTTTCTTAACATGGGAGAATAGGACAAAAATTCACTTAAACGTGCATTAAATGGAAACTTTTTACTGTAAAAATGACAGACCAGTTTTAAAATATCAGTTTTGATGCCGGAATGAACATAAGTAATTATAAACATGCTACTTTGAAAATTTCGCAAGTTATTGGATATTTACGAATTTCTTAACATGGCAATATAGGGCAAAATTTCACATAAACGTTAATTTTGAGAGATATTTTCATCGTAAAGATGTCAGACTACTTTTGAAATATTATTTAGGACACTGGCATGAGTATTAATGACTATGAATTTTCCAATATAAAAATTTCGTAAGTTATTGGAAATTTACGAATTTTTAACATGGCAGAATAGAGCAAAATTTCAAATAAACGTCAATCGTGAGGGATATTTTCCTCGTAAAGATGTCAAACCACTTTCGAAATATTATTTAGAATACTGACATGAATACCATAGAGTATGATTTTTCCAATTTAAAAAATTCGTAAGTTATTTGGAATTTACGATTTACTTAAAATGGCAGAATAAGGCAAAATCGAGCATAAACGTCCATTTTAAGGATCATAAATATATCAGACAATTTCAAAATAGCATTTATGATGCTTGTATGAACATGATTGACTACAAATATTCTAATAGGAAAATTTCGTAAGTTATTTGAAATTTAAGATTTTATCAACATAGCAAAATGGGGAGATATTTCATAAAAGTACGCATTTTTAGGAAAGTTGCATTGGAAATAGTAGCATGAAAATAAACTACGAAATTGATCCCAATAAAATAAATTAATAGATTAGAATAAGATATCGAACTGAATATTGGGTAGCCTATTAGGCGAGGATTTCGTTCTGTCACTGTGTCAAGCGTTTGGTCAAATTCATTTCTCTTAACATGAATATAATAAATCCTGTACAAGAAATTTATGAGAACATACATATGATGGGGAACTGAGCAGAGTCCACCTATGCCAACTAGTTAATATTTCTCCTGCATTTGCCTGCACACATTTGCGTTTTCGTTTTAAATTATCTATGCATTCATTTGTGAAATCTGAAGCTTTTAGTGTTGTTGTTAACAACATTGTACATTTCAAACATTTGTAGATTGCGGAAATCGGGCTTTGAGACGTAAATTCTTGGTGATGTGATGACTCGGGTGATGCATTCTGAGAATTTGAAGGCGCATTACAGAAAACAGAAGCACAATAATAATCTAAATTATATACGAAAGACTCTGAAAGAATAAGAGATTTTCACTTGCAAAAACGAAAGAACCATTGAAATATACAGATCTCTGGGTCATTTCTATTTATTATGCGAAAGCAATATTTGTTTTATTTGAGGTAACTAATTATAAAATTGCATAATTTTATGTTTGAATCTTTTTTAATTTACCATAAACGAATTATTTTTCTTTAAAAAATAAATAAATAAATAAATAAATAAATAATAATAATAATATTTTGCTGAATCTCTTATAAAGAAGTTGTTGAAATGTTACACCTAACAATATACCCATTTTATCCCATTTTCAAAATACAAGATTAAAAATAAAAAAATGTATTTTTTCTATGCCTGTAAGTTGAAGCAGCAGCAGAAATGTCCAACTAAATATATTATGACACATTAATAAAAATTCTTCGATAATCAGGACTTGGAGGTGAAAGTTAAAACAGACAATATGTGACTGAAATTTGTCTATTACAGTTTAAGATTTTGCCACTCACTTATAAAAAGTCTATTGAAAAAATATAAATTGTGAGATAGAGCTTAAGACAGTCAATTATAATACCCAACTCAAAAAACTGCAAATATAAATAATTCACTTTTTAAACCATATATTTAAACTATCCATATTATCCCCCTACCCATTTTACCCCACCTGACACAATTTATTTAAAGATTATTTTTTAGTACATTTTTGCTCTTTTGAAGGTCGGTCATGTAGAGGGATAAAATTCCGTAATGTTTTGTACGGAATCAAGATGGATATGGTATTTATTTAAAAATAGTTTTTAAAAAGTTACATTTTCGTCCTTCTGGAAGAGGGTCTGAAGGTTAGAGTTATTCAAGAGGTCTAGAAAATATTACACTTTTTAAAAAATTGATTTTTTTAAAACAAATATATGTAAATATACGAAATATTTTAAGCATTCTGACACTTTATTTATGCTTCTATGGATTTTGGTTCAAAATTTCTTAGAAAATTTTTAATTGATATTAAAAGATTGAACTGCACTTCCAAACTTTAATTCTAATTTCCTGAAAAATATTTTAATGTCATTATATACAAGTTGTTTTAAAAGAATCTTCACTGAATCTTCACTAATAGCTTTAAAACTTTGAACACACATTAATACAAAGCATATCTATAAATTTAATTAATGTTTTAACCATAATTCAAAATTTACTATTTTTAAAAATATGTAAAACTTAAAATTTTAAAAATATTAAAACATTTTCCTTAATTTTTTTTAACTTTATACAATTAGTTTCCCTAAATATTAATTCACTTTACAGATATCATTTTCACAAATGCTTGTGCAAAGTTTCAAAGCAGTAAGTGAAGAAGTTTTTTCAAAATCAACAGTTCATATAGCAACTTTTTTTTTTTCAACAGACAAACTTGATAGCAGAGTAACTAAAACACATTTCAATGAAGTAACAATTTCATCAAATCAAAACGTATTTCAAGTTATTCGAAGAATTAAATTCAAATCTAAGGCTTTGCGGATCGAACAGCATTAATGGCATTTGACGTAATACTAAAACAAACAGAATCTTACATTTCATTGTAATCAAGAAATAAAATAGATCACTGTCAAACGGTTATTGAGATATAAAACTATATCCAGATATATAGATCTAAAATGATATATAATAAAAATAAATAAAGTTATATATATATAATGTTATTTTTGACATATATTTTCGTTTACAGGAAGCTTTATCTTAATTTTCAACAACGGGTTTTTAACGTACACTGCAGATGGTAATGTTGAATTTCTCTCTATTACATCAATTAACAACCATTGTATAATTTTACATCTTATAATGCATAATTTTAAATTATTTCATTGTTTCAAACATTTAATCACTTTTATCACATTTCCTTCAAAATTATTTTTTGTGGGGCTAAAGACAGAAAAAACGGAGACGCATTGAAAATTTTGCATAATAACAATACTGTATTTAAACAATGAAATATTTTTTTAAGATGAGAGTACAATTTATTTTAGACATAAAAAAAAGTTCTCACATTTTGTTGTAAGAATAAACAATTTTGTTGTGATCACAATAATCACTATGTGATTATTGTGATTAATCACAGTAATCTCAATAATCACATTTTGTTGTACGAACCTTGAATAAAGCAAGGCGTCTGACAATTGGCAGTGACAAATAAATAAAAAATGAATAAAAAGGAAAAGAAAGGTTCTCGTCCAAAATTAATTTGGGACATCATTTTAATTTTGCTTTTTCACTCTTATATATATATATATATATATCATATTTCAAAACATAGTGAAAGCCGAGCAACAAATACAAGATCATTGAAACCACATAGACCAATAAGAATAAATTTTCATCAAATTAAAATTACCTTAGAAGACTGATGTTTAATTGTTGAAAGAATTAATTTTCGCTTATTGATTCCGAAACAGAGGACACAAACAAGCAAAGGGGAAAATAAACAATTAAGAATTAAGACTTCATTTTAGACAAATTTTAAGCAGGAGTAGCTCAGAAAGGGATAAAGGTCTCATCAGGAGAGGCCTTTTTCACCCTTGAGCACCAATGTACGATTTCATTACGCTCTTGTTCATTTTTTTTCCCTGACTATTTTTTCTGTATTTTTATTTTTCGTAATCTTTACTAAAGCAAATTGAATTTATCAAGTGGAGTATCTTTTTGATGATGGAGGTGAACAGTATAGGTTTTACTTTTAGTAACAAGCTTAATTCTTACCTTTTCTAGTTTCGCCTGTTGGTAATGCAAAATTCTCAAACATAATTCACATCCTGAAATTCTACAATATTTATTTATTTATTTATTTATTTGATTTATTGTTTTATTTTATTTTATTTTTATCTTTATTTTATTTATTGATTACCAATTTTTAAGAATAGTTGACAACTCATTAACGAGAATATTAAAATTTAAGGGAAAGAGAGAAAATAATAATAATAATAAAGAAAGAAAAAGAGAGTAATTTTTTACAAGGTAAATGCAACAGGTCTTCTAATTTTTTTTAACATAGTTTTAACATTCCACACAACCATCCAGCCAAACACCACCACCATCCTCCGTAATCAAACATCTGCCCACCCAACCTTCTCCTTTTTTATTGTTTTTAATTATTTTTAAGATACACAGAAGCGCACTCTTTATATATATATATATATATATATATATATACCGGGTCTGTAGACATTTAAAAGACATAAATATATATACCGGGTCTGTAGACATTTAAAAGACAAATGTCTACAGACATAAGTCTGTAGACATTTTAAAAAAATCATAAAAATTGAAGGAATTGGTGGATTTGAGTGCGATTTGCGAAAACGTTATTCTTGTGAAGTGGGATTTCTTTAGTAATGAAATTTTTTTTAATTTTTCATCAATAGAGGGCGCTGACGGAAAACCGAAAAATATGCAATTCAGAGTCCTATAAATTACACGTTTTTACATTTAACACAACTTATTTCTAAATTTGCCTCCCACTTGCACATATATGAAGTTTTAATTGCGATGGTGACTTGGTGGATAAAGTGTTATTGGAGAAGATCTTTTCCCTCAGTTAAGAACCGCCGAATGAAGCTACAGTTATCGGTGTTGCAATTCGCTTGCAAACTGTAATTTGTAGTGATAGCGGACATTTAGAATATGATTCATATACCACTAGAAATGCAAATAAATATGCATGCAAATAAATATAGTTTTTCATGGAAATGAGTGATTTACTCCAGTACAGCGTCCTCTATCGACGAAAAATTTTTAACTTTTATTTTTTCTTTACAAAAAAAAAAAAAAAAAAAAAAAAAATCCCCCTTTATGAGAAAACTTTTTCGCAAAATGCGTTTAGTTCTACCAATTCCATTTTGAAATGTCTACAGACTTTTTAAAACATCTAGCGACTCATGGGACACCCGGTATATATATATTATATATATATATATATAGATATGTGTGTGTGTGTGTGTGTGTGTGTATACACACACAGGTGAATATATAGATAAACAGATATAATTCAAGGCTAAATTGTATGAAAATGACTAACAATACGTTGCTTCATCTATTTTATTGTAAAAGTTTGCTTCTATGATGTTTATCGTTCCTGTGGTTGTTAAAATATTTATTTCATATTAAAAAATGCTCAAATAAAATAATATTGATATATACTGTTTGTTCAAAATCATTTTGTTTCCATAGAAGCATTTAATTTCCAGTTTTAGCACATTTTTTAAAACACTATAATTAAGGGGGGGGGGGGGGGAAGCAGCGAATCATCAAAGTTCTTCTTCGATTGAATAAATTTATTTTTTAATATAATATTTATAAAAAGTGAGTGTTTGTTATAATGCATATATTAGATTGTGAAGCAATAAGAACAGTAAGATTAAATTTGTAAATTTTTAATTATTAATATGTATAAGAGAAAATAAAATACAGAAGAAAAAGCATTTTGAAAATATTTTAAATTGGTATTAAATTTATCAAATTCATATTATCCGTAAATTTCCATAAAACGTAAATTTATGTAAAGCGTTCTAGAAAAAATTATTTAATTATAATTATTCTCCTCTCATCTAGTTTTCTCAGTTCTCGAATATCTTTTATCTTCATAAAAGTTTTGAAACTATCTAGCGTACTTTGCAACATTTTAATTCATTGCATGTATTATTAATGTTCAAAGCATTTCTCAAAGTTAAACAACTTTTCTCATTCTCCAATTTTGTAGAATAATCAATCAATAACACGAATCATTACTGGATCAATAACAATCTAAATGCAATGACATTTAAATAGTTATTGCAAATACTCAAAACGAATGATCAAACAGCGGTTCTATTAATGCAGTGATAAAAATAGATAACTATTATTCTTTGTATCAACGCATTGCTCTCGATGATCTCTGTTGAAAAATACGCATGATTTCAACCTCAAAGAGAATGTCTTTTAGAGTTGTGTTTACCAGATTTGAATTAAAAGGGTTTTTTTTTTTTTTTTTTTAGTAATTAAATATATTTAAAATAAATGTTAAATTATTTATTTTAAATATACTATGTGTTTACTATACATGGACTATAAATAAAATAAAAGAATAAATCTGCGTGATTGCATTTAATAAAAATGAATAACATAAAGCAGTTTGTACTTGTATACCAATTAAACAAGTGGATCTGCAGATCAGGAGCTTCAACGTCCCATTTGCATTAGTCGTTACTGAGCAAATCACTTTTATTTATTCCACATTAATTAAAATATTTATATATGCATATATATATGTATATATATATATATATATATATATATATATGAAATAAATAAATATAGCGAAATAAATAGATACGTTCATGGATGTGCAAATTAGGTGCAAAGTCCTATTTCCATCATTCTTTACCCAGCTGATCATTTTTATTTATTTCATATTATTTAAAATATTATATGTATATATATATATATATATATTCTTTGAAAAAGTAATAATGTTGTATGTTTCAATTTAAGAATGCTTGATTTTCGTAATCTTTATTTGTGTTTTTTCTAGTTTCATGTGATGCATGGTTTTATCTAATTCAATGTTTGAAAAGGTTTTCTATATATATATATGACTAACTTGCTACATAAACAAATACGTTTCTGAGGGGAGCTGCCGCCCCCGCAACCTCCCCTTGTATCTATCTCTCTATTTATATTTTCAAAATTTTATAAACCTCTAAGGGAAAATGTATACATTAAAAGTAGACCTTATATAACATTTGTAATTTCTAGTTGCATTATTACAATAGAAACCATACAAAAATGTGATTTTTGGGAGGTTTTTTTTTCCTAACTACATGCGCTAAAGATGTCGCCCTTCCACAGTACTTCATCCCTATTAATCAGCAGTAACTGTGTCAGATTTGGTTGTAATCGGTTCGGTGATTTGGGAAGGAGATGTAAAACATACATTCCCACATAAATACATATATACATTGACTTTTCTTTACATAAATATTATTAAAAATATTTCATCGACTACCCCCCCCCCCCCCACACACACACACACAAAAAAAAAAAAAAAAAAAAAAAACTTCAAATTAGTTCGTTTTTAATACCAAAAAAAAAAAAAAAACATCTCTAGACCTCTCAACATGCTTATAGAACGCTTTTACCGCTTTTCAAAGATTCTATTAATAGAGAATTTTTAGCAATTTTATAAAAATCGCATTTTAAAGATACTTTTTTTCTATTTAAATTCAAAATATACTTTGGCAGGATTCCTACGATCTTTATTTTTTAGTAGTACTATTTTCCAAATCCAAAATAGTATTGGAATTAATAATGCTTTTCAATATTTTTAATGTTAATGTAATGCATAAAAGTCCAGAATATAAAACAAAAATTTGCAGAACTAGTAATCTGTAAAATACAGATCATAGATAAAGTATTCAAAATAAATAAATAAGTTAAATTTAAAGCAATATAGTCCATTACTCTAATTTCAAGCGCAAAATAAATAAATAAATAAAACTATCAAAGTTTTTTGTATCAGGGACAAAAGAACCAAAGAACGAACATATTTTTAAATACACTTGATAAACATGATGTACTCTTTACTTCTTACATTAACTATAAGGAAGTTTACTATTATTTTAAATATAACTAAAAAAATTCCAAATCATGTCTGCATGCATAAGAAATTTTTGCAAATCTAATTCAATAAAAATTGTGAAACACAATGTTTGACATAATTTGTATAATAAGAATAATGTTTGAGTTTACAAGAATAATGTTTAAGTGTTTAAATGGTCTGTTCATACAAAAACTCAGCACGATGAGGTTATTATTTAAGGAAATATAATAATGAAAATGCATAAAAAAGTTAATTTTAACAGCAATGGGTAAAAGTTTTTAATACTTTTTAATCTTAAACTTGATTATTTAAATTTTAATTGTACACTATATTCCTTATTTTGGCATAAATTAAACCTTAAATTATTCAAAATTAAAAAAAAATATATTAAAAGTTTAATGTAATATTAAAGCTTGATTTTTTGCATAACATTCAAGGCGAAAAATTGATAAAAAATAAAACGCAAATAACTGTAAACAACTTTAAAATTGAAAAAAAAAAAAAAAAAAAAAAAAAAAAACAGCAAACACTTTTTTAATAAAAATCGTATTACTCTTAAAATGAAATGAAAATATTTTATACTTCAGTCAATAAACATTTAACAACAATGCTATGCACCTTCTTAATACTCGAATTCCAATTTTAAAGTTACGCTTTAACGTCAAATAATTAATGAACCTCAAATGTCGACCTCAATTTCTCTCCTCAGTTGCCCAGAAAAGAGTGAATATACCGCCCAAAGTAGATATTTACTACCACGTGACAAAAACAACTATTTGCAAAGAAAAAGAAAGACGAGATAAATGGATCTCTAGAAGATGAAGATGCTAAAAATAGAACAGACAGAAAGACAATCTTGAAGAGAGTACCTGAGATGAAGAATGTTTTTTGTTGTTTTCGTAATACTTTTATGATGCCAGAATGTGAATAAATATTTTTTTGAAAATTTTTTTGTTGAGCTATATAGAGGATATATAGAAAACATTATAAAATTTGAAACTTTTCAAAATTATTTAGTTTAAGCACATATATAAAAGAATGTTTCCGTTTAAAATTAAAAACCTTGACACATTTACTTTCCATTTAATTTAATGATTAATAGCTCTCTAATTTTTTCAACTTATTAAAAACACTTGTTATTTAATAAGTATTTTTTGTGTTTTCATAATTTTTTATTAAACGATAATAATATCTCTAACAGAAAACAGTACAAAAAAGGAAATAATTTATAATAATTTAGAGAACTGCATATGGGTATTTCTATTTTAAATTCTATGAAACATATTTTTTGAGATTGGTAAGAATGTTAATTCTCACATGTATTCAAATAACAAATATTTCTGAGTGCTTTCGAAAATTAATCGCAATAAAAGATTAAAGATTTTTTTCTCAAAATGTTTAACTTTAATCTCGTAAATTTATTGCATTTATCAGAAAAGAAAAGTTTCTCAGGGAATAATGTTGTTTAAAAGTCTTGATATTATATTTTTATGCCTAGAAAACTTCAAATATTTTAAATCAACATTTCGCTAAAGCCATGAGGTTCTGAATATGCAAAATTGCAAATCGAGATTCTCTATTTGTTCCCCCATAGACTAACCATTAACCACTCCCCCATACATGCTTTTGTGAATATTCTTAAGTCTGGTTCATAAAACAATTTTTGCCTGGCATGCTTTTATTTTATTTTATTGAAAATAACATTAAAATTAGAATTTTCAACATTGAAAGAATTTTCAAAATTAAGATTCATTAGGCAATTTCTGCATAAGGAAGAACCTTTTAACCCCTGAAATTTAAAAAAAAAAACTGCTTGAAAATTTTATTTATACCCATGACATAATTTTCTGTAGATTTTTGCATTATATATATTTTTCATCATTAATGAAAGAAGCACATTAATACACTTTCACTGGATATCTTATAGGAATGATACCAAAACGTGTACTATAATTATAATTCAAACCAGGTGATAGTAATAGTTACAGTACTTTAAATATGAAATAAATGTTGCTTTCTTCTTCTTCTTCTTCTTCTTTAAGAATACGGGCTGATACTTTTGATTTTGCTATATGTCAGTAATTCTTTTTAAAATTATTATAAATATTCATTATATTATTTATCCTGATATTATATATTATATTATTTATCCTGAAAAAACCGCCCTTCTCGTTTAACAAAAAATTAACAAGTTGTACTTGTGTATTTGTTTTAATTCTAATAAAATATTTTATTCGTAAGTGCTAAAGTTGATAATCTACAAGGATATCTATACAGCGTGGGAATTATTTTGTATCGTTTTTTAAGTTATTGTCAGGATTATTTTTTTTTCTCGAGAACAATAGCGTAAAAAAAAAAAAAAAAAAAAAAAAAAAAGTTATGCTGTCAAAAACCAAGAAAATGAAAAACAAATGATGCTTCGCAATAGATTGCGTTCAGTCATTTCACTGTCAATCAAACTTTTTATCACCTCCCTTATCATCTTTTTGTATGTTTAAAACCAGTAAAGCATCATCTTTAAAATTCTATGTTTGGGCCTCTTAACTGAGTAAATATCAAAAAGCAATAAAATATAAGATTTTTTTTTAATACAGTAATATAATAGTAATATTATTATATATAATGTTATTATAAAAGTAATATATGTTATATTGTATAGTAATATAATATAATATACAGTAATATAATAGTAATAGATGTTTAATTTTTAATTTTTTAATTTTACGCTGTCACATGAAATCGCTATTGAAATAGGCAAAAGGATCCTGAAATTAGTGTAGCTTTTTAACCTCCTTGAAAATGGAATATTGAAATATTTTTCTTGTATATTCGTACTATACACTACAAATATAACTTTAAGTTTCTACTTTGAATGTTTTTGTCATATATGCCGATGAAGTAGTGACAATGTATAAAATTACTTTCTAAACTGTGCATTCGCTATAAATATATTTTGTTTCAAAAATAAGTATTAATTTACTAAAAATAAAGATGTGTTAATTGAGTTTAGATAGAACTATAAGATAAGTCATAATTGTTTAAACCCAATGGATGTTTATTTTTTAAACTTTTACGCATTTAATACTCAGTTGTATTGTTTCAGATTAGGATTGAAAAAATAATAATAATAAAAACTTTTTATACATTAACATTTTTAAAACATTAAACCCTTGGGTATTTTTTCATATTTCTGAATTCATTGCATTTTTCCTTTAAGTGCATTTTTGCTTTCCGAACATACATTTGTAAGGAAAGTATTGTAATCATGTCAAAAATCTGACTTTCAGATTTTTGTGTATCTATACGTTTTGAGGTCCCCTGAGTTCACTTTTGTTATTTTTACGATGATGTATGTGTGTATGTGTGCGTGAGTGAACACCAAAGCGCCTAATCGTTTTGTTAGAAGGAGTTGAAAGTTGGGTACGTATGTTATAGATTACCATAGCACGAACGCTATTGAATCTAGAGTGAATCTAGGACTTTTAGTTTTTTTACAGGGACAGAATTTTTTTTTATTATTATTTTTATGGTCTACGGACCCTAATTTTTTAAAGTGCGATAGCGTATAAGCGCCTTTTTCGACTGAGCTGAAAATTTATACACATGTTTAAGTCACTGTCACACGAGCTGTGTATTTTATGGTGAATGTGACACTTACAGTTTTTTACAGGGACACAAAGAAAAGTTCTTTATTATTATGTCTATGGGCTCAAATTTATTAAAGCGCGATAGCACCTAAACGCCTTATTCAATTGAGATGAAAATTTACACAGGTATTACAGATCACCGTCACACAAATTGCATTGATTTTGAATCTAGCCCTTATAGATTTTTACAGGGACACAACGAAATTTTTTTTATCATTATGATCAATGGTCTCAAATTATTTAAAGTGCAATAGCGTAAAATGGAGAAAAATACACAAACATCCTATTATAATTTTCACTTTTGTTTTTTTAACGACTTCTCTTGCTTTAATTTATTTATACAACAGTTAATTTTACTGTTAAGGAAGTCGAGTGGAGTCACTCCAGTTTTTTTCATAACACACTATGGCACGCGAAAGGGAAGTTTTATTTTCAGTATTTTTCACATTACACTTGTTTTTGTACTATAGCATCTCGAAATACTTACAAGAGAAGTATAAATAAGTAAATTTCTTATTGAAACCGAAACCAAGCTTATATTAAAGAGCATGCATGAAGACATTCAGTACAAATTTTGCTAAATCAAACCGCCTAGATAAAAAGACGATCCTATAGCGATCCTTTCAGCTTTTCTCTATTTTTTCTCTATTTTTTTCTCTATTTTTTTCAGTTAGTTCTGCACCTAATTCAAAATTCAAACACCTTGGCACGTGCTCTGTGCGTTCCTGTTAGCGCATTCTTGGAAATGAAGTTGTTCTGGTCGACCACCGTGTTCAAGAAAAACTCTGAAAAGTGAAATCGCATTGACGAAATCCTATCTATAAGGTCTTGTGTCTACAGTTAGAAGTCTTAACCTAGTTCCTCCGGACACAGCTCATTTCTATGGGATGCTCAAGTGGCTCGTAGAGTACTTAGTAGCCATGCGTTGGTCTGGCGTTATTCGCCCCTTTGGACGGTATCAAATCCCTTAAACTTAGCCTAGTCCATGTAGGTAGGTGCTGTCCAGAAGTTTCCAAGATTCCAAAATGCTATAACTTTTAACCGTTTTTATCAAAGCAAACAAAACAAATATCGAGATCAGGGATATATGGTTTTGGCTTGCGTCTGTTAAGTACTGCATTTGAAACTTAACAGGGTTTATTTTGCTTATTTATTTATTTTTCCAACTGGGAAATGTTTACATTTTTCTTTATAATTACAAATATGATTAATTTAAGAAAAAAATTATTATTATTTTAATAAATATATTCGCAAAACTTATTGACAGAGAAAAGTGAAAAGTTATTTAATTATGAAGAGGAAAATTGTGCCTAAAGTTAAAATTTAGTTTATATTTATTAAAGATTATAATTTTGTCATCTAATTACAAAATCGACCATATCCAAAAATTGAAATGTTTAGGAAAAGTTGATTTTTTGCCACACCTAGCCAAAATATGATTTGAATCAAAACTTTTCAGTTTTATAGTCACTAGTGCAGTATGTTTGAAAACTGGAAATAAAGTGGCAGGGGCAGTTGAAGGGAGGGGGGTTATTTAAGTTTTTATTTCGGATTTCGCCGCCTTTGAGACATACCTTGGAGTTGCTCGGCTTTGTAACAAGCTATAAATTAATTTTCACTAAATTTAATGTGAATATTGAATCTTTAGGGTTGCAAATACACAAAATGTTTTGTTAATTTTATTTAAAAATAACTGAATTCTGTTATCTGATTTAAAAAAAATTAATAGTAATTGATTAAAAAAATAATAATAACACTGGAAAATTATAAAAGTGTTTCACAAATGGTCCCAAATTCATTAATCACGAGCTATTCTTTAACAGAGTGGGAAACCATTGGAGTTGTAAACAAACTTACATAAACTCGCCGCTATAAGCTGACGAACCATCATCAGGTATGTTATTAAATTAATAACACATGATTAATTAATCGTAATATGTTAACTAGGAGGCTATTATGTTATTAATTAATATTATGTTATTAATAAGGGATAGTATATTATCTTTGAAATTTGGTTTTATTCCTTTTCCACGTCATGGGGTCACTTTTTCTCTTCCTTGATTGGTTAGTAGATACTTCTACAAACTTGTCCATAGTCGAAGGAAACGCAAAATTCAATTATTAGAAACTTTGTGTGACCCGAGAAAGAGTAGTTACAGGCGAGAGAAAACACGATAATACTAACCTAATAAACAAGTGTGCTGCTGTAGTCATAAAGAGCAGAACCGCGATCTCGCGAATATGGAAATGACCGGTTTTGAAACTCATCAGTCTTAGGATGTGACCGCTATTTCAGCACATTGTGATTTTCAAACGCAAAAAAACTCAGGAATGGATCAGCTTTTACATGGTTTCTTGTTGCCAGGTGGTGGAAACGTTTTCTTAGAACTTAAAAAACTGAAAAAAGGATTTTGCAACTAGACGACACAATCAGACATAAAAAAAAAGAAAAAAAAAACTATCAAAGCATGATATGTTTTCACAAATGAGCACAAAGTATGAATGAAAATTTATAACAATTAATTTCTTCACCATCCAGCCCAACATTAAACCATATTTTACGATAATTAAGATGTTAAAGTTTTGGAGGCGTAAACTTATTGTAAATTACTGAAACTATTTTGAAAAAAAAAATGCCCTTGTGCTAATGTTATTATCAGTTCCTTGAAGCACACGGCATTTGACGGTTGTTTAAAATAGCACTTGAAATAGAAATTGAATGCGATGTCAAGGGGTTGAGCAATAGCTGTATTATTACTTACAAACTTTGAATAAACACCATAAAATGCAATAAACTCGCAACAATTGTTTCGGGTCGAAAAAATACTCGACCCTTCATCAGGCGAACAAAGTAAGTACGAGTGCTGCAGTCAAAGCGGCAACGCACAAAATCGTTTAAAATGAAAAGAAAAAGTTTATAAAGTAGAAACTAAATATAGCTACTGGTGTGAGTAGAATTGTACAAAACAACAAGGAAATAAATAAATGAGTGAGATTAAACATATAACAATCTAAGGATAACAAAATTAAACTAAAATCTAAGTTACGTGAGTAATTTCCAAGCATCAGAGAAGAAAGGAGTGGAAGAAATATCATTAACAAGATTGTTCGAATTTTTAGATATGTAAAATGCTTCATGAATATCCAAATGGGAGGAACAGACAGGAGATGAAATTATGTTAGTTTTGGAAAAATCAAAACGATGACCTTGAGACCAGCAGTGGGAAGCAATAGAAGATTTGGTAATCTCTTCATTACGAACATTCCGACGGTGCTCATTTATTCTGTATTTCAAACGCCTCCTAGTTTGACCAATATAACCTAAGTTGCAGGACGAACACGGAATTAAATAAATTCCAGAACGGTTTTCGGTGGGAATGGGATCCTTAAGAGAAGATAATTTAATTTTATTGACGGGTTTGTAAATAACTTTGAAACCAAACGGTGAAAGAATTTTAGAGATTTTAAAAGAGAGTGAAGAATAAAAAGGTAAAACAACTGGGATGAGACTGTGATCGTTTAATTTGGGAGCAGAACGTTTAGGATTCTTAAATTTATATAGAGCTTTATCGATGATAGATGGGTTATAGCCACGAGAGAGAGCAAGAGATTTTAAATAATTAATTTCTTTCGAAAGATTAGACGGATCAGAACAAATGTGTAAGGCACGGTAAACATAAGTGTAAAAAGCAGACATTTTTTGTTGAGGGGCGTGGTTAGAGAGAGCATGCGGAGGCAAAGAGACTGAGAATGGTTTTCTAAAAACAGTAGTTGAGAAACAATCCTTTTCTTTATTCACAAGAACGTCAAGGAAAGGCAAGGAGCAATCCTGTTCAACCTCAAAAGTGAATTGAATGCATGGGTCAATCGAATTGACCAAAGAAAGTAAATTGGACAAATCGACGTCAGGGGAGACAAGAACGAAAGTGTCATCCACATATCTAAACCAGTGAGGAAATTTATATACACCGAAGAGTTTTTCTTCAAAATAGTGCATATAAATGTCGCAAAGTAAAGGAGAGAGAGGACTACCCATGGCCATACCATCATTTTGGGAATAATAAGTACCATTAAAAATGAAGGCAGTTTGCCTGATACACAAATGAACTAAATTTACAAGCTCCTCAATTTCAATAGAAGAATAATGGAATTCACGCAGTCTTCTCTCTAAACAAACCAGAGCACCTTGAACCGGAACATTTGTAAAAAGTGATTTTACATCTAAAGAAATCATAGTATAGTTAGACGGAGAGATGCATTTAATTTTGTCCACAAAATCATACGAGTTTTTTACAGTATGAAGATTAGTAGAAGTTAGATGAGAAAGAGAGTTTGAAAGAAATCGAGCAAGATTATAAGAAGCCGTACCAATATTAGATACAATAGGTCGAAAGCAGAGAGTGGGTTTATGAATTTTCGGAAGTGCATAGAAACGAGCACAATTAGCAGCAGAAGGAATTACCATGCGTTTGGTATAATCATTAAGAATAACGGAATTTTTAACGTGGTGTTTGACTTGATCAAGATGATCATTAGAAGGATCTTTTTTAAGTTTCGAATATGGACCTGAAGTAAGCAAGGACTCAACATGGGAAATATAATCCGATTTGTTGAGTAGAACAGTTTGTCCCCCTTTATCAGATCTTGTGACAATTAAATCGGGGGCGGAGTTTAATTCAGAGAGGGCGGATTTTTGAGAAGGAGTAAGGTTAGACTTTTGTGGATGATTATTGGTGGAAATAATGTTAGATAAAATGAAACGAAGAGATTCTAACTGTCCTGGAGAAATTTTACTATTTTTAAAGGAATTTTCAATCGGAGCGATCAAATCCGGAATGGAGGGTTTCGAAGTACGCGCAAAATTCAGACCCAAACTGAGCACGTCGCGTTGAGTATTAGTCAGAACGTGCGAAGAGAGATTAACAACAGTATTCTGAGCAAGAGGAGAAACGGGAGAAGTAAAGGAATTACTTTTAAGACGATAATTAAATTTCTTATTTAAGTTAGTTTGATGCCTAGAAGACTGAAACGCAACGTATGCGAAATTTCTTTTTTCAAAAGAAGAGAAATCATGAACAGAATTGCTAAGAGACAGATGTAAAGTATATAATTCAGACTCAATAGACGAGAGAGACTGTCGTATATCCTGAATAATAGCCCTCCCTAAGAATGGCAAACTTACTCCTATTTAAAGCATTTTTAATGCGAAGAGAAGCAGGAAGATTGTACTTAATGTCTATGAACTTAGGAATTATCCGAGCACGCTTACATCTAAGAAGAAAATTTAAATGATTGAGATAGCGAGAACGTTTCAAACGAAGATGTTTGAAACGATTAATCTCTGAAGAACTCACGCTAAAAACATATACAGAAACAAGAGTCAAAACTTAAAGAAGGCGGAGTTTAAACAAAAAGAATGGGGGGGGGGAGTTAAAATACAAAAATGTAATTAATCAAATAGAAAAATCGATAAAATAAAAATATGAAATGGCAGTCTCAAAAAATGAGAAGAAATTACCCAAGCAGCACCGAAACGTTCTCTGAACGTTCAAAAATTGTTCTACAAACACGTTCTAAGAACGTTCACTTTGAACGTGTTATAGACGTCTATTTGTCCATCTTGAAGCCGTACAATAGTACGGTTCAGAGAACGTTCAATGAACGTGTAACTATCACCATCGGTGTTATAGAAACGTTCTGAGAACGTTCTACGTATACGGTCTCAGAACGTTCTAAACGTTTTTAGAACGTTTTCAAAACGTTATACACATTTTCAGAACGTTCTAGAAAACGTACTTTAAACGTTCTAAAATAGTGTAGAAAAAAATAAACTGTGACGTCATTATAAAAAAAAACCACCACAGTACGGGCGTTTAAAAGTAAAAAGTACATATTATTACTTACAGACTTTGAATAAACACCATAAAATGCAATAAACTCGCAACAATTGTTTCGGGTCGAAAAAACACACGACCCTTCATCAGGCGAATAAAGTAAGCACGAGTGCTGCAGTCAAAGCGGCAACGCAATTGGTGCGTTGCCGCTTTGACTGCAGCACTCGTGCTTACTTTATTCGCCTGATGAAGGGTCGTGTGTTTTTTCGACCCGAAACAATTGTTGCGAGTTTATTGCATTTTATGGTGTTTATTCAAAGTTTGTAAGTAATAATTTTTACAACGCTAGTTTTGTGGTGTTTTTTTATTAAAAAGTACATAGCTGATGACGAATAATGATGCAACACAGGAACAGGAATATAAACTACTTTTTTTTTTTATTATTCAAATAATGTTTGAGAAATTTTAACATACTTACTATTCCTTTATTTTAACGTATATGAATCAAAAAGTCTATATTCTATGACAGTTTTCCGAAAAATGTGCCATTACGTCTCTTTATCCCTTAAAAAATTTCTTAAATTTTTTCATTTTTTTTTTTTTTTCATTTCTTTTTTTACCTTGATCTGAAGATAATGAAGTTATAGTATTAATTACAAAATTTTGAATAAACACCATAAAATGGAAGAACTCGAAACAATTGTTTCGGGTTAAAAGAAGACACAACCCTTCATCAGGCGAACAATGTAAGCGCGAGAGCTGCAAACAAGCACGTTGAGTGTGTTGAATGCGTTGCCGGTTTTTTTTTTTTTTTTTTGTAGCAGCTGCGAGTTCTTGCCTTTTATGGTGTTTATTAAAGTTTCGTAATTAATACTATAACGCCATTATCTTCAGATTAGGGGAAAAAAAGAAATTTTTTTTAAATGCAAAAATTTAAGGAACTTTTTAAGGGATATAGAGATGTTATGACATTTTTTGGGAATTACTGTCGTAGAATATGGAGTTTCTCATGCACATACGTTGAAATTAAGTATGTTAAAATTTCACAAACATTATTTGAATTTTAAAAAAAGTAATTCATATCCCTGTTGCTGTGTTGTATCATTCTTTATCTGCTATGTACAACTAAACTCTTGAATTATTTTGCTTGTTTTAATCCTTGGGATTCCGAATGCATCATCTTGTGAGTAATGTTTGTTTTTTATAGTTGTTTTCTGTTTGATTTTCTGATTTCTTGAATTAATAGTTTATTCCAGGGATGCAGAAAATGTTCAAACCTCGGAAATTTCCCCCAAACACAATATAAATTTCCCTCAATAATGCAAAAATCTACTTTGCTATACAAAGTCATTTGTTCTATGTAATAAATCTTTAAGAGAATAAATATACAGTGTAACATAAAAATATCGCTGTTAGTGTATAAGCACTTCAAAGTAGCAAATTGTTATTTTTGATTTACATTTTTATTTTCTCTTAAAAAAATATTCAAAATTTCCCCCGAACCTCGTTCGGGCATATTCTGCACCCCTGGTTTATTCCACTTTATTCTTCATTTTTAACTTCAATTAATTTCTTGTACGATTTGGTGTCTGCTGGCGATTTGCTATTATAGCTTCTAACGAACGAAATCGTACATTGGTGCTCAATGGTGAAAAAGGTCACCACTGACGAGTTTTTTTTCTTTTTTTTTTCTTCTTTTTCACCGTTCTGAGCTTTTCCTTAAAAAAAAAAATGCTGTTTTTTTTTTTTTTTCCCTCGTTGCTTGTTTGTATCTTTTGATTTGAGTTTCATGTCGTTTTTACGCACCGGCAAAATTATTAAAATTGCAACGGATAATCTAGGAATAAATGTATGATTAGATTGAAGTTAAATAAAATAAAAATCACTAAACAAAAAATAAATGTTTCAATAAATCACAATCAGTCTCCACAGGTTATTTAAATTTGTTGTAATTTCCTTCTCATTGTTCTATGTGGTTTCAGAGATCTTATATCGGTTGCCTGGTTTTAACTACGATTAAAAATTCATTTATACATATATATATTAATTTTTTTTTTAATACAGCGTGCAAAGATAGTCACGAGAATGTCTTTATCTCTGCAACTATTGGTCGCAAACATATAGTTTCAGTTACAAAATGTTTTAAAAAATATGAGCATTTGCGGTATGACATGTTTAAATTTAAAATATCTATTTTTTCAAAATTTCAAAAACTAAATTTTTGTACAGTCCCAGTCCCCTATAGTGATATTTAGAAAAATTGACACTCATCCTAACAAGAAGTTTCATTTATATTCTCCCAAAATGGAACAAGATATTTAAAGTTTAGATTTTCTAACATATTTCGGCCTTAAATAAGGGATCGGTTTAAAAATCCTAATTGGACTTTGTTTGCATTTTCCCTGGGCTTATTAAAGAATTTTTCATTGACTTTTTAATAAAGCCCGAGAAAATGCGAAATAATCCTAAATTTTGAAACTAACTATCTCAGACAATTTTGGGTGCACAAAAGTGAAACTTTTTGTGTTATATAGGTTTTTTAGGTTGGAACTCAACTTTCACTATTAGTGTCATGAAAATTGTATAAAAATTATCAGTTTTTGTGATTTTTAATCAATTATTTTTTTTAATTTAAACATGTCATATAATGAATTCTTACATTTTTTTAAAATACATTTTCTTATTGGAGGACGTCTGAGACCAATTGTTGCGCAAATAAAGGCCTGCTCTCAACTTTGCACCCTGTATATTCTAAACATTTCTGGGTACTACTTTGTAAGTCCATGGATAGTTTATAAATATATTTGAATGCTGAAGTTCATATTCCAACATAAAAAATAATTTCAAAAATGAATGTACCAATACACCGCTAAAATAATATATAATTGAGTTTAGAATATATTGTTAATTTATAATAATAAGAAATTGAAACAAAAAATTAAAAATTAGTTAGAAGGAGGAAATTTTAAAAATTTCCAAATACTTAAATACATATATATATTTTTAATCAAAATATTTTTCTAAAATATTTAACATACTTCATATTTTTAAATTTCAGTGCATGTGTGTATAAATATTTTCAGTTTACAGCAGCAGTTTACAAAAAAGATGTTTGCAGGTATTTAAATTTATTCCACATGGCAATGTAATTGGTATTCTTTAAATGTTTAAATTTCTTTAAATTGAGTCAACGCAATTTTTACCTCATTTGATGTAATTATGTTATCATATGGCATATTAAATAATTGATAAATGTAAATATTATTAGTATTAATAAATAATATAGTAAATCGTCCTTTTTTTTTAAGCAGAATATCTTTTTTTTATAAAGATGTGGAATAAAATTGAATTGAATCTTTGTTTTATTATGCAGTTAAACAATTTCATATATTTTATTTAATAAATAACAGTAAAGAGATATTTAAAATTGTAAGTCGGTGAAACTTAGGATATTATTTTAAAAATGTGCAATTTGCATAACCTAGATTGTATATATATTATCATATAAACATTAAATAAATACTTCAGAATTTAAAAAGAAAAGAAAAAAAGAATTACGAACCTTCTGAATTTTCATAAGAATTTTCTTCAAGAAAACATCCTTCCAACTAGCATTTTAAAATACACAATGACCAGTCGGAAGGGCATTCACTTAAAATTAGCTTTTATCTTGTAAAATTCCATCTCAGAAGACTAAATTAATAAAATGAATCCATAATTTCTAAGCGGTTGTCTGTAACAGGAGCAGTTTTTTCTGCGATTCAACTTTCAAGTATCAAAAGTTAGGCTTAAGAACATACGCAGATATGAAAATGATTGTTTAATTGATATTAAAATAAGACTTTAATAAATAGAACATAGAGAATATTACAGGTTAAAAATATTACATTTTTACCTTTTCTAAAGCTTATCCTAGTCTTTATAACGCTAAAACTGAACAAATCAGATTACATGTTTTAAAATTACCGCCTCACATAACGACACGACTTTCCCAAGACCTGGCGCCGCGCCTGGCGTTTGACCTTGCAGTTGCACGGTCAGCGAAAATTAAATAAATGCAATCCACAGATGTCGATGTTATCTTATCATCTGCTCTCCCTTCCTTCTTGCATCCGCAATAATCATGTTTCAAAGTTCAACATTTGAAACAGAAATTTATTAAGCATTTATAGCTGTAGTCAACATTTTAAGGAAAAATTTAGTGGAGTTAAACAATTATTTAAATTTTTATAAAGTATTTTAAAAATTTATGAGATCACTTTATTTTTCCATTTTAAAATCTCGAATTAAACGGAAAAGCATATCTTGTTTTAGTGTATATTTCAGTATTGAACAAAATATTCAGTGAAAATAAATAAAATAAAATAAGACCAATCAAACAGAGTAATGATTTAACAACATGATCAATATTGATAATTTATCAGTAACATTTAAACTTAAATAGAACCATAACTTAAAGAAAAGAAGAAAAAAACTCATTTCTGTAACTTCCCGATGAGTATTAGAGACCGCGAGGTTCTACTCTCGAACCTTACAGACTGGAAGTGTTGGTTTCGATTCCTGGTCACGCTCGTCGACTTAGGTTTTCGGAGTTTTCCCGTGATTTTCTTTGAAACTCGCGTAAAGCACTATATTACTTATTCAATAACATCCGTGATTAGCTTTTTGTATCTAAACTCTGGGTCTGGGGAATGCATAGATTTTCATGACAAAAGACAATCATTTTTATGCTGTATAGAAGATCTTAGAAAATGTATTTTTCTAAGGGTTTATTATTATTATTATTACAAATGAAAAAAAAAAAAAAAAAAAAAAAAAAAAAAAAAAAAAACGGTAAATTTGTTTTAAATCATCAGAAAACGATGTTTCAATTATTCGTTTTAAGGGTGATATCGAATACTTTTGAAAGATAATCATAGTGAAAATTTTTATCCACCCCTCCCCCATCCCCCAGGGATGATGTATACTTATTCCTAGGGGAAAAAACAATGTCCTACGAATAATAATAATAAAAAAAAAACTGTTTGACTATTACTCGTTATACATCCAAATTGAATCAATAATATATATCAAATGTATGTCACGCAGAAGGTTTGGTGAGTATATATATTACAGAAGCTGATAGATAGCCTTTCTGTGAATGGAAAATTTTGGAACGTGGCAGTGCCACCTGTCGTCCGATATGCACCCAAAGGCAATCTGTAGAGTTTTACGTAATATTAATTTCACTTACCAAATTTACAATATTTATAAATCACAGAAGTTGAGATTTTCCGTTTCCGTTATGAGATTAAATTGCAACACAGCCACGCCACCTGTTGGCCGATGTGCATCCAAAATGGACCAGTAAAGCTTTACATAAAATTGATTTCACTTATAACTTCAGTGTATCACAAAATTTATTGTTAAATCACAAGAGTTAAAATATTGCCTTTCCGTTAAAATGATTAAATTGCAGATTAGCAACGCCACCTGTTGGACAATGTATACATCCAAATTGTATTAGCAGAGGTTATGATGATACATGCCAATATATCAAGTTTAATGCATTTGTACACTATAGAAGCTGAGATATAGCCGTCCCATAAATGGAGGGTTTCATTGCATAGCACCGCAATCTATCGGACGATATATCCCAAATGAAATTCAAATAAACTCCAATTTAGGGCAAGATCTAATATTGTAACAAGTTTGGTTGAATTCCATACATTGATTCCTGAAATACAAAATCGACAAAATTTTTCCATGAGTTTAAAATTTTGTAATTTTTTTTCACCTCACCGCTACTGATTATTGAGAAGCATTCTTTACTGACGTGCTAACAAAACGTTAAACTGAAAATGTAAAAAATGCTCTATTCTCTATCTTGCTAAAAATTATAAATTTCGAATAACTTACGAAGTTTTTAAATTAGAATGTTGCAAATCTCTCAATAAGATTCTTATCAATATCATAAGTGATATTTTAAAACTGGTCCGATCTCTCTGCAATCATTTGTTCTTGAGATATCGTGTACATGAACTAACGGGCTATCACACTAATAGGTGCCGAAGCCGATACACATTAACAGATACCATACCAACCTTTTGACTTCCGGATTCCTCACGCCACAAAACGTGTAAAAAAATCAAAAACTGAAGTCAAAAATTTTCGTGATTAACCTATTTTCCCAACCAATAGTACTAAAAAGTCATTTTGTCATATTCGTTATAATTACACTGTTACAGAACGTGTTATGACGGTGTCACACTTGAACGTTCTATATAGAACTAGAATTGTACGTTTTATAGATGGTACAAATCAAACATTTTCAGAACGTTCTAAATAATACTATTTCTGAACGTGTTTTAGAACGTTCTTTTGACACGAAACACGGTGTTTGAACTATTGAAACCGTTATTAGACGTTCACAGAACGTTCCTGTGCTACTTGGGTAGCAAAAATTAACAAATAAAACAAGTCAAAACTTAAAGAAGGCATTGTATAAACGAAAAAAAGGGGGGGGAGGAGTTTAAAGATACAAAACTGTAAATACAAAATACAAAAAAGTAACTAAACAATTAGAAAATCCTCGACAAAAAATATGAAATTAGAGGCTCAAAAATGAGAAGAAATTAGCAAAGTTAACAATTAAACAAGTCAAAACTTAAAGAAGGCGGAGTTTCAACGAAAAAGGGGGGGAGTTTTAAAAACAAAAATGTAATAATTAATTAGAAAACAATCGATAAAATAAAAATATGAAATGAGAGGCTCAAAAATTGGAAGAAATGAGCATAAATTAACAATTAAACAACTCGAAAGTTAAAGAAGGCGGAGTTAAAACGAATAAAAGGGGGAGGAGTAAAGAGAGATAAAGAAATAATTAAACAAGGAGAACACAAACGGTAAAATGAAAATATGAAATGAGAGGCTCAAAATCGAGAAGAAAATAGCATAAATTAACAAATAACAACAATAAAAAGAAATAGGAGACACTCGCAAAATTACTTACTCGATGCTAAAAGCCCAAAATAGCAACAAATTTAATAAAGAAGCATCACAAAACTGGCGTTGTAAAAATTATTACTTACAAACTTTGAATAAACACCATAAAATGCAATAAACTCGCAACAATTGTTTCGGGTCGAAAAAATACTCGACCCTTCATCAGGCGAACAAAGTAAGTACGAGTGCTGCAGTCAAAGCGGCAACGCACAAAATCGTTTAAAATGAAAAGAAAAAGTTTATAAAGTAGAAACTAAATATAGCTACTGGTGTGAGTAGAATTGTACAAAACAACAAGGAAATAAATAAATGAGTGAGATTAAACATATAACAATCTAAGGATAACAAAATTAAACTAAAATCTAAGTTACGTGAGTAATTTCCAAGCATCAGAGAAGAAAGGAGTGGAAGAAATATCATTAACAAGATTGTTCGAATTTTTAGATATGTAAAATGCTTCATGAATATCCAAATGGGAGGAACAGACAGGAGATGAAATTATGTTAGTTTTGGAAAAATCAAAACGATGACCTTGAGACCAGCAGTGGGAAGCAATAGAAGATTTGGTAATCTCTTCATTACGAACATTCCGACGGTGCTCATTTATTCTGTATTTCAAACGCCTCCTAGTTTGACCAATATAACCTAAGTTGCAGGACGAACACGGAATTAAATAAATTCCAGAACGGTTTTCGGTGGGAATGGGATCCTTAAGAGAAGATAATTTAATTTTATTGACGTCGAGTATTTTTTCGACCCGAAACAATTGTTGCGAGTTTATTGCATTTTATGGTGTTTATTCAAAGTTTGTAAGTAATAATTTTTACAACGCCAGTTTTGTGATGCTTCTTTATTAAATAGCTGTATTGTTCGTTAAAAGATTTTCATACTTTTTTTTTTTTTTTTTTTTTTACATTGCAACATTCGGCCTAAAGAGGTTGCAAGATTATGAAAAGGAAAAATATTCACCTACATACAAAATTTATATTACGGAATAGATTAGATAAAGTTTAAAGTTTTGAAATTAAATTTAATTACTGTAATCGCCCTAATCAGGTAAAATACTGACCGTATTACTTAAATTCTCTTAAAAATTTCCAATATAGATTAATATTACATTCGACGCTATATTGTCATTTTTTTTTTTTTTTCCCCTAAACGACTAAAAATCAGATAACATACATTGTCCATAGGAGTTACGCTGTTGCGTAGTAGACATGCTTTGATTTTAAGTAAGCTGAAAATTTTGAACGAGTTTCCTAAATCGAACTTAACACGTTGACTGCTGGAGTTTATATTCCTAAGTATTCTGACTCTAAAAAAATATTTCCCCATATAAAACTGCTGAAATTATAACCGACAAAAAGTATATGTGGCCACACAAATATGAACATTGCTGTAAATCTACCGATAAATCACAAGGTTTCCCTAGACAGAGAGGGGGAAACTATTAGGATCCACCAGTGAATCACGCAGCATTTAAGGTGTTAAAATGATCTCTCTCTCTTCTTATATATATATATATATATATACATATATATATATATTCTTCTCTCTCTCTTTTTTTTTTCCAGATATAAATGATATAATTAAGAACAGACGATCAAAGCTCGTTATCAGTAGCGTTGATATAAAATATTATTTAAATATTAATATGAAGTATTAACAAAAAAAAAAAAAAACATAAATACTTAAATGCAATATGAACGCTATTTCCCCTATTGTTGTTCATTATTTAAGGATATAGAAATAGTAAAATATTTTTTTTCAGTTTAAATTAAAAGAAATAAATAAATGTACCGTAATAATCTAGCAAATTCAAATCAAACGCAGCTTACCATAGCTCAAGACATCTGTGCTCACGATATGTCATATCTTGACACACGTGGATGAGGTTGCACGAAATTTATACCCTATCTTTTTTAAATATTATATCTTAAAGTTCTCTTAAATAAAATGCTCTTAAACGTACGCTTGATTTGGTTTCAATTTGAATTTTACTGAATCGTACTACCTTTGTTTAAAAAAAAAAAAAAAAAAAAATCATGTTTTATATGTAGACTTGTTAATTATTATAATTTATTCCGTAATAGTATTAGTTTTTTTTTTTTTTTTTCCGCACCAGTATATTTGTAGAGTAATATTCTTTTTATTTAATCATAAGTACATATCTCTGAATGTTACTTAATAAATGTACTGGTATAAAAAAAAAAAAAAAAAAAAAAAAAAAAAAAAAAAAGGCAGGAGATAAACACTATTACGGAATAAATTTAAAAAATCGGCAAGTCTATGTATGTAATAACCGTAAATATATGACAAGCAATCCATACTTAACTTTTTACGTCTAAAATTTTACAAAAAAATGGTGTACTCTTTAAACGCATAAATATAATGTAATAATTTTGGAATAAGGAGGTTTCTTATGCATAAGCACAGTATTAGCTTGGGTTGAAAGAATTTCTGATATAGCCTTCTTTCAAGACTTTTGAGTATAAGCCAGATGTTTCCATGTTCATGAATAACTCCCGTTTCTTTAGTAAAAAAAAAAAAAAAAAATAGAAAATGCATGAAATATGCGAATTAGTTGAAAAATATTTAATACTGAGGTTATTTTTACTTGAACGTACACCAATAGACATGATTTGATTAACTGTTTGCGGACAATTGCGTGCAAATAATAGATAAGACAGAAAACAGACCAGCCTCTAAGCGTTTCTCTAAACAAATGCATTATTTAAAAAGAAAAAAGTGGATTTTGTGTATTTATCTCACTAAATACCACACACGAAGGTGCATGAAAGGGGTATTTATCTCATTGATTGTTGTGAATGAAATTTAAATGATTTTAACAAGAATACGTAAAAATCTTTTGTTTTAATACAGTAATGTTTTAGAGGAAAGCCAAAAGGCAAGGCTCACTATTAAAAATACGAAAATCTGTCAACCATAAAGGGTTAAAATATGCATCTTGTTAGAGGAATTTAAATTTTTTTAAACCAAACTTTTGCTAGAAAAAAAATCAGCTATATTCAGACAAAAAAGAAAAATTACAAACAAATTAATAAATTTTAAAATCTTAAATTATAAAATTTTACTAAATTAAGAAAATTACTTTTTACATTCATGTTTAAATTAACAAATGCTTCACGTTTACTTTACTAGTTCTTTTATTTTTGTAATTCAAACAATTTTTTCAAGATAAATAAGATATTTTCTCAGATATGAAAAAAAAAAAATAATCGTTAAATTTATTTTGTAAATGTAAACAAAATTTTTTTTGCTATACATTTAAACAGATATATATATTATTGTAATAACCAACTTTTTTTTTTTTTTTTTTTTTTTTTTTTTCGAATAATAAACAAAATTTTTCTCTATGTATAAAGGTCGTGATAGGAAAATTATTACGATATTAAAACAAAAATTTAGATTTTTTTTTCGAAAAAAAAAAAAGGTAAATTAATACAACACTTTTTTGTTTATCAAACATTCAGTTATGCTATACACTCGATTAAATGGCAGTTCTCTGGCACTTCAATAATAAATAGAAAAAAAAAGTTTCAGAAAAACATAATGTTCATTAGAAATTCAACAAACATATTTCAGTATTAATGATGATTATGAATAAATAAGTAATGATTTCCTGAAATTTACAAGTTGCTAAATGAATGCCCATAAAATATCACGAAACGTGCGTCGCATTTGCTTCTGTCAAATTTCGAAAGTTTGCGTGATAATATGAGAAATTTGGTTTACTATGTCTGTATTTTTTATTTATTTTACATCAATAATAAAGACAGGTACGTCATTTCACTCTTTATTTCATTGGAATAGTTATACTTGTTGTTATTCCAAAAAGAGATAAAAGGAATTTCTATGCCCACATTCTACACTGGAGTAATGTTGTTGAATAAATTTCATTCCCGCATTAAGAAGTCATGAAACTGATTACATAATTTATACTGTATTGCAGATTCACACGTGTTTTAAAATGTTGATATGAATCTTTTTTTATGTCTCCAAGTTTCCGTGCACCGTTAAAAATAAAATTCAATCATTCACCCAAAAAATGGTGTCAATTTAGCTGCAATCAACATCTTCAGAAATTCGGCACCAAGTTTCACCATTTTAGTTGTAAACACTACTTACTGTTAGATGACGAAATTTAGCAGAAAATTTTATAAATTGGTCTATTACTTCTTTGTGAAACCTTGAACAAGATGTTTAGCACTGTAAAACCTTGAAAACGTGATTTTTTTTTAATTATTATTATTATTTTCCAGTTTCTATCCCTTTACTAAATAACATATTCATTTCAAATTTTAACTCTTATGTTATAATTAAATGAGAAATATTTTTCCGACAATTCACACCCCTTCTCTTTTGATGCATTTAACTTATCTTAATTTCTTGACCCCGCCCCCTTCTTTTTTTAACTTCCTTCTATATACATAAGTATTCGTAAATTTTTCAAACTCAGGTTTTTGATGGGTTTACACGTTTTAAGATGCCAAGAGATCTTTTTTAGAAAATGTATGTATGTTTGCCATCATATGCGTTACCAAAATTTAGTAGACGCTGGTCAAAGTTTGACAAAATATTGTATTTGGTTGGCTATTAACATAAATTGGTGATGATTAGGTTTTGGCATATGCATCTTTTCAGCTTTTATAGGTGTGTGACTGCTTATCCTTGATATGTGAGAGGACAATTACGAAAAACCGTGCTTGTTTAATTTAGGTACATATAGATCAAGAAATGATGCTGTTAGGCTGAAACTTCCTGTTTACAAGTAATTTAGATGAAAGTTGTTTCCCCCTTGTATACCAGATTCTCTAGCAAGGAGATTTTTTTTTTTTTTTTTTTTTTTTTTTTTTTTCATAAAAGAAAAAAGTTAGGTTTTTAGAAAAATTCTGGCTATGCATCAGAAAACAGGTGGTTTTGCTAAGAGGCAATTTCCTGTTGCAATTTTTACAATTTCGTTTACGATAAATCGCTGTATTTCAGACTCCATCGCATATAAATGCCCCAAACTTCGTATTCGAGACTTATATTGTAATTAAACTATGTTGATTGAAATTGAGTGAATGTAGGTCATTGGGAGGCTATTCCTCACTTTTTACGTTTTTCCAGGTGATTTTTTTCCAGAGACACTGTTACAGATGTTTCTGCAGTAAATTATTTCTTTTTTACAATGTGCTGGCACTCCTTTTTGCCAGCACATTCTGCTGTAAAAACTGCCGTTATTTTTCACAGTGTAAGTAATTAATTACAGTACGTATAATATACATACTTGTTTACTGTTGTTTAATTACAAATATATATATATATATATATATATATATATAAGGTATTTTAAGATGTCAAAGAAATAGGCTCTAAAAAGCAATTAGCTCTTTTCTTCTATACTGAGTGATTCATAAATTCGTAAAGGCATAAAAATTTCATCAATTGGTATATATTTAATGCGTTTTTCTAAAAACGTTACTCTCATGAAGGGGGATTTATTTTTTAATTTAAAAAAGGGTAATAGACATCGCTACATGCGAGAAAATCACGAAATTTCTACGATAACTACGAATGCTTCTTTTTTTTCTTTAAAATGTTAAAAAATATATTACAACATAAGAAACCTACTGTTAAGTATTTGCTAACAACAGTAAGTTCTCAATCATATATCTTTATAAGACACTAATTTGGATATTTCTATGAATAATTGTGTTCAAATTTTTAGCTTAAAAAAAGTAAGCATTATTTCATTTTATAGTATTTTATTTTATTTTATTTTATTTTATTTATTTATTTATTTATTTATTTTCAAATCGCATTAAATTGTAACAATCTTATCAATAGGAATTTAAAAACTTTTTAAGAATTTATAGTCACCTCGTATATTTAGAAATATAAAAAATTATTCATTTTTTACTTTATTCATAAATAATCAAAACTCAAGTAATAAAATTTGAAGATGCATTGAGTTTGTTTATATATCGCATAAAAGTTCTTCAAAGAAGGCATGGAACGTGCTTTGTATAAAAATATAGAACAAATGTTTATCATACTAAAGAGCTTAAAAAATGCTTTGAAATATACGGATAAACTCAAATAGGTATTTCATAACGATTAATATAATTATAATAAATTGGCACAGTATTACTTAAATAAATAGTAAACAGTACTTTAAATTAAATTTTCTAATAAGGTATAAAATAAGTCACGAATTTAAAATATAAAATTATTTCTGAAAATACCAAGAAAATTCAATGCGCCCATTTTTGCGAGATATTATTATGCAAAATTTTCTTAAGATATTTTAGAATGTTTTAAAAATAAATAAATAAACACGCATAACCTTTTGTTAAATATATAAAAAACAAACATGAAAAGAGTACCAGATTGAAAAAAAAAAGTAATATAGCATAAATTGAGGGTAAATGCCGTATTTTCTGTTTAATATTTCTGTAAAATTCTCTGTTAGTTATATTTGTTATTTATTCATCTCCCATGAAAATTTATATTTTTGAATACCTAATAAAAATATATTTAACTTCAAATATATTATAAAAAACTTTTAAATAAAAGTTTTTCTTAAAGTTTTCGTTTCGGTATCTTACCCCCAATCTTGGGATAAGATAATCGTCGATTTAGAGAAAAAATGGCTTATGTGTTTTCAATATAAAATACACATTTTTATAAAGCAATGTATATTTATTTTAAAATACATAATTGGCACAGACAAAACCAAAACTAAACACTATATATTATCTAATTTAATACTTTACTAATATTCATTCCCAGATATAACTCAAAATAACAAAGAAGACAAACAGGCATCTTGTCTCAATATGAAACTGTCTGTATCTTATTCTAAAACGTTAAACAAGACGTAAGTCGGCTTATTAACTTACAAAAAGGGGAGCTGCCCCCTTAATGCGTTTAGCGGGAAATCCAGACACTGTACTTTTAAAAATTATCCAAATTCTTTTTCACCCGTTTAAACTACGGTTTACATACTAACAAAACAAGGGACAAATCAAATTTTTTAGCACTTATCAGATAAAGAGAAATGGATTATTGATCCAAACTAACTTAAGATATATATATATATATATATTTATAAATCACAAAAATTTCAACATATGTCTTGCTATTGATGTAGTACCTCTCCTATGAGAGGCTGGCGTCCCCATTCTTTAAAGAATTGTAAAAAGAATTGCCACTTTTTAAATCATAACACGTAGGGTATTAGAGCCAGAGCAAAGTCACTTTTAGGAAACTTGACATACTATAGTGGGTGATCAAATAATTAGAATTTATTATTATTATTATTATTATTATTTTGACATTTTTCGAATTATCTAAAAAAATACTAGAAGAAATGGTCTGAAACTTCATAGATTCAAACTGCAAAGAACATTTAAAAACTCACATTTTCCACTATCGATTTAGTCCAGAGAGCAAGTAGGGAACCAACCACAAATTGAAGAAAAGTGAAAATACTTTGGATCACCATGTATCACAAAAAGCTTCAAATGACTTGTAACTATTATACGTTGTTGAACATACTATGTACAATATATGTATGTTTTCGTACGGGAATTGCGCAATTATTTAGGCAGATATAATTTTTTTTTTCGAGTTACTAATTTTGTTGGCAAGTTTTTTGCTTATAACTAGAACGGATTTCCATAAATTTTTACAATAGCATTTTACATTAGAGAACATTATTCTGAAACATACAGTTCGCACGTGTAATATTCGTTAAGATATGAACATTCTTAGTAAATATTATTTTACAGCGCATGAACGAAAGATAGAAAAACTTTAATTGCATAGGTTGAAAGTTAAATATATTGAACAGCTTTTTTTTTCAAAAATACATTTGAATAGAGTAAAAAATAAGCAAACTCTCGGTCACTTAAATTTTAGGTATTTTGCAGAGTTCAAATTTCGCGAGGGGTTTTACACATGCTGCGTATTTCAATTGAAGATCCAATTATTTCAACTACATTGCAAAAGTTCTTTTTTGTGAAAAAACACTCATAGGCTTATATTTTTAACATATTTTTATTTATTTACTAAGATTTATGAGTTCGTAAAGGGTTTTTCACAAAAAAGAACTTTCGCAACGTATTGAACTCTATTCAAATGAGCTGCTGACAAAATTTGCTCAATATATTTAGCTTTCAACCTATGCAATAAAAATGTTTCTACCTTTCCCGCATGCGCAGTAAAATAATATTTACTAAAAATGCTCATATCTCAACGAATATTACACGTGAGAATTTTATGTTTCAGAATAATGTTTATCTAATGTTTTGTCAATTTTTCTGCAATTTTTGTAAAATTGTATGGAAATCCGTTCTAGTTATGAACAAAAAACCTATCAAAAAAAAAAAAAAATTAGTAATTTTTGAAAAAAAAAAAAAAAATATATATATATATATATATATATACGCCTAAATAATTGCGCAATTCCTACACCAAAGCATACAAATATTATACATAGTTTGTGCAACAACGTATTAAAGTTACAAGTAATTTGTAGCTTTTTACGACACAGGGTGATCCAAAATATTTTCACTTTTCTTCAATTCGTGGTTGATCCCCTAATTGCACTCTGGACTAAATCGATAGTGGAAACAATGAGTTTTTAAATGTTTTTTGCATGTGTAAAGTTCCAGGCGATTTAGTCTAGTATTTTTTTTAGAAAATTGAAAAATAATAATAATAATAATAATAACAATAATAATTTCATTACCCACTGTACATTAGACACAGCATACTGCAATCTTATCTTAAATATCTTACGAAATATGAGCATTTTTGCTAAAAAAAATTTAACTACGCATGCGCACACATTTAAAAATTTCATTTGCATAATTTAATAGCCAAAAGTATTGAGCTACTTATATAAGAACCCCAAGCAAATATCGTGTATATGAGCTATAGAATGAACAGAACTTTAGTTCCTTCATTTTTTTTAAAAAAAGGAAAATGATACGGGTTTATCAACATTTATTTACTATTAGAGAACACTGTATTACCATTGGGCATTAATTGAATCAAAATAAAAATGTGAGTAAAATCCCTTACAATTTAGCTTTTATTTTGAGAGGAACTGAAATTCTGTTCATTCCCTCTTTGATAATTTTTTTGAATTTGCACGATAATTTGCTTGGAGCTTTCATATCAGTAGCACAATACTTTTGGCTATTAAATTATCCAAATGGAAAATTTATAAAAGCTTACGCACGTGTAGTAAAAAATTATTTAGTAAACATGCTCATCCTTTGTAAGATATTTAACATTTTTGCATTCTGATTGTAGTATGCTGTGTCTAATGTATGTCAAGTTTTCTAAAAATGGCTTTATACTGGGTCTAATATCCTACGTGTTTTAATTTAAAAAGCGTATTTTTTGGTATAACATATTCTTTATACTCCCAAAGTTTCAAAATAATTCCTGCAAATTTCTTCTTGATACTTGACAAAACGTGTAAATTCGAAAGTGTCCAAATATTTATTGGTAGATAGTGTAAGAGAACAACATGACACGTCGTTTTGCCGAACGCGACATCTTATCCTAACTTACACTAAAAACAATCTTGAATCAAACATTTAGATTTTTAAAAAAATGATTAAAATTATGGAATTATTTTGATTAAAAAAATGTGAATAAATTAAATATTTAACTACCCATACGTCATCGGTACAAAATAAGGCATATAAAATACGGAAAACTGCCATTTTAAAATTTTCATATTGGTATAAGACTTGATACATTACGATGAAACAGTTTCAAGTTGTGAGAATAAGAGCCATTATATATATATATAATGGTTTAAAAAAAATGTTAGAGCTATTAATGTTTTCAACATAAGGCATTTCAAAAGTGCAATTTAAGTATTTTTATTTTTGCTTCATACACAATTATAAAAATAATATCAGGATCTGCATAGCGCAAATGCAGCGGAAAAGACATCTATCTATTTTTCCAAAATTGGATTAGGGGTAACATCTAATAAATATTTCATTAGTGCATTGACACAATAAATATAAATTGCTGCGAGATTTACTATATTGTTTTTATTTGTTCTAAAGTTATTTTATTTATTTATTTTTTTATGTATTTATCATCCAAAAATCATTTCCTAACATTGTTTAGGGTTCGATCTGAGGTCGCGTTTGCCTAGCCGTTTGGATATTTAATTAGGTTTATTTGAATTTTATGTAATACTTCGTAAATATGGGATAACTCCTCTTAGAAAGATCCCCACAGAGGACCCTTCCCATGCCTAGGACACTATCACAGTCAATTGGCCTTATCCCTAACACTTGATATTGTTTATCTAATGTGCATGATAAGATTACGTAAATATTGTGACGTATTACATCTAGTTTAGAATTGTTTATTATTTTTTAATTACGTAATTTACGATTCGTTTGCTCCAAAAATTAGTTTAAATTGTGTGAAATCTTTGCTTTTTCTCAAAAATCGTATATAAAGTCTTTAAAAGATGCATTAAAATATTAAATTTCTCTAGTATTCCCTTAAAAAAAAACATCATTTATGCTTCTATTTACTAATCAAAAGTTAAAAAATTCACTTTAAATTGCAGATTTGTAAGAAATTGTAAATATGAATTTACAATATACATTGCAGATGAATATAAAATTTCAAACAGTAAGAAGTTTTATAAAAAAGCTTATTTCAAATTGGCTATTGGCACATTTTTATATAGTTATATTAATTTTATGAATGTATTATTTGCCAAGATTGCTTGTAGTTTATTAAATATTGCCGTTTATTGAATATTTGGATAATTTTCGAATTATGAAAGATCTAGTGTTGGAATGTAAATGCTGTAAATTCTAAAAACAGAAATATTAATAATGAACTTCTTATCGTGCATCGAAGTACCTTGTGAAATTATTATTTTTAAATAGATAAAATTACTATAGTTATCATTTATGGATAGAAATGCATTTGAATTTTCTCAGTGCATGCCAATATAATAATTTTTAAGTTTTAATTTATCCACCTCGCGATTAGTAGGCTACCTGTAATTGGTGACGCTAGCAACATATTAAAATATTGTTACAGTACTTGTATAAACCTCGCAATTAATGTGCTACAAAAAAGTCATAACAGAGTAAATCATTTTGTTATTGTACCTTTCGCAATACCTCATTACTCACATACATTTTAACGCACAAAAAATTGTTTATGAGGCCAATTTTGCGAAGTATAAATGTAAACACCAACTATCTGCAACATTATAAAATTAATTAATTCATCATCACTTTGACTATACCATAGGTGATCATAGCGTTGTTTTTAAATTTCGTATCTTTATTTATCTTAAAGCTACGTTACAAAAATCATTGTACACTCTTTATATAAAAGTTAACTAATAACACAGTTCTGCGAAATCGTACTTTTCTTTTTTTTCTTTTTTTTTTTTTTTTTTTCTTTTCACTACTTTGGTGTCTCTAATATGTTTTGGTACGCTGAATTGAGAAATTCTTGTCCTTTCTTCCTATTACATAAATATTTTTCATAAAGCAAGGGGGAATATCGGAAGAATTCACACAGAGTCTGTAACAAATTAGGAACTATTAATGAATAAAATACATTAAAATAAGCAGTTATTTACAAATTATTTTTGAATAGTGTTTCTTTACATCGTATTTTCAAACAATAATCTGCTAATATTTTAACACCCCATCGACCCCAATACCTCCTTTGCATTTCTTTGATTTCTTGATAAAATAGTTCTCCTTGTTCTCTACTCACATCACATAGATTTTCCGGGAGATAACTTAGATGGTAGTCGAAAAAGTACTCATTTCTGTCAAAAAAATCCCATTTTTTTGTCAAAACTGCACGTGATGGAAATTGAGTATATTTTTCCATAATCAGCATCCAAAATTACATCAGAAAAACGCATCGCCTTAAAGAAAAAAAATGTCATCATAGAACTGCGTAATTAAATATTTATTAGCTTTTTAGGAGACTTTAAATCCGCTATTCAACTTTAGCCAAATTATCATAAACAATATCAAACCAAAAAACGTTCCTGGCATTTTTTTTTTCCACATAGTCTCAAAAGTGAGTTACATGCTTTATTCTTTGAAATCAATTAAAGAGATCTCATTTACTCAAAAGAATTCTCACCCATCACTTGTACTAAAGTTTTTTCTTCTCGCATTTCCTAATGGAAAAGTGTTCCATTACAAGTTACCCATTAAAATTCTTCCTGGTGCTACTTCGTTCGTTTCGCATTCTGAGGACAAAGTTATAGAATCGTCATTCCTATTACTTTTTGCCCCAAGTTAATTCAATAACATGTTCCTTTAATCTTATCCTTTACTTTGTTTTGTTTTCTTTATTTTTATTGATCGCATAAACCTAACTACAGGAATCAAATGCTCCACTACCTTAATTAAAACCTATTTCGGCTCCACATACACCTTAAGAATGTAATGCAAGGGATCTATTTTGAGATCGCAAGGTCAGTAAAGAGTTAGTTTCCAACTATCCATTCATATCAGATGTTCAATCAAAAATTACACCTTCAAGGGTATTTCTCAACACTTTGAATAAAGTAATTTAAGAGTGGAACAATAACCTTAAAATTATGCTCGTTTCTGAAAAATTTATATGCCTGCTTATATTTAATTAGTAACTGAAACATGCCAATATGTTTCAAATGCGCTTAATTTAAAAATTCATTTATTGAAAAGAAATGTATTAAGCAAAATATAATATTCTTACTTTATATATATAAAAAAAAATTATGGAAGTTTAAACATTTACATTGCAGAAATAAAGTATTTGCTTAAGTCTTACATTAATAAGGTTTAGAAAATTAAAACAAGTTACTGATTTCGATTCATTCGTGATAGTTCACAAAATTTTATAATGAAGCAAATAAGAGATGTTGTTGTACCCAAAATCAGATTGTGTTTTTCTATTAAAAGAAATCTGCTTCAGGAAAATTGTTAGCAAAAGTCTTTTTTTTTTCCTCATGATAGAAAACTATGAAAATTTAATGCTGCCCTATTTCATTTGAGTCCTGATATTTTAAAAATCTAATCTATAGTTTTTCGTTCAACATGCGCATTTTTATTCTGCAGTATAAGCAATGGTATGATTATTTTACATCTATAAACATTCCCAAATCTAATCAGAAATCGATCTTATTTCCAACATGCAATAAATTCATTAGACCTAGGACCATGCAATAAAGTCATTATTCTGAAATAATGTTGAAAGTAATAAATTTTTAAATTGATTATAATTAATTTTGAAAACTTGAGGTTTATTTATAAGAACAATCTATAGAAGTTTAATAGAATTAATGCCTAAAGATATAACTTTAGAGGGGGAAAGTATGGAACCTAAAATAATCCTTGCTTGATAATATTTTTTGGCAGAATTTTTGCATTGTATAACTTCGTATAATCTTTACGAAAGTATGTAATAATACACCGTTTAACTGAAATGAACGATATATAATGAAATATTTACGAAAGTGTATTAGGAGAATATCATCAGTACATAAAACATCCCTAAAGTAATAATTCGTACACTTTTTTTTTTTTTTTTTTTTTTTTTTTGAGCAATATTACAGTACAGTGTGCTGACAAAGTATTTGCTCAGCTGTAATTTTACAGTGTCCTGTAAAATATATTTATTGTAGTTCTTACTCATGTATGCTGTAATATTTTTCCGTTGTAAACGAAGAAGTAATGTTCCCTAAAATAATCAAATGTAACCAAACAAAATTATAAAACTCTGGATCAAAACTATCAAAGTTCGTACATTTATTTATTTGACTGATAGCTCTGAGACTTATCGCTTTGATTGATCTGTATTACAAAATTTCGATTCTTAACAAAGCACATTTTTTTTACACACGTATGAAGATTTGAACAAATATTCATGCTTAACCTTAACCAACTCTTATTGACTCTCAACTGAGCTTTACGTCACGGACGATCGGTCGATTACATTCAATTAACTCTTCCTATAATATCTATAGGATAGTGTGGATTTTATATAATCGGCCGATCTTCCGTGAAGTAAAGCTCAGTTCGGAGACATTGTTATAGGAGGTGTTACCTGAACTGAAAAAATCAAAACCTCTTGTTTCAGATTTGGCTCCATATGTACTTGACCAGTGGCTCTAGCAAAGTGTGGCCGTTCTTTCGGTTTCAAAAAATGATATGGTCACAATTGATTCTGATTGGTTATTATATTACGTGATAGGATGATAAAACAAAAACTTTTGCGCAAAAATTTCAACACCTACAGTTTAATGTAAAGTAAACCATTCTTCAATAGTTTGTAAAAAACAACACCATCTTATGCTGATTTATGTAAAGGAAATGCTGGGTTTTCTTTACAGAAATATTTTGCAGCGTACCTAAATGTCAAAATAACTTTTCTTATGTTTTTTCTTTTTTTCTGATAGTTTTAGAGATTATTTCTGCGTGTTTTGGGAATTTTATATAAAAGATTAAAACAAAATCGCATAGTGTATGTTTCCTATTAACTTTTTTTTTTTTTTTTTTTTTTTTTTTTTTTTTTACAAAACAACAAATTTTAAATAGTATCTGAAGTTTTTTTTTTAATTATCCATGCATTAGTTTCTCACTTAATTGTTTTTTTTTTTTCTTCCTCATTACAAGTAATAAAACTAAGACTTCTTTAACGAGTAAGATTGTTTAGTTTAAAAAGTCTGTACATTTGCTACTAAAGTTACTGAAAATTATATTGAAAAACCAATTTTTTTTTTCCTTGCATTTTTTCTTAAAACCTTATATAAAATTACAAATTATTCAAGAAACAATATAATTATAATAGTAGATTCTGAAAAAAGTTATAACTTCATCGTGATATTATTTCTATTTTCTATAAATCCCAAATAAAACAAATTCATTTGTAGCAATAAATTAAAATAATAGTAGAACTACTGTAAGAGGATAATCTTAAGTAGGGAGAAATATAGTTTTATGGAACAAAATTGTATTTATCATATCTTAGTAACTCGTACTCATCTTTTCAAAATGAAGATTTATTTCCTAGTGATGAGATATCACCATTAATGCAGCAACATAAAACTTTTAAGAACATTTTCTCTTTCCTCCAAATTTCTGAAGCAGAAATGTTAAAGCTTCACTTACAATTTCTTGATTTATTATCTGGAGAAACGACTTACATGCGAACTTTTCGGAATATAAGCTTAAACGTAAATATTTATATATTGATGAGTAATAGACTGGTTATTAATTATAAAATAAATAAATACATATAAATAGTAAAACTTGAAATGGCTTCTAATTAATTCCTAATTTAAACAATTGTGAAAAAATAAATAAAATAAAGTGCTAAATTATTTTGATATTTTTATTTTTAAAATATGTTACTAGTACAAAAAGTATTTCATACGATTTGTATTGCCGAGAACCAGTATTTTTAAATATTAATTATCTTCAATATTTTTCCTGGGACTTTATAAGGGAAATACAGTACAGTAATTCTTCCTGTATCACTTCACCAAAATAGTGTTTCTAGAAAATAAGGAATCTAGCAAAATTACGTAATTAAATGTGAATAAAAAAGTATCCTCGAAAAATGTAAAGAATAACTACATCTTAACAGAGACATACAACAGATATATTTAAAAAATTCACTTTAAAAATATTTATATTTAACTTTTTTGGAGAAAGTCATAATACGAATAATTTCAGCGTGTAAGTTATACATTTATTCTATTTTTCACAAAAATGTCGAGAATTTCATATAAAACGGCCAATTGTTTGTACTATACTTTTTAGGAAAGGGGTTAAACTCCATTTTTACATCTGAAAATAGGGGGGGGGGAGGGGGTCAAAGCAAATAAACTAAATATATTGTTTAGGTTCCTATTATTTATTTATTTATTTTTACCGTAAATGTATAGTATAGATTTACTAGTTGCCCTTTGCTTTTATGTAAACTTGGAAGTTATTGCTTAAATAATGGCTGAGAAATAAAAAACGCTTGGAGATTTATTGTGCCACAATTTCAGGCATTTAAGGAAACACAGGCATATAAAACTTTCTTCACCAATCATTAATTTATTGATAAATTATCATCTTTACTTTAAAAATGGAAATTACATGGTACTTAACAAGTTGGCAAATGTACTTGGTAAGAGTGTGTAGGGGAAATAACTGATGAAAGAAACACAAAAATTTTATACTTATTGATCTCAAGACTTTGGGCAAATAAAAACCATAATTTTCAATGCTAAAATGATCCCTTAAGTACTTAATTAAAACATGAGCAAGACAGTAGTTAAAAAATGTTTTTAGGGCAGGTTTAAATTTTAATGCATTATATATGTTGAACTTAATGTATTATGCTAAATTATAATGCATTATATGTTATTTTTTCTCGTGGGTCGTGTTTACGCTGGGTTGAAAAAAATTGCTTCTGTCGAGTCTCGTTTATTCATTTATTTCCTGTGTGTATGTGGGAGGATTCCGGTTGGGTTTAGTTTTTAACGAGTCGCATCGAGTTCAGAGCACGTTTTAATAAAACGTACAACAACAAGCAGAAATTTTCTTGATAGAAATATAGCTACATAACTGATATGAGTATAAAAATATGCCCATAACTATATATTCACATAATGCAAGTTATTGTAGTAGTAAAGTAATTTTTCATATCCGACACAGCAAACCAGTATTTAACGGATACTTTTTCAGTCAACATGTAAATTCTTTTTGACTTTTCAGATCCTTCTGACGTATTATTATTATTATTATTATTATTTGAGTGGGGAGTTAGAGAGGGTTCGGTTCAGACTCAGGACAAGAAATCTCTTTTACGGATTCGGATCAATGAAAATTGTTTCTTGGGTTTTAACCTTTTGTCTACTGACGTACTTCAAAGTACCATTAGATTAAAAAGAGTATAAAATCTAATTACTGTAAGAAATGTCAAGGTATTTTGAAGGATAGAACATATATATATATATATACTAGCAGACCCGGCCACGCGTTGCCGTGACTAAGTTATACTTTGAATTATATGGCAGTAAACTATTTAATACTGTCAAATTATTATTTACGAATAAAGACGAAAACGTTGTAGCCGATGTAAAAACCCACAGGATTGAGATTTGAACCTTAGGTCAAAATTTGGAAACGATTGATAAAAATTTTCGTAGTGTTGATATTAAGTACAAATTAATTTTATTGTAGGGTCCTATAAGTTTTAATGGAGAAGTGATATATATTATTTCTAATGCTACTTAGGATAAAATTGCTAAAATGACTAATATGTAAATTAAATTCTATTAAAATTCTATTAAAATAAAAGTATAAAAGAAGCAGACGATTTTAAAAATCAATTTTTATGGATGAGAGAAATATAATGTCTAAAGCTATTTTGGATTAAAATGCTAAAAAGACTAATATGTAATTTTATTTTTATTAAAATTCTATCCGCGATTGTATTGAAATGCTCGCCCTCTGGTGGTCTAAGGTGAAATTACATTTAACATGCATAGCTTTCGGCTTCCATCGAGACGCCATTGCTTGCCGATGTTTAGTTTCACATATATTTATTGAATAAAAATGAATAAATCTGGTAAAAAAGATAACACATACTGTTGTGTGCCACAGTGTCACTCCAAAGAATCAAGAAATCCAGAATTAAGCTTCCATTTATTTCCAAATGACAAATATAAAATTTCAGTTGCTTCGGCTAATGGAAGTAAAGAATTAACCAGATGATTTGAAACTAATATTTGTTCAGCTTCAGTTAAAAATCTACTTCCGATCGAACTTTGAATAAACTGAAATATTTTTTCCAAAAGCAATCAATTTTCCATGATGTAATGGCGGAGAAATTATAGCACGAACATTAAATAGTAACACAATTAGAACAATAATAAATACACATGGCTATTATATTTACTAACAACAAAAGCTGAAAAGGCGCCATCTATCGATCATTACAAACGCGGATTAAAATAAAAGTATAAAAGAAGCAGACGATTTTAAAATCAATTTTTATGGAGGAGTGAAATATAATATATGCTATAATGGATAATTTTACTATAAAATGACCTCATCATTTTAACTGTTTTAAAGAGAGCAACAGCTGTAGTTATAAAAAGGAAAACAATATGGCTAAACCAGAAAAATAAGTAAATTTGATAAATATTTTAAAACTTTAAAATAGGACATCTTATGAAATATTGGACATTTAAAGTAAATATATGTATCATTTTAAATAGAAAAAGATTTTGGAAAAGTTTAGTGTATTTTAACGAAGTGATGAGAAGGCTTTGAGTATGTTAAAATTTTTATAGTAAATTCAAGTTAATAAAGATGGGAAACATTGAGGATTAAGATAAGAATAATTATAAGATTAAAAAAAAAAAAAAAAAAAAAAAAAAAACTTTTTATATGCCATGCTTTTAAATTTTAATATACTAATAATATACTAATTAAAAGGAAAATGATAAATATCCTATCATAGTTTGAAGTCAAATTTGTTTTCAAATGTCTAAATAAAATATCTGATGTAAGATACTAATATGTTGCAGCGGAATAGATTTCATTTCTGTCATCCTTGGCGAAAAAAAAAGAATATCGCCAAATTATCAGGCGAAAATATTTAATTCCTTTCAAAAATCATGGTTATTTTAACAACTTATATTAAAAGAGTAATGAATAATATGAAACAATATTTCGAACAATACATATTACATGTCATACATACATACAATGAATAATACATATTACATTTTGTACAATACATATATCTGGCATGTATATTTTCGTGTTACGCTTTTGATCGCCAAATAAAATAAAAATAAAATAAATAAATAAATAAATAAAAAGCCAAGGGTGACAGAGTTTTGAAATTTAAAATAAAAATTTTGTCAATCTGACAGCAAAATAAATCAATCTAACGCACGCGATAACTAATACATATCTATGCCCAAATATAAGGATTAAAATCGGGAAATAAATTTCCTCGATTTTTAATAATTTTTTACAAAAAATCCAATGGGCGATTAACATAGGAAATCTTTTTCTTGGCTGCCCAGACGGTCAGTGAGTCACACTTCGCTTGCGTATAGAACTCATAGATATAGTATAGCATATATAGAATAGAGCGATCATTGGGGAGAAAAAAGTTATTCATTTTCACTTGGTTAAAGACGACGTTTTTACCAAAATATGGCCGTCTTTCCCCGAGTGAATACACACGGGAATACATACTAATATTTTAGCAAATAAAATTTATGAATAATTTATTTGCTAAAGGTGAATGAAAAACTCCAGATACAGTTCCAAATTCATATTTCTTTCTTTCTTTTCTTTTCATTTTTTTTTTTTTTTTATACCACTTAATGGCTATTTCCAAAGCTTTTTTTTTTTTTTTTTTTTTTCGGCATTAAAAATCTTTGTACGATAACATGAGGATGAACGATCTATATATATTACTATATCTATGATAGAACTACATTAACACTTTATCAATGTGTATAAAATCTTTAAATTGATTATGACGTCAATTTTCGTGAGATGCATAATTTAGCTTTTTATAATTTTTAACGTTCACGTTTGATTAAATGTATTTATTTTTATGTCGAAAGAAAATGAACTCGTGGTTTTTTTTTTTTTTTTTTTTTTTTTTTTTTTGGCAACAATTAAATTAATGGAACTCACAGATATTTCGGAGCAACTTTAATAAAGGTCTATAATTGACAAATAATTGCAATAAAACAATATTGTGACAATAAATTGAGATAAAAACTATCCTATCTCTCAAGTTGGACCAAACTGCACACAGTGTGCAAAATTTCATTAAAATCGGTTCCTTAGTTTAGGAGTTTACCCCGGACAAACATCGTGACACGTAATTTATATATATATACAGATATATATATATTACTTTAATCTGACTACTTGGATTAGACGCTGCATATACCCGTTTCCATGCAAGAAAGGAATGTAGAGAGCGGTACCGCTGTGTTTTTATGTTATTTTACGATATGTATATATGTATAAGTTATAATTATTTTATATCACTTCAACTATCTACGACATAGAAAAAATATAAAAGGCAAAAAAAAAAAAAAAAAAAAAAAAGTATAATATTTTTTATTTTTTTAGGGTTTTGATTTCTTTTTCGACCTCTATGTGCCAATGGTACAGTAAAGTATCACCTCACTCAATCTTCATTAAATACTATGTTGAGGTGATATGTATAACTTTTACTGCTTATATGTTTAAAAATTAATTTTAATTAACTAAAAAAATGCGAATACAAAAAAATTTTATATCCTTAAAAATTACTTTTAATTAACTAAAGAAGTTGAAAACAGTTTTTGTTTATTTCATAAAGTAGTAAATAAATGTTAAATTGAGCTCTTGGGCTTCAATAACCCGCACAGGTCTCTAAATTAAACATTAATATTTTCTTTTCTGAAACAAAAAAATTACTAGTATTCATTAATATCAAGCTACAGTTTTCAAATTTCTTACATGAAAATATGAATGCTAAAGATTATGTGCTAAAAATGAAATATAACTGAAACATTTTTCTTAAATGTGAGAAATTTCGGAGGAGGAGGAGGAGGAAGGCTGAACTTTTAAAACTAAAACCCTTGGCGATGTCTTTGAGAACGAATAATAGGTATTGTTAACTATTCTTTAAAAAAAATATTTACTGATGAGAAACCTTCAATCTATTTTTTACTTTCTTCTATATTTATATAGAGAAAGTACTGGATTCGTGAAAATTTTCGAACTTCAGTTTTCGATGGATTTACACGTTATAGGATGTGCTGAACACGGTTTGACTATTTTTAGAAAATGTCTGTCTGTCTGTCTGTATGTGTGTATCACTAATTTTATGAGCGCTGTATCTCATGAACCAATGAACGAAATTTAACCAAACTTGGTATTTAGTTGGACCCTGATATAAACTGGTGCTGATTAGAATTGAGGACCCATCTCTCAACAGGTGGTGCTGTGATCCCATTTTTTCTAAATTTTTAACATGGCGGTATAGGACAAAATTTCGTATAAATGTACATAATGAGAGTTATTTTTAACATGTGGTTCTAAAATTAATATGAATTATTGATAACAGTAGTAGTAGACTAGAGAAAAAAATTTGTGTATGTGGGAGCATCGCTTCCTCCTGGGGGGAAGTACCCCCCAGGGGGGTGTAAATTTTCAACATCGAAATCTTTCGAAATATCTCGTGAATTTTTAATACAAATGGTTGAACCATGATCTGTGGTAATTTAAAAAAGTTATCGATTTTTTTCATTTTTTAACGGAAAAAACAGAAAAAAAAAATCGCATTTCTTCTGACATTGGCAAAAATTGACTTTCTTTCAGCACTTACTGCTATAATTCTGTCAGATAAAAATCATCTGCATTTATCATGGAAAATAATTTAATAATTTAATAAATAACTTGTATTACTGAATTTTCTGTAAAATTATATAGCAGAAAGTCTTGCGGTGGCCACATCATACTATTTATTATTATTATTATTATTTTTTTTTTTTTTTTTTTTTTTTTTTTTTGTACTTAAATATATTTAATGGGATTTGGCACCTTTGACTTGGCAAAACTGAAGGTTTCATATAAAAATTTATACTTCCGTTTCACATTTATAAATTGAACTAAGTTTGTTCAATAAAATATATATTCAGGCAACAATTCTTATGGTTTTTGATATATTTTTTACAGATTTGAAATCTTCAAATTACGTTTTCTCAGTTTGTATTCTTTCATGAATTCATAATTTTCAAAATGGTAAAACTTCTACAGATATTTAAGAAAAAAATTAATACTTTTTTTTATGTTTAATAGAACTTGCTTAAAAGAATTAGGGATATCGAATTTTACGACTGTAGAGCAATCAATGGAATGGAATTGAATGTGTGTGTGTGGGGGGGGGGGATTACCTAATAGAAAGTTGAGAAACGGTAGTTGTAAAAAAAAATGCAGAAAAGCTTCTAAGAAAGTGCATATTGAATGTAAAATAACCAACAATCAGACAAAGGTGGTACAGCAAAATAACGATTATCTATGTTATTAAATATAGATGTAAAAAGCTTGAAAGAAATCTTGTACAAGTGTAGACTTAGGCCTGCAAATTATTTTGTCTGTATAAAATTTTAATTTATTTTGTCCCAGCTGCGCTTAGAAATGGCCAGTTGGATGGATTCTTGTTTCTGAAAGAAGACGCTGATGTGTTCTTTTAAACGGAACTTAAGATTGCATTTAGTTTGATCAATATAGGATAAACCACATTGGTTGGATATACTATAAATACTTCAAGAGCTTATGTCTGGAACACTTTAACTGAGAAAAGCTGATTATATTAAAATGTAATAAGTAAATATATATATATATATATATATATATATGTATGTATGTATATTTTTTAAATCCACACTGTTTCAGAAGTTTAACTACAGCATAACTTAATTTAGAAAAATAGGTTAAAACAGTGTTAGCATAAGATACAGATTTATTAGACGAAGTGCAAAAAAGCTGTAATTTTTTAATACTTTATTTATAATGGAAGCGTTATAACAGCTGTCAGTTGTAATACTTCCAGATATTTGTTTTCTGAGCTTGGTGAAACAGAATCGAAACAAATATTAAAGGTGCGGTTTAAAAAAATGTGAAAAACAGGCTTTTTTTTTTGTGTGTGTGTGGATGACATGAACGTGCACGGGGAGATAAAAAGACTGCAAAATGTTACCATAGACGATGGTGCATAAGCCTTTTCGGAGTGAGAGATAAGGATATCAAAAACAAAGTTGGTGAAACAACATTTTTAATTTCATAAGTAAATTGGGCTTTGAGGATTTAGAGCTTATTTTACATGTATAAGAATCGTAAAAACATTATAAATGGCAATGTTTCTGTACTCTATTTGTCTGATTGTAGAGAATTTTACATTCAATCCATAGTTTCTTTAAATTTCTCTGTATTTTTATCAGTCACCGTCTCTCCATTTCCTATTGGATAATACCTTATATTCCGTTCAATTCTATAGGTTGTTAAACAGTTGTAGAATTTGGTTTTCTTCTTATACATTGGGTAGGGGCACCTTTCTTTCATTTTATTATGCATTGGTGACGGAACGCTCAATGCTACCGAAACAGCTATCTGCATTTTTCATCATTCTCTTTGGCGTTCTATACCAGGAGTGGCCAACCCGTGGCCCGTGGGCCGCATGCGGCCCACCGCGTAGTTTCTTGCGACCCACGAGGAGATTCACGATATTTAAAGTTTGACAACTTTGGTTAACGGATCAAAAATTAATAAATACGTACTGACTTTTCGAAGTGAAATACCTTTTAACGATTATCGTAGCTAAAGAACTGTTGTAATAAAATATTATCATATTCACTATTCATTCTTTTTATTATAGTTTTAATATACAGTCATAAATGTTTCACTATTCTATTGTTAATTTATGAATGAAAATAATTTAAATTAATGTATTCTGTTCTGAATTTTCACCCTACCCTTCCCCGAAAAAATTATATACTCACAAGCATATATGTACATATGTAGAGTCATAAAATAATAATAATAATTTCCTTCCACGATTAATTTTGCCGTAAATTATTGTAGAAACCAACAACTGATGCCAAACGATTGGTAATAACATCTAGTTTTTAATTCAATTGCTAAATTTTGTTTAGGGAGTCATCTACATATTAATACTTGTACAAACTTCTTCTTTTTTTTTTCTTTTCGAATTGTAACACCCATTTTTGACTACATATTCGAATTTCTGAGGTCAAGGCGGTTCGGAAAAAGCTATAGTTTATATTCCTTATATCAAGTCTTCATAGCATTATAAGAAAAAATTGATCAGAAGTGAATCTTTATATTTAAAAAAAATTAAATTAAGATATCATACAGAAAAATATTATATTCATTCAGATAATAATCGGAAAATAAATGTAACAATTTTAAGTATAAAATAAAGTAATGCTAATTAAGAAATAATGTGCACGTCTAAACTTACTTCAATAATTATTTTAAATCATGCACAAGCAAAGCGATATATGACACAAATGATAATAAGTGACAGTCCCCTAAGAGCAATAAAAATTGAAATATCACTATAATTCGAAACATAATGATAGGAATGAACTGTAAATTTAGAAACCCATATTTTTGATGATGCCCATTCTATTCGTGCAAAAATTAAAGTAGGTTATAACTCATAATTTTTTAATATATGCATTTATTAATAATTTTCATAATTCAAAAAATGTTTTTTATTCAAAAATATGCATGGAATATATTTGTGTTACTCCATTCTAACGTTAAAAAAAAAAGAAGACGAAGAAGAAGAAAGGAGGGGAGGGGGGGAGAGGGAGAAGAAGTTTTAATATATTAATTTTTTGGGAAGATATGAATTAATATTTATTACATTCATTTAACATTAGCATCTACATATTTTAACAAATTATAACTCTGTGAAAACTTAAGGAAAACATATAAACTATACCCTTTTCTAGACTGATTTGAACCAAATTATCCAAAAAGCTTGTCGAAATTCGGGGTTTCCTTTGAAAAAAAAAATGAAGTTGATGTCAGTTTTAGACACCCCTTAAGCAAACTCTAACTGTACCGTTCTAAACTCTAACTGTACCGGCCTTATTACTAATCGATTGGCACCAGCCGCAAGTCTCTACACTAATTTACGGCGAAATTAGTCGGGAAAGGAGGGGAGGGCTATTTTTTAATGACTGTACATACGGTGCTGCCCAAATGAATAAAATAGGTTTCCAATACGACCCACCAAGTGTTTTGGGTTGGACAGGCCTGTTCTATACACTGAAGACTTTTTCTGTGTTTATTTATCTAAATACCAAGTCATCTTTTAATAATAAAGATGTGATTATTGAAGATTTTATTAAAAAATAAAAATTATATTTTTCAATTTTAATATTAAAAATCCCCTTTATAGCAATATATCAATGACATAGAATAAGTATAAATAAATATAGAGTATCGTTTAATACACTCCTTCTCATATTTATAAGGACACTTTACGTTTTGAAATAACTAATGTAAAAATAATTGTGAACAAGATTATACTAAGTGCACTTAATATATCTAGTATTCTAAAAACCAAAACTGCTATAATATTTTTATATGACACAAAATTAATAAAAAACAATGCAAAATATTTTTTTCTCCACGTTTTTAGATGTGAATAATTATAGGGAAAATCAAGATTTTTTTCGTCTTATTTAATTTACTAGCAGATAAATTACAGTTGACATGCAAATTTGTTAATTACTGGGCTAGATTAATTCATATATAAGCCTTCAATTTTTCTTGGACGGACATTACTGATAATTCCTCGAAAAAAAGAAAGTTCATGTAGTGAAGTATGATAAATGTGTTTTTTAAGTGGAAGGATAACTTCAATCCACCGAATTTCTAATGAAATTCGAAGATCTAAAATTGCTGAAGGAAATGTGATCAAACTTTGAAATGCTGGTTCGATAGGAGAGAGATCTGATGCAAAATCAGAGTTGTTTTACAGCGATCGAAGACTCATAATTCCTCTTACTGTTCTACTCATAATGGCTGCTGCTGAATTTGCTCGTAATTTTTAACAAAAGTTTGGGGTCCACACTTATGTATGTTTAAAATAATTAATAATATTTTAAAATGAATAAAAAACCTGTAATAATCAATAAGCATTTAATGGGGGAAAGAACGTCTGTGTTAAAGTTGAATAAAGACAAAATTAAATGGTAAAATGTTGCATTTTCGGATGAAAAACATTTTATTCTTGATTAACCAAATTGTTTTAACAGTTACTGGCACGATCTGAAGACAGCGAAAGACAGAGCAGATTTTTTAAAGGCGGGCATTTTAAAGGTGGATCTATGGTGTTCTGAGGAAGCTGTTTCTACTGAAGGCAGAATGAGTTTAGTAATTTTTTCTATTATTATGAACATCAAGAGAATATCCGCAAATTTTAAACTTGGAATTCTCAGATTTTTGTTAGATTTTGGGGGGTAATAATATTTTTTTCAACAAGACTTACGTTTTTGCTCTACTTATAGAGCAATAAGAAATAGTTTGAAGAAAGAAACTTCTGTATTATTGCCTTTCCCGTGGCCTAAAAGTTGGAAAAACCTTAACTTATCATATTAGAAAAGTTCATGCAAGTGAAAAGCAATTTTAAATAGTTTAAATGTATTCAGAATATCATCTATGCTGTATGAAATGGTATTGAAACTGAGTATTATATATATATATATATATATATGTATATATATATATAATATATATATATATGTTTAGTTAATATAAAAAAACGGTTGTCCTTATAATTATGAGAACCAGTGTATTCTAAACGTAATGAGTGCTTTTGTGAACGGCTGTGTTAAAAATTATTTTCTTTATTTAAAGAGGTTTGTAATATTGTTTCTTTTCTGCTAAGAGCTTTTAATTATGTAGTAATAATTTTGGTGGAGAAAAGGTCACAAAATATAGATATCCGATTTTGATTTTTTAAAAAAAGTTACAAAATATAAAATAAAAACATACAACATTTAATTTATTTATTAACGCATTTTTTTAACCAACAACAACAATAATAATAATAATAGTAATAATAACAAATGTTTTTTTTTTTTTTTTATGTAATGATATATATATTTAAAGTTGACTATATTAAGGACAAAAATATCATTAACGATTATTTTAAACATTATTGTTTGTCTTTTAAGTATAATTTGATTTCATTCGGTGTGTGTTTTGAATATTATTTTTTATACTAATAAGTTTAATAAATAAAAAATAAAATTTTATCATATAAAACAATATTCATCAATTGTTACTAATTTGAATATGTTCGAAAAAATAAATTTAAAATAAAGGAAAGAAATCTTGTTATAAATCTATGTAAACAATTAAATTTATTATAATTTTTAAAATGCGTTGAAAAGTAAATGATTACACTGGCTAATCTAGTTTACGTACTACTATAAATATGGAGTTGAAATATTGGTACATAGTTGCAATTCAAGTTTCGCAGATGCAAACTCCACATTGTCGTTTAATATTCATCACTGAATCCTTATACATATGAATTTGTACATGCTTAATAGGAGAGAACAACACAATTAACTCATTTATGAGTCCGAGAAAATATTATAATAGTTTAACAATAAACATATGTACTACATGCCCCTTTCTATTAAAAATCTTCAATTACTATTTATTTTTAATTATGATTAATTTTAATTTTATTTATTTATGTATTTATTTATTTTATTTTATTTTATTTTTTACTTTATTTATTTATTTATTTTTATTTTTATTTTATTTTTGTGGGGGGGGGAGGGGGGGTAATTATTTTTACAAAAGATTTCCAATAATCAAAATTATAAATTTCGATTTATTCTTCAGACGATAATCTTAATGCTACATTATCTTAATCTTTTACGTAACATGATTTTTTAAAAGTACAATCTACTAAATCTATAAAACAGAAGCATTCATATTAGAATTCCATGGGCGCCATAGTTTTTAATATTGTTTTGCAAGCATGGAGTTTAAAAAAAGAAAAGAAAAGAAAAAGCTCTAAGACTATTTTTGTTATCATTATTGTTATATTAATATATTATTTTAAGTTTTTAGATTAGAACGGTTGTAAGATACTGAACCGATTTTTCGTGGAAAATTTGCTAATGTATCCACATTAGCATCGTTTCTATATTTTAAATTTTTGATATGACAAGACAATTTTTAAAAGTGCAATTTTTTAAATTTACAAATTAGGCGTTTTAGCGCCAGATTTGCAAATTAAATTTCTTTTTCAACCTTATTTTATAACTTTTATAACATATATATTTTTCATTAGAATAAAATTTTATTTTATTTTATTTTATTTTATTTTTTTATTCAATGCATAAAAATTCAAAAGTACTTTTTTTTTTTTTTTTACATGATTTTGAAAAAGGCACTTTTAATACAAACTTCATTATTAAGAAATTTATTTTCCATGAGGCAAGCTTAATATTTATTTATTATAATTTTAAGTATAAATCTACCACTGTGCTTTGAAATAAATTTTGAAATAATCTTGTAACGAAATTGTATTATATAAGTAACCTATGAATACCTGCAAATATTTAAATGCTGAACATGAATGTAAAAAAAAGTATACAGCGCAGTCTTTTACTGTTCCATTGAAGTTAAAATTTATTTACATTTTTTTTTTTCTCTTCATTGTATTTAAACGTCCTCCGCAGTCATAAATTTTTATTTTAAATTAATTTGAAAACTCCATATTGTTTTAATAACTAGTTAGCATACATAAACTCAGCCCAGTTCAACATTGCATATTTGTTCTCATAATGTTTTGCTAAAAGGCATATTATATTCATGTGAAAAGAAATAAGTTCAGCCTATCACACAATTATGGTACAGAATGAAATACTCCACCCACTTGAATACCCTACATCCGATTTTATACCTTTATATTACAGTAATCTGATGATTAATTTTATTAGCGTTAGTTTTTTTTTTTTTTTTTTTTTTTTTTTTTTGTTTTCATGCGATTACATTTATTGCCAATGGAAAATCATAATGCAGGTTTACATGAAATTTTGACTTATTCTCCCATGTTAAGAAAATCTTACTGACTTACGAAGTTTTTAAATTACAAAGTTCATAGTAAATGTTGTTCATACCAGTATTATAAATAATATTTTTAAACTGGTCTGACATTATTACGATGAAAATATTCCACGTAATGCATATTATATGCGAAATTGTACCTTATTTCTCATGTTAAGAAAATCGTAAATTTTGAAGAGAAATAAGCTAAGACAATTCGCAAGTTAAAATAATCTTAACTAACAAAATTTTTAAGTTATAATGAAAAAATAAAAATAAACAGTGATCTTGCCAGTATCATGGCGATATTTTAAAACTAGTCCGATCAATTTATGATTATTCGGTCTTGATATATTGTCTAAACAGACTAACTATATGAAGATAAATATTCAAAATAACCAACAAACGAACTAACCAAAAAACTGACTAACTTACTGGCGAACACTACATTGATTTGAGATTTTCGGATTTTTCACACCTCAAAGCACATAGAACGTTAAAAAGTCGAGGTCGAAAATTTTCGCGAATGCCTACATTCCCCATACCTATACTAGGATGTGAAACTAATATAACCGTTTATTTATAATTTATTTCGCAAAAAAAGACTATTTTTATACATTGACTAAAAAATTTGCAGCTAACAAAATGCCAAGTGTACATTTGATGACAGGTAATTTTAAAGCCTAAGTGATAGATGATTTTAATACTCATATAATTTTAACTGAAAATGACGAAGTTTGTTTATTCAGAGTGACAAGAATCCATATTTTTTAGAACTACTATTTAAAAAAAAACTATTCTTTCCTAAAACATTTTTAGAATTGAATAAGGGAGCGATTTTTATTTCAAAATTTCTGTCCGGCATGCACCGGAAGAAAAAGATAGTTTCTCTATTTTATTAAAAAGAAAATAATTTTTTTTATTCTTTTACTAAATTTATTTTTAAACATTTTTCTAAAAATCTACATATGAAATAAGATTATTTATAAGCATGTATTACATTTATCGCTAAATATTCTTATCAAAGCAAACTTTTTCGCCAAAACATTCTCACTAATGCACATCAATCAGGAATTATTATAAGATGACGATCTTCAAAATCCGATTAATCTTGATGTAAAGGATTAAATATATATTTTGAAAAACTAGACAATCATTAATTATGCAGATTTTCCTTATGCTACTAATTGAAGCGTGATTTTTTGATATAAAGTTTATACAAAATTATCGCAAGATAAAACTAGTATGATATGGTCATCACAAAACTTTCTTCTATACTTATACAAATTCACGTAATGCAAATTACTTATTAAAATTCTTATACATTAATTTTTTTTTTTTTTTTTTTTTTTTGCATGGAGGTTACAAAAGAGTTAAGTCTCAATTAAGTACAGCTGTAAATATCGAAACAAAATTAATTTTGAGCCCTATTCACGACACGTCAAGAAATTTAGTAGTTTTCAGTATTATTATTATTATTATTTTAAATAAAAAGAAACCAATAACTTTTTTTGAGATTACCATCGATACATCGTTCAACTGTTCGTTTTAGAGGTATTGGCGAGTTCCTTCAAAAGATATGCTCATGTATAAATTTTAAGCCCCCATTCGTTGGGAACACCCCCTCAACTCACACACACACACAGGAAGGAAAGCAATGATAATATAAATCTATTTATCTTAGTTGACTACTACTATTATGAACATTTTTTTTTCTTTTAATTTGATAACAATTGGTTAAAAATAATCCTCGTTGTGCACATTTAAATGAAATAGTCTCCCATGATGCCATATGTTAATAGACAATCTGGATGGGTATCCCCATCCAGAAACTCTATTTTAATGTTTTTATTTAATTTTTATGTCATTTTACCTTTTATTATTTTAACGTTTTCATTCTTGTTTTGTACTGTAGAGTTATTGAAAATCTGGACGGGTAAACCCATTCAGATATTTTTATTTTTATTTTATTTTTACATTTCTTGATTGGTGCAGCTTGTCCTATCATGGACCTTGCGCCATAAAATCCAACCAACCAACCAACCCATGATGCCATCTATATATTAATACGTGAAGCAAAAACTTTGTACCCCTTTTTACGAAAATTGCGCGGACGGAGGATTATGAAATTTCGCACACTTATAGTTTATATAGAGAAGAAGTGCAGAATGCTAATATTTTTTGAAAATACAACGACAAAGACGAGAAATTGGAACATTTGTGAAACGACAAAGGTGCAATTCAAAGCCTATATTATCGGGTTTTATTTCCAGATTAAAATTAGCATTTTCATTTTTTTATACTGTTGCCAAAATTTTGAAATTTCAATTAATAATAAAAAGTTAATATGTTAATAACAATAATAAAAGTTAATAACAATGAGTTATTTTTTAAATAGCCAGTTTCATCTGAAAGAGTTATCGCAGAATGCTAATATTTTTTAAAAACACACAAGTTTTGCATTATATATATACTAATTAATCAACTCAACTCAACTCAACTCATTCAATTTGTATAGATCAGTTTCTAAAGAAATCAACCTAAAATAAAAAAAAATAACGATTTTTTCTACTGACGATGAAAGTTTTTTTCTACTTTTATTATGCCTCGACATAGAACATTAACGGGTCGGAGTGAGAGACAAAGAAGAAGGAATCTATATTTGCGGACACATAATAATAATAGTAATGAAAATACAAATAGTGTTAATATTATACAGAATGAAGAAGTGAATTTGACAGATAAATTTAAATGTGCACGAAATGTCATTCCAAAAGTTTTTTATAGTTATGATTGTGGATTAATGGATTTGGAATGCAGGTTTTGCAATGCGAAACATTTTGAATCTGAACTCACTTTAGCCGAGTTTTTACAAAAAACATCGTTTACAGAGAAGTTTTGTAACATTAATTAAATTATCGAAATATGTATGTCAAGTTCAATGGACAGCATTTTTTTTTTAATCGCATGTCTTTTTGTTTCAATAAAAAAAAAATTAAAAAAAGGCATTCTTTATTTTAATCATTTTTTGGATTTTTTTTATTTAAATTTCATATAATTTTTTGAAAAAACTAGGTAAATTAACAGTGTAGCCTTGGCAAAATCTGTGATTATAGAAGTATAGTCTTTGACAATAGAACCTTAATAATGTTTAAACTTATAATTTTAATTAATTATGGTCGAATTTCGACCACTGGGCGACCACTAGTATTGATAAAACGGGAGGACAGTGACACCTGTTAAGCAATACACATCAAAAGTGGGTACGTGCAAATGTATGCCAAGGTAAGATAAAATATTATTTTTTATGGAATTCTATGCGTTATATCTCGAGCTAGAGTTAGTAGAAAATTTTTATCAAGGATTAATTGACAATTTTTTGAAATTGGTCAAATCGGGTTCAAGGCATCTCAAAATAGACAAATCCATCAAGTTTATAATGTTAACGAGTAAAAAAATTTCTTTTCTTGAACATATTGAAAAAATTTTAATAAGAAGCATTTTCATTATTTTTTGGAAAGTTACTCGGCAAATTAGAGGAAAAAAATTAGAAAACTTCAAATTATGTTTATTTAGTTATTGTATTCTGCAGAAATTTTTACAATGTTTGAAGGGCTGGGGTTGAGCAGATCTTACATCGCAGTAAAGCTACACAATGGGGGAATTTGTGACGTTCTAGGATTTACCCCTAGGGATGATCTGGAGACATGGCATTAAATTTTGATGCTCCGTGGACTGGGTAGCTCCCTTGTTTTGGTAATAGCCAAAGGTAATGTATTATGGAACTTGGATGATATTGTAAGCCACGATGAATTTTATGTTGACCAGCCACCATTAAGATACACGATGGTCTTTTGCCGGCACGATTATCGAACTCGCAATCATTTCATTACAACCCCGACGCTTTACCGGTCAGGCTACTTCATTGTTTGTGGAAAAAGCTATGCTGTGATTGGCTATATTCCACTATTTGTGGGTTCTCCTATAAATTAAATGAAAGAAAATCGTCCTCAAGACGTTACTTTGAATTTATTTAATATATATATGTGTGTGTGTGTGTGTGTGTGTGTGTGTGTGTACCAGGTGTCCCATAAGTCTGTAGACATTTTAAAAATTCATAAACTTTGAAGGAATTGGTAGAACTGAAAGGTGTTTGCGAAAAAGGTCTTCTCGTAAAGTCCCCCCCCCTTTTTTTTTTCTTCCTAAAGAGAAAAAAAGTTAATTTTTTCGTCAATAGAGGGCGCTGTATGGATGCTTAACGAGAAATATGCAAATCAGAGTCTTATAAATTACACGGTTTTCTATTAATACTGCTTATTTCTTATTTTGCCTCCTACTTGCGCATACATGATGTTTTATAGCAATGTTGACTTGCGAGTGAATAAAGCGTTATTGGTGAAGATCTTTCCCTCAGATAAAATCCGCCGACTGAAGCTGCAGTTAGAAGCTTTATAACTCATTTGCAAACTGTAATTTATGGTAATGACGGACACACAGAATAGGATTTATATGCCTGTAAACATTTGCATGCAAATAAATATAATATTTCCCGATAATGTCCGATTTGCTCACGTACAAGCGCCCTCCATCGAAGAAAATTTTAACTATTATTTTTTTTTCTTTACAAAAAAAAAAAAAAAAAAAAAAAAAATCCCCCTTCACGAGAAAAATCTTTTTGTTCGATTCTAACAAATCCTACCTTTTTATGAATTTTTAAAATATCTAAATACTTATGGGACAACAATATTAATAAAAAGTTTCATGTTTTATTTCTATACAATATTTTAGATGGCAAATAATACTTCTACAAAATAATAAAACAAATATAAAAAACAAAGAAAATATTTTAAATTTCATCATAGTGTAAAAGCTTCAAAAAGCATCAGTTCTTTATTTAGGAATTTATTAGAAAATGGGAGAAATTGGAGTGGAAGGCTGATTTTTTTATTCCAACTAGCTGGTAATCAGCCAGGGTAGCTCAATGGTTTGAGCATCCGCACGTAAAGCGGAAGGCCCGGGTTCGATTCCCGGCTAGGTATTTTTCACATAGTTGGAATAAAAAAAAATAAGCCTTCCACTCTAAAATTTTCTGAAATGAACTTTCATGGTTGATAAATAAATTTCTAAATTAAATTAAAAATTTCGAGGTCTATTGGAGTTGTGCCATGAATATTAATGTCACTTGATATAGCTATGTTTACAGACTCGGTGACTTTGCCAACGTATGTTATGTGAGAAATGCCTAGCTGGTAATCAGCCAGGGTAGCTCAATGGTTTGAGCATCCGCACATAAAGTGGAAGGCCTGGGTTCGATTCCCGGCTCTGGTATTTTTCACATAGTTGGAATAAAAAAATCAGCCTTCCACTCCAAAATTTTCTGAAATGAACTTTCATGGTTGATGAATAAATTTCTAAATTAAATTAACAATTAATTCAGTTAAAATTGAGAACGGATTTACTAATTCTGGCTATCCTGAAGCAATATGGTGCCAAATTTGATCGCAAATCTAGTCAAGTTTGTAGCCAACGTTGATTTTGACCTTGGCATCGATTTTGGCGACTTGATGACCAAATTTGGGGAAAATTTGTAGTTTAGGGTTGACAAAGTTTGGAAACTCTAACTTCAATTAAAAACAGAATTCTGGAATTTTCTGGAAATAATCATTGGTTTATATCGCTGAACTAATGACAAACTTTAAATGACAAACAAGATTAAAACAAAATAAATTACATTCGTTAACTATAACCTGCTTATGTATTAAGAATTACTTTATATGCTCAAAAATGTCGGTAACTTTCATAACAATATCATAACATGCTCTATCTGCGTGATGAATATTCATTAAAGTGCATTCTTCGACTAGAACCTGTTTATTTCTTTAATAATTACTTTCTACACGCAAAAATGTTGGCATCTTTCATAAAAATATCATTACGGGCTCTATTTACGGACTGAATATTTATTAAATAAAATGCATTCGTCGATGGTGGGTCTCTCTATGATAGTAGGTCATATATAATGGCCAAAATCTTCGTATATTTGGTCATTATTAATGCAAATTTCGTAAATATCTCCAAAACGGAAAGTCACAGTCTAAGGAAAAAAGGAGGTGCACAACTAGATGTTATAACAAACCTATATACCAATTTGTAATGTTCTACGTTCAACCGTTTTTGAGTTATGTGAGATACATACACACACATACAGACGTCACGAAAAGTCTTGTAAAGTCACTGATATCTCTAAAACGAGAGCTTGTATTGAGATGAAACTTGCAGACATCCTGACAGTTGCACATATAAATTTGCAACATTCTACGATGATTCGTTTTTCAGCTATGCGAGATGTAAAACCCATTTCGCAAATCGGATTACAATACTTTTTTATACTTTGTATAAGGAAGTAAAAAAAGAATAATAATAATTAATATATATATATAAGTTCCATATGAACTTTTAAGAAACTTTGAGGAAACTTTTTGAAAACATATAATTTGGAACTTTAAGTTCTACAGACTACACGTTTATTTATAATAAAATAAACATATAATTTGTGTTACGTACGTCTAATCAGATTTGTTATAATATATATATATATATATATACACTCTAAAATTTCTGGAGTGAGAATCTCTGTCCTTAAAAAAGGTGACCACTATTTGAACACCAATTAAGGTGAGAAAGCATCATTGTCGCTCTTGAAAATGTGACATTTCTCACTTTTCGTGAAAGAGTATAGTCATTCTGTTACAAAGAGTGAGGTCCTCATCTATTGCAAGATCAACCTTTTGCAGAGTGAAAAATTGCTTATTTAACCATATTTTGACTATAAAGAAACATTTCTGGATGATCTCATACATTTATTTGTTTAATAGAACTTATTGAAGATTTTTTCTGAATAAAAAAGGAAAATAATTATGTTAAAATATAATTTGGTAAATATATATATTGTATACGATTGACAAAATCGAAGTAATATTATTAGAAAAGAATCGAAAAACATAAGAAATATATCAATATTCGCATTAAAACGTAAATAGTTTTATTCATAAATGTATAAAGTATAAGAGAAAATATTACTAATGCAAATATTAATGCATAACGCTTTAAAATCTATAGCAATTTATATTTTTATTATATACATTGACACCTAACATACGTGAAATATAAAAAAAATGGCTATAATATTTTACTAAAAATTAAAATCAAGACTTATAATCCTGAACAGACGAGTTTTTAAAAAATCTCTGTAAATTTGCATGCGAATATTTATTTATTTATTTATTTATTTAACATGTCACTCGAGTAGCCTTCTTTCCCCCCTAAGCTACTGTAAATAACTGTTTGACTTAGGTAATTTTCTATACATTTTGCTTTTAAATATTTCTAGTTTTAGTAATTCAGAATAATTTTAATTGCAAAATGCTCCTTAGAATTCTGTAATTTTGTACTGCTGGTAAATGAAGTAAAAATTTATAAATGTGATTAATCACGTATGAGAATGATTTACTAATGCAGCTTCTGTATGGGCTCAATGGTTTAATGGTGGGACATTCGCCTGCTACGGGGACGGCATGTTTTCGATTCCCGACAGATCCAAACTACATACTTTTCACTGTTGAACTAGAGTCGATTCGCAGGGGGAAAAGAAACGTCGTCTAGTGTGTACTATTTTTTTTTTTTTTTTTTTTTTTTTTAAGGAAAAATACGCAGTAATACTCTTTAAATTACTCGGAATAATCTCACTCTTATTAAAGAGCGAGAAATCTCATTCTTTCGAAAAGAGACTTTTCACTCTTTAGGGGTTAGCTCCATTTTGGCATGTTCAAAAATTGGCATAAGAAAAAAAAGTAATAAATTTGCGGTATTTAAGGACTACAAGCTACAAATAAACTAACGATGATTTTAATGAATTTGTGCTGAAATTTATTTTAATAAATTATTAAATTTAAATTACATTTCATTACCGAATTCCGTTATTTTCTCTATATAATAAAAAAAATGTTACTGTCACTGGCACTTTTTTTTTTTTTTTTTTTTTTGTCCGTGACAGCATTTTTTCGCGGAAGGCAGGATCCTTCGCGTTATGAGAGGAGTTACTGTGTTCCGAATACTCCAAGAAAGATATTTCAGCTGCTTCGAAATCTCCATCATTTTAATTAAAGAAATTATTAACAAAAAACGACGGATATATGAAGGTACTCTATTTGCCAACTTGAAAAAAGTTTCTCCGAGTGACATTGTTCTTCTGTCATGAAGTCATTTTACACTGGAAAATAAAAATATGATCCATGGTTGTAGGTACAGTCGGTAACAAAAGTGTCCGAACACTAGCAAAAATTCCTATGTAAAAAAAGTACACTTAATACCGTTTTGTTAAATAAATCCTTGTCGAATCCTGTTCTTAGTCAGTCTAAGAACAGGATTCGACAAGGATTTATTTAACAAAACCGTATGAAGTGTACTTTTTTTACATAGGAATTTTTGCTAGTGTTCGGACACTTTTGTTACCGACTGTAGGTAGGTAAGTAGGTAGGTATGTTGAGTTTAATGTCACACAAATACTGTGCTATGGGTAATTGGCAACGGTCTGGGACGCACCCTTAGGTATGTTCCGGAGACATGCCATCACAATTTTGATTCTCCACGGAAGGGATGTCTCCTCCGCTTTGGTGATCACCAGAGATATAGTTTTGTAGGAACACGACGGATTTCATGCGCACCAACCACCATTAGTTTACACGACGGCCTTTGGCCGGCTTAAATATCGAACCCGCAATCTTCCAATTACAAGCTCGGTGCTTTACTGACTGGGGTACAGCGGCCTGGATCCATGGTTGTAAAAAAGAAATAAAAAGGTTCATATGATAAATCTGTGATGCAAAAGGGTCTAGATATTACAAATTTCTTTCTATTAAAAATATATATAATAATAATAATAACAATAATAATAGTACTGATTTTTAGTATAATTTTCATAAAAATAAATAAAAGTAAATAATGTGGTATTAAACGTTATGTATTTCAATTTGACATTGAATATGGAGATTTTTATAATATTTTTCTGCTTTTGTCTTGTGTTATGCACTACTAATATTCCTATTCAGTGAAAAATAAAGCAGCGAATAGGCGGGCAGAGCTCTGCATGGGTTAATAAGTAATGCGATTCGGGGGGAGGCGAAGCCTCCCTTGGGGGTTGATGAGCGGAGCGAGCAGGGGACAGAGCCCCCTAGTAATTAAAAAAAACTAAATTTTAAATAATTGTTTTTACTTGTTGGATATTTATCACCCCGTTTGGCCACTGTTTTTAATTTGACGAATATAACTTGCCGGTATAATAAGAAAATACCGACCGCTAGGCGGCTGAAAGACAACTGGTAATAATAATAATAATAATAATAATTTTACGAGACACTAAAAATAATTTGTAAAATTTATTAATCTATCAGTTTTTCAAAAAAATAAGAAATAAAAATAAAATGGCGAAAAAAATCTGTAATAAAGTTACCCACAAACATAGTTTCATTTTAGAATGCAAATATTACTTCGCATGATATGTTCAGAATATTTAAAGTTGAAAAAAACAGGTATGAAAGTAGAATGTTATATTTTTGAAAGAAAAGATATAACATTCTACTGATTTTTACAAGTCTAATTATCTGTTTCCAAATATACAACCAAAGTTCTTTTGATTTCATTATTTGTCGATTTAGTATCAAAAGAACCTACCCAGATCGCACATAAGGGTATGAAAATCATCAATTTTGCTTTTCAATGGATTATTCCGAAAGGGTTTTCAAGTTTTACATTATGACATGATTTATGGCAATGTTTTATGTTTTACGGTTATATATATACAGTCGGCTGCAAAATTATTCGAGCACTAGCAATAATCCTTGCCAAAAAAAAGTACACTTAATACAGCTTTGTTAAATAAATCCTTGTCGAGTCATGTTCTTAATCAGTCTAAGAACATGATTCGACAAGGATTTACTTAGCAAAACAGTCTTAAGTGTACTTTTTAAATATAGGAATTATTGGCTAGTGCTCGAATAATTTTGCAGCCGACTGTATATATATATATATATATATATATATATATATATATATATATATATATATATTACCTTTTCAAGACCTTATCATAAAATTCTTTAAGATTAAGTATTATTGTGTCAACTACAAACCTTTTTACAACCCCTGCTACAAAATGCACGCATGGAACACATGGAAAAAAAAAAAAAAAAAACTATTTTCTTTATTCCAATACATTATTTTAATTATGACATCATTTTCATCGTTAACTTCGGGAAATTCGGGTTTTATTATTAAGAAGATTATCTGTCTAAATGCTCTACTATATCAGTAAAAATAACAATCTAAATATGTTTTATTTCAAGATTCCCTTTATATATCAATGAATTTATATATATACAGTCGGTAACAAAAGTGTCCGAACACTAGCAAAAATTCCTATGTAAAAATAGTACGCTTAATGCAGTTTTGCTAAATAAATCCTTGTCGAATTCTGCTCTTAGACTGACTAAGAACAGGTTTCGACAAGGATTTATTTAACAAAACAGTATTAAGTGTACTTTTTTTTCATAGGAATTTTCGCTAGTGTTCGGACACTTTTGTTACCGACTGTACATATAGGTAGATAGATAGATAGATAGATAGATAGATAGATAGATAGGTATAAATTTATAAATAATAATGTAATTTAATAATAAAAATAATAAAATTTAATAATAATTTAATAATAATAATAATAATAATAATGTAATGTAATTTTATAGTAGATTATAATTTAATAAAATTCATTATCATTATTAATTTTAACCATTCCGGCTCTTAGTCAAGCTCTTAATAAGTTTTTTTTTTTTTTTTTTATAACCAAATAGTGTCTTTTAATTATAAAATAACAGTTAGCAAATTATTAATTTTTAAAGAGTGCAAATGTTCTAAAAATGCACAGCATGTTTTATTGAAAGCAGATAAATGAATACATTTTCTTTCGGTGTATAAGGTCATTAAAAATAAATGTAACTGAAAGCGAAAGCGGAAAAAAACTCCATGAACACCGTTTAGCTTACTTGCCCTATGATTAACACCAAAATTATCTAAAAGTGTGCGTGCTTCTATAAAAAGAAAAGTTCGCAAGGAAAACAACAGATAATAAAAACGAAAGAAGTATTAGACATTGCGTGTTGACTGCGGTTGATTTTCCGTCATTTTTTAAGCAGAATACGATTCCGTATAAATAAACGTTACGTGACTATGTGTGAGTTCGCGCATAAATAATTTAGATACATTTATTAAAAGGCGCAAAAACATGTACGAAAAATTTTAAGATGTTTATGATAATAAATAAAATAAATAAATTCCTTAAAAAAAAATAGTCTACTGTTTTGATTGCGTTTTAAAAATTTCCAGAGTGATTTATTTATTCATTCATTTATTTTTCAAAATAAAAAATTAGCTACTTCTTAAATGGTAGTGCGAGTTTCAAAGCTTGATTTCTTAGGAATCCCCGCATTCCATTTTTTAAATGCCATATTAGTGTTATTATTATTATTATTATAAGAGATATTTAGTAGTAGTGGTAGAGATATTTAATAATTCTTTGAAATATTTTCTACAATTGATTAAAACAAATATTATTTTATATAAATAGCTGTATTTAAAAAGTGGCTGGACCAATCCCTTCTTCATTGTGTTTCTCTCTCTCTCTCTTTTAAAAACACACTCTCTTTTCCTTACCTTTATTATTATTATTTATCTATTTATTTATTTATAAGATAGATTAATCTTTATCATTATTATTTGTTTATTCATAAGACATAAAAAAATCCTGAAATAATATAAAAAAGTCTTTTTTTCTTTTTTTTTTAACTTTTTTAAAACAAATTTATTATTTATTTTATTATTACTTTGTAAATATTAGCATATACTTTCTTTTCTCATATAATTTATTCGTATAAAGTTATTATTTTTAATAGCTGTCAAACTTTGTAAGATACATAGCAGCATATGTAATTTTTTTATTGCACTAACAGCTGTTTAATTCTACCGAAGTAAATGTCTGCATTTTCCGTTTTAATTTTAATTTAATTCTTTCTTTCTTTCTTCTTCTTCTTTTTTTTCCCATCTTTTATAGTAAAATATTTTCTTATTTATCATGTCATTCTTCTCTTGAATTCAGGAGAAAAGAAAAGCAAAAATTTTAAGTAAAATAAAGAAAATTCTCTGAAATTGATTTTGCTTTGAATAAATTTCAAAATAGGAGAATTTTATCTACCATAGATTTAAAAAACTAGTCTAATTTAAAAATATTTGATAGGGAAAAAAAAAACCATCCATAATTGTATTTACGCAGTAAAAATTTGAGGCTGAATGGAAGACAATCCAGACATTCAACACGTCACAATTGTTTTATTTCTTTCACTGCTTCTCTTACTCCAGAACTCTAAATTCGCTCTCTCTATCATTCATCAATTTCTTCTCACTAAATCAAGGCCGGCAAGTTGAGTGATGTTTCTACCACGACCCCGATAGAAAGAAAATTTTCTCATCTTTTCTCAGCGCCACTTCGATCGATTCAGTACACATCCATGAAATACGCCCGCGTTGTTCTGGATTGGACTGCCAGTTCCTGCCTTCGGAAAATGAAAAGTTGATTTGTTTACATTTAGGATCTTCTTCCTTTTCAAGGACTAAATCTACATACATGATGCAAAGAGTTTTTTATATGCTAAAATGTGCATTTAAACAAAGATTTTGAATAAAGTCTGGAGATGTTAAATGTATAAAGAAATTTTAGAAAAACAGAAGACGGATTTCTAAATTTATATATGGTAAAAATATAAATTTTGAGACTTTATGTGTTTTTTTAAATTACTTATATAGGTCTTTTTCTGTAAAGAGTTAATAACATTTACCGAATAGAGAAGCAGGTTCATATATTTTATAAAAATGTTTTTGAAATTTTCAAAGTTTATTTCTTTGTTAGATATATTTCTTCCAAAAAATAAGTAAGTTATATATATATATATATATGTATGTATATATATGCAAATATTGCTGTAATCTTATTCCAATTTGCTTTAATTCACTTAGATTTTACTTTATTTCTTTTTTGGTTTGATTTGTGTGGTCTTTGGTTTTTGATCATATTAATTGTTTGAATACTGATATTAAATCATCTTTAAATTCCAACTGTACGTACTGATAATATTATATATCTACTATACGTTCTGATTATCTCTCTCTCACTCTCTCTCTACATATATACATATATATATATATATATATATATATATATATATATATATATATATATAATGATTTATTAAGCGTATAAAAGCCAAGCAACAAATACAAGATCACTGAAACCACAAAGACCAATGAGAATGAAATATATATATATATAGGAGAAGCTCAGAAAGGGGAAAAAATTATCAGGGGTGAAATACACATAAGAAACCAAATTTATTAATTAACAGCCTGCAAAACAAACGAAACAATAAACTATCACAACAAAATCTTAACAAAAAAAACTTAAACTGAAACGAAATTTAGGAAAAAAATAATTTAAGAATCTTAAGAAAGGAAGGAAGGGGGCAGGTGGCAAGACTTGTGACTTGCCTGTGGGGTTAAACTAGTTTCACGCCGGCAACACTCCCCCAGCCTGCCAAGACCAGAATAGGAGTCATATGGATTAAAAAAGCAAAATTTCATAGCAGATAAAGAATAATGAAACTATAAGGCAACAGTGAAAATTATTGATTACTATGTGTTTAATAGTATGATTAGAATTTAAAGAATAATTGACAACACAACAATGAAGAAACTGAAAATTTAATGGAAAAAGAAAGATTGCATATTAATACAAAGTAAATAGAACAAACCTTCTTCTTTTCTTTTTTTTAATTTAATTTCACAATCCCACTCAACCATCCAGCCAAAAAACACCACCCATCCTCCTTAATCAAACATCTGTCCACCCAATCGCCGCCTTTTTTATTGTCTTTATTTTATAATTTTTTTGTTAAGATACACTAAAGTGTACACGGTTTTTATTTATTTATTTATTTATTTTTATGTACTGACAGAGACATGGTTATGGATATAAAATAGAAAATACAAAGTTTTTAGGAAAACCCATTTTAGCAAGTAGCTGAGATCAGTTTATTAATATTCTTGTTTTTATACTTCTTAGAGCATAAATTATTAATTCGAAATAAATGGTTAATGAAGATATTTCTAAATACCGAAAGATGCAGACAGGAATTAAAATGTGTAAATAAGTTTACTTTAAAACTAAAATATTGCTGTTTTCATAGATATCTGTGTGAATTTTATTACCATCAAAGATTATTTTTAGATCTAAAAAGTTAATTGATTGATTAGTTAGAGTATTTTGAGTTAGCTTTAAGTTAGATGAATAATTTACGGAAAAGGCATTTTGTGATTTCTTGTTAAGATAAAATACAATAATATCATCTATGTAATGATAAAGCTGGACATCATCATAACAAAATTGCTTTTCATAATAATACAGATAGAGATCTGACAAAATACTGGAGCTACAAACCCCTTGTGGGATTCCTACTTATTGCAAATAGATATTGTTGTTGTGGAAGATATAATTAATACGGATAACAAAGTTAAGAAGTGTTTTGATTTTTTCTACTTTAAAATTGCGAGGAAGATTAATTTGAGTTTTATATTCGTGAAAACGACTGTAAATGATATTACTAAGATCTGATAACTCAATATTATTGAAAAGATCTTGAAAGTCAAAAGTCATAATATTGTCTATTGAATTGAGCGATTTAATGTATTGAATTAATTGAAAGCTCTTTTTAAGAGAGTGTAAATTATCAACTTTGCAAGTAAAATTGTAAATTTGTTTTAGAATAGAGTTTTATTAGCATTGTTGTTATAAGCATTACAGCCAATAGTGACAGTGCGAAATTTAATTGGGGATTTGTGAAGCTTAGGTATGAGAACTATATAAGGATAATTAAAGTTATTGAAGGGAAGTTGAAGTAGTTTATAGTAATTATGTATTTTTCGGATATTAATAATAAGGTTATTATTAGTTAAACCAAAGATGTTACTATTAGTTACTGAAGAGTTTAAAATAGAGACATAGTAGGATTTACATATAATGGCATAATTATTAGGCGATTTGTCAACATAAGTTATCACAAAGTCATCCTGTAGTGATTTAATAGAGTTAAGAAGAATAGATTTTTTAAAAAACACCAGATTTAAATAATTGAGAAATAAAGCATTTTTAATTTTTTGTAACATTAAAACTTTCCATTGAGTGAAGTAGGCAATAGATTTATTATGAGTAATAGAAATTTTGTGTTACATACAAACGGAACGCTTGCAATTACGATGACGTAAATTTTGCAAGTTTTTTGCAAATACAGTCGGCAGCAAAAGTAACAGAGCAGTAGCGAAAATTCCTATGTAAAAAAAGTACACTTAATGCAGATTTGTTAAATAAATCCTTGTCGAATTCTGTTCTTAGTCAGTCTGAGAACACGATTCTACAAGGATTTATTTAACAAAACTGCGTTAAGTGTGCTTTTTTCATATAGGAAATTTTGCTAGTGCTCGGATACTTTTGCTGCCGACTGCAGTCATACATTTGGAACGCCTGCAAACGGCTTTGTAACTGGAAGTGTTTCATTTGTATGTACCCCTTTATAAATAAATAAATCTAGGTCATAAGAAAACTGTTGAAAGATTTGTGGAACGCTAGTTTTAATTGGAAGTCTAAATTTGGTGCCAACCAATAATATTGAAACGGGATAATAATTATGATCATTTCGGAGGAAAAAAAATAGCCATTTTAAATCTAATATCTTTATATATTAAAAAAAACTTTCTATCACCGACGTCAAACCTTTTCTGTCTGTGACCACATCTTCTCGCTGAGGGCAGTCCTTCTCGTCATGAGAGTCATCAATGCGTGCCGAATACTCCAAGGCAGAAACTTCAGTTGCTTAGAAGTTTCTATCATCTTGATTAAAGAAGTTATTAATTTAAAACGTCGGTTAGAAAGGGTAGTCTATTTGCCATTTATCAAAAAGTTTCGCTTATGACGTTGTTTTTTCTTCATAAAGTCATTTTTCACAGGAAAATTAAAATGTGATCCATGGTGGGAAAAAAAAAATGTAAGTGTAAATGTTGCTATTGTAACAAAGAAATTTCTCGTCTTCAAATAAACAAAAATCGTTATCTTAGATATTTTCATTATAAAAATGAATTTAGAATTAAAATTTATCGTCTACAAATATCTTTTCTTTCCTATTCTTTTTTTCTTTTTCTTTTTTTCTTTTTTTTTTTTTTTTTTTTTTTTTTAATTTTTTAGAAAATTGATTTTCTTACTGGTAATTTCTTATGTAGTTTATATTCTTTTAAGTTCTTGTGTGTGTGTGTGAATAATGAAATAATGTCTATTTGTGTAATTGCTGGCAGCATTTCTATTTGTTTTTAAAGTGCTTTTTTTTTTTTTTTTCCATATTTTAAAATACATCGGATATATTTTGGCATAAAAAAAAATAGAGTCAAATTCAACTCCTTTATAAATCTTCCAATTTACATTGATAATTTTTTAACATTACAGAATTAGACATTTCGATGATACATTTCATATTTCTAATTACGGCAAGAAAAAAATTCATCACTTAAAACTCTCATAGAGAATCGAGTACATTTTATTCTTCGTTATTTTAAGAAGTAGGTAAGAAAGAATTAAAAATTGGACCTTTAGGAGATTTTTCAAATTAAAATAATAATATTAATAATAAACTTTTTTTCTTTTCAGATATTTTCAAATGTTTAAAATTATTACCTAGCTTACATTAAAAATATATATAGACTATTATATACTGCCCTAAATTAACTAAAAATTTCAATAGTAAAAATATAGGCATTAGGAAAAATAGGTACTAGATTTTTTTTTTCTTTTTTAACAAGCAATTATACCAAAAAAATTATCGCAAAATAATGAAAAAAATTTAAAAGTTGCCAAGGGCGTGTCATTTACTAAAGCTGTAACGCAAAATGGTCTAGATATTACGAAATTCTTTCTATAAATAAATAAATAAATAAATAAAAATAAAAATAACTGATATTAAGCATAATATTTCATTAAAAAAATGTGGTATTAAATATAATGTATTTCGATTTGACATTGGATGTGGGTATTTCTATGATATTTTTCTGCTTTTGCCTTGTATTATGCGCTATTACTATTCCTATTCAGTGAAAATCAAAGCAGCGAAAAGACGGCCAAAGTCCTACAGGGGTTAATAAGTGAAGCGAGTTGGGGAGAGGCGAAGCCTCCCTCGGGGATTGGTTAGCGAAGTGAGTAGGGGCAGAGCCCCCAAGTTCTACAAAAAAAAAAAAAAAAAAAAAAAAAAAAAGAGCCGAAAATCGTATACTTAAAAAAAGATACTACCGTGCATAACTGACAATACTTCGCATTTCAGGAACGAAAACCTTCTCAGGAATTAAAATTAATTTTAATCTAATGAATCAATAACTTTTAATCTTCTTAAAACTTCTTCGTAGTGCAAATCAAATGAGAGGGTTTGAAAATTTTCCCGAACCAAATAAATATTGCTTCGTGAGAGCATTTCCCCCCCCCCCCTTCTATAAGAATATTTCCTCTTGATTTAGGCTTAGGTGAAATTGTGGACAATCTTGTGTGCTTATTAGTTTGTATGTCAAGGGAAAATTCTCATGCTTTAGTGAGTGTATAGGAAAATATGAACAAAGATTTAGAAAATTAATAACTCAAATGCAAGTGAACACATTAATTTGTAATTTAAAAGTTAATTTTCAAACACAGAGTGTGAAAATAGAATCAAATTATTTTAAATGTAGTATAATTCATATTAGTGAAGAAATTTTATGAAACATATTTTATTTCTTTCATTTTAAATAAGACAGAGTAAAGTCCCCCCCCCCTTTTTTTTTCAGTTTTCCAATTTTCTATTTTTTTATTAAATACAGCTAATCAGCAAATGGAATTTTTCTAAAAATCTTTCAATTAGATTATAAAATCTAATTTATTAATTTTCGTGTCAGATTTATTAATAACACTGTTTGGGGAAAAAAAAAAATCGAGATTTGATACCATTTTTGGTGATTCTTGTGTAAAATGACCTCCTGAATCCGAAAATGACTCCCATTTTGCCCAATCACCCACCGTTTTCTAGATACACCACCCCCTCCCTCAATTTCTTTCCCTGTTCGATAATTTTATAACCATGAATTTGATTTGAAGAATGAAAAATAATTAATTTAACACCTGAAAACAAAAAAATATAAAGTTTAAAAATTAACATTAATAACAGATTAAAAAAAAAATAAAAGATATCTAATGCATAATTTCTGGGGAAAATCCCCCCCCCCCCCAAAAAAAAAAAAAAAAAAAAAAAAAAAAAAAATCCCTTGTCGCAAATGTCTATGTTTTAGAATTTTTCAACACTGTAGCCCCTCAAAAGTTATTTAACGGTTAAAATAATCCTCCCCCTTCCTAAAAATCAAATTTATAGCCATAAAATCCCCGAAAAATGATAAAAATAGGGGGCCATTTCTAAAAGAAGGTGGGTTGTAGGGCAAAATGGACGTCCTATTCGGATTCAGGAGGTCATTTTACATAAGAATATGCTGAAATGGTGTCAGAGGCAATTTTCATGCCGAGTAGTGTAACACATATGAAAACAAAACTAAAATGTGTGATTTGTTATATGAAAAAATTGCTAAATGCAACTTATCAAGAAACTAGTTGCACATTATGACATAGTGTTTATTCACATTGAATTTTTTTTTTTTTTTTTTTTTTTTTATAAATATAAGCAAACAAATTAATTATCTGATGATAGATATAAAAATTTATATATTTATATATGTATGTATATATATATATATATATATATATATATATATGAAAGCAAATAAATTCTTATAAAAAAAAAATATGCTATTGTCGACTATGGTACATTTTGGTCTATAAAGCAAATAACATTTGGAAAAGTAGCTTATTATAAAATCTAGACTTGACAAAATGCCAAAAAACTCAGACTTGGCATCAGTATCAAGGCCAAACTTTTTCTGCAAGTAAACGTGTAAATATTTTATTGCATTTTGTTTTACAGAAAATTTTGTCATTCAAAATGCATAAAATTACTCATGGTAGATTTCTATATCTAGCACTATTTTTTTTTTTTTTTTTTTTTTTTTTAATTTACGAATATCATCTTATAGTCGCAAAACAAAATTTAAATCAAAATAAAGTATAAGTTCAGCAAGTATGGTGAAAATTATGACTATTAACATAAAAAACTGCACTCTCTGAATAACTCAGTATTTAATGAAAATATTTATATACAATTATTATTGCTCCTTCTTTCCCACACAAGAAGTTTTATTATCACTATTATTACTGTTTTTGTAGTTGTTGTCTAATTTTGACTGTTTCATAAGAAAATAAATTTCAAATTACAGTTTTTATGATTGATAACTATTTGTCTGAAGACATTTTAATGTGTTATACAGTATTTGAAATATAAGTTTATTAGCTATAACTGTTTACGATATATTAAATTTAAATGTGATGTAAATAACATATGACATAAAACAATAACTATGCTATAATTATTTTTCATATATATTTGATTAAATTATCTTTGGAACTTTCTAAAATAATTTTATATATTATAATTATATAAAAAATTGAAGAAGTCTTTCGCCAAAAATATTTCATAAAACTATTAAGTTTATTCTTGTAATTTTATCAAATGCATCAAAAGTATGTTTTCTAAAATGGGGGAAATTACGAAAAGTAAAAATTGGGCATTATATACTCAACTCTTTTATCTGTATTAATTCCAGAAATAAATAACACAATTCAGAAATGAATTACACAGCGAATTTACCTGTTAAATTAGATTTAACAGGTAATACGGAAAGAAATTCTCCAACAAATGGTTCAATATACATGTGTGTATATGTATTAAAAAAAAACCCGAAGCATTTTTTAAAAGTTACAGTCGGCAGCAAAATTATTGAACACACATCCAGTTTTTCATATGCATATATATTTAGTTTGATCGCTAATTTTTATCATCAACTTACTTTTTTATAAACAACATAAGACTAAGATCAGGACTCGACAAATATTTATTTCGCAAAACAGTATTAGGTGCACATCTTTTAAATAGGAATTATTTTTAGCACTGTATATTAAAAAATTAGTCATTAATATTCTTGTTTTATTATAACTATCAGTGGGACTCTCAACAGATATTTCTATCTATCTGATTGCTGTTATGCTATAATTTCTTTTAAAATGACTTAATTAAAAATAGATTTTAATGTTTTTAAAGTAAATAGTAGCAATATTAAACAGAGATTAATTACACGTCAATAAAAGGACAGTTTAGTGTTATGATAATGTATCGTAATATAGATTTTATGGATTGAAATTAAATTTAGTAACAAGTATTGTTTTCGTAAATAGCTCAAACAATCACAAAAATTATAAATTTAGCTAATATTACTTTACATTTCAAAATATATACACACACATATACATTATATCATATATTTGAAGAGCATTTAAAAATATCCCAATAATTTATTATCTATAATAAACATCCTTCAGAGTAATTACTATGAAATTTCGATTTTTTGTAATGTAAGTATTTGTTATTTTGATACATAAACATAACAAATACACATAATCCATTTTAATATAAGTTATTTGATAGATTATTTGAATAATTTAATTATTGCATATTTTAATAGATGATCTTTTGTTGTTTATATATATATATATATAAAGTCACAAGATTGTAGAATGTTAGAAAAACATAATATCAAATTACAAACTTATCCATAATAGCCATAATATTTTATTAGACACATATTATGTAAGAGAAGAGATTGTATCTTCGATATCAAAACAAAAACTATGAATTAATTTTAAAAGTGTCAATATGTAACCAGAAAAGAGAATTGATGACAGAAGTGTTAATTTATTTACTTAATAAATATTTAGCAGATTAACACATTTCATTTTTACAGGAATTTTGTATTTTCGCTTTTTAATGTACTTTGTGATTTTTTAAAGTACAATTTCATATATTTATAATCTAAATTCTCAGCAGATATCATCTTTGTTACGGAACGAAGTCTGTGATTGAGCTTTAAAAATGTCTTCATCATATCCTCCGTTTCGTACATAA